>CAMZMU010000054.1:3811890-4273819 GCA_947311845.1 Poa pratensis
CGAATTGCCTCATCAAAAACCTCAATGTGAGAAACATCGGGAAAACTCACATAAGGAAAAGAGTACAATCCACTCAACATCAGGTTGAGTACTGATCATCCGGATCAAGATTTTCAGATGGGGTGTGAAGAATCTCCCCCGGAGTCTGGCATATCTCTAATCTCATCATACCGATTCCACGAACACACCTCAAAGATGATGCCGGAAATGATTTAGTGAACATATCGCGAGATTGTCACATGACTTAGTATGCAAGATCCTTACCTCGTTCGTCTTCTGCAGCTCATGCTCATAGAAAAACTTGGGTTGAAGAGACTACTCTTCACATGCCCTGACAGCACTTGTGCAACACAAGCTACATTATCTTCATAGATAATGGTGGGGGTTTGTACGGTGTTCAGCCCACACGCTGCTGAATGTGGCAAATCATCCGTCGAAGCCATGCACACTCTTGTGATGCTTCTTATAGTGCTATGATTTCAGAGTGGTTCGTTGAAGTCGATAGAAGACTTGCTCAAACGATTTCCAGGAACATCAGTTCCACCACAAAGGAAAACATATCCAATCTAAGACTTGAAAGTGCGGGTCCGACAGGTAACCCTCACATCAACATAGTCTATCCAATGAAGGTCTTGATTCCTCCTATAAAACAGCCAAAGATATTTGTCCGTTCATGTATCGGAAGACGTCCTTGATGCCTTTCAATATCTAGGTAGGCTCAGAACTGTACCTAGCAAGCAAAAATTGACAGCGAACGCGATGTCCTGCCATGTACAATTCGCGAGGTACATGATGCTCCAAGACACTCAACTAGGGGAATTCCGTCCCGAAATTTCCTCCCCCTCTTCCTTAGGCCTGAACGGGTCCTTATCTTGCGTAAATACCTCCCAATTATTGGGGTCTTCGAAGGATATGCCTTATGAAATCCAAATCTCTCTAACCTTGTGGGTAGGCAGACTGGTGCACTAGAATCCCAGCATGGAATGTTTCAAGTTGCAGACCAGACTGAACTTGGTTTACCCAAATCCTTCATCTCGAATTCTGACATCAGGTAGGAACTCGCTTCCTCAATATCTTCTAGGTTACCGATTATATTCAAATCGTTCACATACACCGAGATTATACAAAATCCATCTTCGTTGCTCGTGTAGCCCTTCTAATGAAGGAAATCCGCTTAAGCAATTATACCATATCCTACCATACTCTTTTAGTCCGTACAAAGACTTCCAAAGAGAACACTGTATAGACCCCGACTGCTCTCTTGGTTCGGAATGGGGATACCTTTCGATACCATCATGTAAAAGTCCAAATCAAGGTTACCATATAGTAAGCAGTGACAACATCCAACAATTTCCTTGTTAAGTCCAGATTTACTGCCATCGAGATCAAGTATCTAAAGTTATACCAGCCATGACCGGGGAGAAGTTCTCAATATCGACATCTATCATTGAGTGAACCCTTGAGCGACGAGCCTTGCTCTGTACCGATCCACCTCATGTGTGAGGTAACTGCCTCCTGCCAATCTTTCCAATCCGACCTTATTTTACAATCAGCGGGATTATTAGGCCTAGGGTCTGGATCTATGATTGAGGAAATTCTATAGTAAAGTTAATGTCGACAATTGCCATTGCTCGGTTCCTTGACTCTCCCTATTTATATAATTTATGGTCATTTCGTCATGGGCGCATCTGGCGCTACCTCTGCTCCACTGTATTCCCATTACAGGAGCGAGGTCCTTTAGCTTTTCGCGCCGATGTGTGTACTCACATCTCCGCTGGATGTTCCCTCAATAGGGACGTTCAAGTCCCAGAATCCCGTGCACAGGACTTTCCGTACTTGCCAGGTCTCAATTGGCTCCCC
The DNA here is from genome assembly GCA_947311845.1 of Poa pratensis. Classification (NCBI taxonomy): domain Eukaryota; kingdom Viridiplantae; phylum Streptophyta; class Magnoliopsida; order Poales; family Poaceae; genus Poa; species Poa pratensis. The sequence continues at coordinate 3,813,751 of CAMZMU010000054.1, forward strand.
TTTTTCTTACTAGGGCTTTGGTGACATCTGCGATAAATCCTCGTATCCTTCTTCCTCAGGCGTCCCCGAGTACTTAGGAGTTGAGAAACCGATTTCCCGTCCTTTTAGGCCTTTGGCCGGAGCGGTGTACCATAGTTAACTTCGTATCTCAACCCTTTCCGGTGCATTGCGCGCAGGCATATGCGATTTTGTCACAGTTACAAGTCACTAAATGATCAGGCAGTTGATTCGCTAATGCATGCAAATCAATTATCGTTTGGACTTGTTTGTCTCGGCAGTGCGTGGGTCATGAGCGTGGATCTCCGTGACTTGGCACGTGATTTCTCGACTTTTATCATCAAGGGTTGATTATCTCCCCCTAAAGTCGGAAACAGATCCTCGTCAATGCAATCAGCGAAGCGGGCCGTATGACATTCACTTGTCATGGGTCCAAATACCTAATTATGGACATAGTCGCATAACCAACGTATATCCCCGACTTACAGAGTGGGCCCTTTGCTGATCGGTTGGGTGGTGCTATCGGTACATACACCTGGCAACCGAACCTATAAAGGTGGAAATTATCGGTGCCGACCCCTGCGCAAGATGCACATGAGAATGGATGTTGTAGGCCAACGGTCTAAAGTTAATGAGTTTAGCAGCGTGTAACTGATACCCGATGAGCAAGTCTTGATGCCTGCACAAATAACGGGATTTAGGTTGAGACTCCAAGTGCAGAGTGTATAGTAAGTGGAAGACAGTTTTCCCCACGAGGGGTGACTCGAGGGTTTAATATCGAACTCTCGGGAATCTGAAGTGGTAGATTTATCTTCTTATCCTTCTTTTGGTTACCTACAAAACAAGGTTAGATGTTTTGGTCCTCAACCTCACCTGTGGTTGTCAAGCACAAGGTGTAAGAATGATATCAGGATAGTTATGCAATGCAAACAAGAAATAAATATGCAATGATGGTGGATGCAATGATAAATGATATTTTTGGGTTTTTGAATGATGTATGCAAGATGAAAAGTATTTTTGTATTTTCGGATTTAATGATGGCTGAAAATAGAAAAGTGGTATATGGTGTTGGAAAGGTGTTTCTTATGATTAAAAATGGACTGGGGTTCATGGTTTCACAAATGCACTCTCTCTTTATAAAGTGGTAGACAATGGAACACACACAGTTAACATATGAGATTGCAACACAGGGTTTGATAACAAGTTACTTAGATATATGGGCATCACGTCCTAACATAGAGATCTTTTGGTTATTAACCTCTCTTATACTCCACCAAGATGCGAACTAAATCATAACACCTCAGTAATTAAGATAACTCAGAGTATAGCATTAAGTATCATGACATGAAGTGAAAATAAGAACATGCTAGATCTAGTCATGGAGTAGTGGCAATGGTCACGCCCACATCCCCGGTAGCATGGTATTTTAGTTTATCCCTAGTGAGGCAACAAAGTAAGGTAAAGATACCAAAGTGGATCGCAGAACTTTCTCTCACGTTCACTGCACTAGCCACCCCCCGTTACTCCAACTAATGCACACGTTCCCCCACACACGCTCTCATAAACATGCTTGATCAAAACAAGTAGACAAGAACGGGGTACATAATATGCATCTATACTCATAACTGAAACAAACATTGCAATCTCAAACATATATTAACTCATAAAGATCCACCACAAAGGTATTACAACGGTGACCGTAATCATGTTCAGCAGCTCATACGGTGCTAATTAGTGAAGCTCAAGAGAGGAGAGATACATAAGTTACTTCCACAAACCCATAGTCCAGAGGTGGACTACTCCCTCTTCATCATGGAGACGGTGGAGAAGTCGATGGAGAAGATGGAGACCACGCCGGCAGCGCCCCGCCGGAGTTTTCCCCCTCCAATCTGCAGCTCCTGATCTCCGTTTCGGTGTTTCTGTGTTTGTGCGGCGCTCCTTCCAGAGAACGTCGGGGGACCTTTTTTATAGGCGTTTTTAGGTCAAGACGATGTCGGTGGAGCGAAGATCGACGGCAACGGAGCCACGAGGCCAAACGGGTGGGTCCCACGCGGCCACAGTACCTGGCCGCGTGGGCCACCCCGTTTGGCCTCGGCCTCCGTTTGTTCGCTTCCTTCGCCCACAGTCTTCTTCCTTCCAAATATTGACGCCCGTAAATTTCCAGGTGATTTCGTTGACGTTTGGGTCCCTGAAACATTAAAATAAGAAAACGGGTTTTCTGCCTGTGCAGGGTTAATTCCATAAAAATAGGAAATATGAATATTCCCAAAATCATGATAAAACATTGATATAACCCTTATATGATGCAAATATGATTGGAATATAAGCAATTAAAGTGCAAAGTTCATGTATGCATTTTACATGCATCAACATCCCCAAGCTTAATCCATGCTCGTCCTCGAGTATGAAGATGATAAAACTAACATGGACTTTGCAATTTAATACTTAACAATGATATCAAAGATGATTACTATTGCTACATATAGTCAAATGATTCATTCTTCAAAGGAGTAGCAATATGCAAATAGTTTATGAAGTGATATCAAGTATTCAAGACAAGGATGTTCATTGATAGTTCACAAAGTGTAACATGTAGCAAGTAATATGGAACACATGTATGCATAATGATAAGTAGAACATCCTACAATGGTCATAGAGTGTAGATGAAAATCTGAATATGATAGGTGTACACTTTGGAAAGATGTATATGTGAGTAGAGGTAAAGCATGCATAAGTTTCATCCAACTTCCAAACTCTTCTACTTAAGTTAATGATTGCAATAAGGTATTCATTGGTGTCAAGCTCTCATTGCCCCTATCATAGCATCTTGAATGATTAAGGTTAAAGTGAAAGCAAATATGAGTAGTGTGCTTGATAAAGAATGGGTTGAATGTCTCATGCCCCTTGAATACAAGTACTTACACCATGTGTTACTCAACTTGGGAAACAAAGCAAGTTCAATTAAATATCATTGTAAGCATAATAGTATCATCAAGAGCGTCAACTGGGGTACCTCTTGTCCCAAGATATGGAACAAGCCCATATCAAAATGACAAGACAAACAAACAAAATGAACAATCTCAACACCCTTTTTATTTACCATTTGGAATAGTTTTTTATTGCAAGGTGTATCACAGAAGGTTCACCATAGTATGTAAGTAAATTTCCACCATGAATGATGCATGGCTTAGATTAGCGGCCCAGGCGTCTCTCTAACCATTTACACAAACTCATTTAAACTCACTCTATTTCCACATTTATTTCAACATGATAAGCATCCATAGACAAAAGCACATGATATCAACTAAATGAGATGAAGAGCGTGTTGAAAGCTTGCCATGTGACAGCACATATGGGCTAACTTCCAACCCAAAACATTCATCAAGCCACAAACATCATAATCTTAATCACAATGGGTCAAGTTTTATTATGCAAATAAAAGAACATTGTGCATCAAGTTCGTGAGAGCTATATAACCAATTTTTTCCATTGCAATCAATAACATAAACATTTTCATTCAGAGGTAAGATAACACAAACAACATGTTAAACATACTCGGAATAGCATAAAGCCAATAGGTAGATATGGTGGACTCACTGGAATAACTTTGGTTGAAGGTGTTGGAAACAAGTTTTTGCTTGTTGGAGTTTTTGGGCTAGCAAAAGGGAGAAAGTTGACCATCTAGATGCATGCATGAGTGTCCATAGAACTAACTAATCCATGTTAAACCAAGTAAATAACAATCAGCACCAAAACATGAATAAGTGATAGCTCTACAAAAAGAATTTGCAAACTATTACTCATAAACAAGCTCATGAATCATGCAACTATATGTATCATTAAAAATCAAGTCAAACATCCCTTTTCCCAATCTTATAAAAGCATCCAACATATTTCAACCCATATTTCCAGTAGCTCTCTCATATATAATTGATAGTGTGGTGGTCTCTCAAGACTCAAACAAAAACAAAAACGACGCTCCAAGTTTATGCGATAAAGTGTTTCGATCGAAAAACAGAAGTTGGACGTGTGCAAACCGAGAGTGTGTAGGTCCAGCGGGGTTGTCTTCACATCCCCAAGCTTATGGTCTTCACCATCCTTGGATAGCTCTTGGTGCATCTCCTCCAATCCCTGTGAAAAAACTTCAAAACACCGTTTCTCCCATCTCTTTTCTGTGGGGTGCATTAATAGTGATAAACAAATAGGTTCCTTGCTGCATATAATCCTTGAACAAAAATTCATATGACATGTCCAGAAAGTGTATAATGTTGTATGCCTACTCATAAACTCAATTGGATCAAAAAGATTCAACTTAAAAGCTCAAAGCATGCATCAAACAAAATGGGACAGAATCTGTCCAGAAAAACAGCAGCAGCAAAACGTATTTTTCTACCCTACCAAACTTTCTCGAAAAATTCCGAAAAATTCATGCATACAGAGGATGAAAAGTTGCAACTACAGTTCAAATATGAGCTCATTCGGAGTTACAGAATAAGAATTAAAAATCATACCGTGCACTGACTCGTGCAGGAATAAAATCTCCGAACGCTATAAGCAACTTTTTCAAACCAAAAAGGGTAAAACTTGGCACTTTATTAAAACTCCAGAACCTAACTAGACACAAAATCTCTTGTTACAGCAAGAGGACACAAAGAAAAATCACACACAAAAATAACCGGGTTGCCTCCCGCAAAGCGCTTTCTTTATAGCCATATAGCTAGGCTTCTTACTTGTTGTTTTATTGTGGACGAAGCTCATGAGGGAGCTTGAACTTTGGTGGTTCCCTCTTCCTTGGAAAGTGTTCCATGCACTTCTTGTGTGGAAACTGAAACTTTACATTCCCTTCCTTTGAATCAATGATAGCACCTGTGGTACGAAGAAAAGGTCTTCCAAGAATAATAGGACTAGAGGTTTTATTCCCCATATCCATGATTAGAAAATCCACAGGCACAAAAGTCATATGTAACTCTACCATAACATCACTTACTTTTCCCAAAGCATGTTTAATAGAGTCATCAGCAAGTGCTAGTTCAATAGAGCATTTTTCAAGATTTTTCAATTCAAGCACTTCATATAGTTCTTTAGATAAAACAGAGACACTAGATCCTAGATCAAGTATGGCATGGTGTGTCTCTTTTCCAATAGTTACTAGTACCTTAGGTATCCACATATCCCCAAGCTTAGGTGGTATCATAGCCTCTTGGTTGTACCTAGCAATCTTTTCTTTCAAGACATGATTAGCAATATAAGAACCAAAACCTGCTTGGTTAGTGTTGATGGAAGGATCACTTGCAAATTTTTGTAAGATAGATATTAATTCATGCAAGCTACAATTTTCTAAGTCAAGCAAAGGATCCTTGACTTCATTAAGCATTTTAACTTCCTCAACTTCAACCTCTTTCATTACCCCAATAGATTCTTTAGCAACTCTCTCTTGCTCATGAATGTGTTCCCAAGACTTATTGATAACCTCTTGGCAATATTTTATTGTTTCCTCATGTTTTTGGGCTGTAATGATGCTCTTTAATGATGAGACTTCCTTAGTAAGCTGATCTACCCTTTCAAACAAAGCATCTTGTTTTTCAAACTTAGAGATAAATTCCTTATTAAGCTCTTTTTGGGTAGATATAAAAGATCTAATGGTGTTTTCCAAGTCACTAGAAACATTACCACTAGAAGCATATTTATTTGGCACATATGGGGGTTTATTATAAGAGTTATAATTGTTGTTACCATACCCATTATTACCATAGTTCCTAATGAAGTTGACATCAATATTTTCAGAATTGTTTCCAACTAGTTCTTGCAAAGGAACATTTTCAACACTAGGTTTATTAAGCAAAGCAAGAATAGTATCCATTTTAGATGACAAATCATTAGTTTCTTCAATAGAGTTCACTTTCTTAGAAGGATTAGGTGCCCTATCAGTATGCCATTGACTATAGTTTTGTAAAATGCTTTCCAATATATTTTTAGCTTCTACTATAGTCTTACTCATAAAAGCACCTCCAGCAGCAGAATCAAGTATGTTTCTAGACATGTAGTTTAAACCATTGTAGAAAGAGTGTAATATGGTCCATTCATTAACTCCATGTGAGGGACAAGTTCTAAGCATAAGTTTTATCCTATCCCAAGCCATAGCAACATGTTCATTTTCATTTTGCCTAAAAGAAAGGATGTTGTTTCTATTTTGCAAAATTTTAACAGGGGGATAATATTTCTTAATGAAAGCTTCTTTTAGATCATCCCAAGAATTAATACTACCAGATGGCAAGGAATGCAACCACTCTTTAGCTTTTCCTCTAAGTGAAAAAGGAAATAACTTCAGTTTTAGGATATCACTTTCCACATTTTTAAACTTTTGCATGTCACATATTTCAACAAAGTCATGAAGATGCATAGAGGCATCCTCCATAGCACTACCACCAAATTGTTCCCTAGTTATCAAGTTCAACAAACTAGGACTTACTTCATAACTCTCAGCATTTATCTTAGGTGTGGCAATAGCTCTCGTGATAAATTGATCATTAGGAGTGTTTGTGTAGTCACACAGCTTAGTTCTTTCTCCCATTTTAGCAAGTTTTTTTTTGGTATTTTTATTTTTTATGCAAAACTGAAATAAATATGATATGATATGCAATGACACTAACAAAACAAATAAATTGCTTTGTAAGTAAAGATGGATAAGATGGTGCTCACGTAGGTGCAACCTCCCCAAGCTTAGGTGTTAGCACAAGTTGGTGACGTTGACTTTGTTGTGAGATGAATGCGATGATGCACACCCTTGGATAAATCTCTCAGCTACGATTCCCCGGCAACGGCGCCAGAAAACGTCTTGATCCCGAAGAGCAAGTCTTGATGCCTGCAAAATAAACGGGATTAGGTTGAGACTCCAAGTGCAGAGTGTATAGTAAGTGGAAGACAGTTTTCCCCACGAGGGGTGACTCGAGGGTTTAATATCGAACTCTCGGGGAATCTGAAGTGGTAGATTTATCTTCTTATCCTTCTTTTGGTTACCTACAAAACAAGGTTAGATGTTTTGGTCCTCAACCTCACCTGTGGTTGTCAAGCACAAGGTGTAAGAATGATATCAGGATAGTTATGCAATGCAAACAAGAAATAAATATGCAATGATGGTGGATGCAATGATAAATGATATTTTTGGGTTTTTGAATGATGTATGCAAGATGAAAAGTATTTTTGTATTTTCGGATTTAATGATGGCTGAAAATAGAAAAGTGGTATATGGTGTTGGAAAGGTGTTTCTTATGATTAAAAATGGACTGGGGTTCATGGTTTCACAAATGCACTCTCTCTTTATAAAGTGGTAGACAATGGAACACACACAGTTAACATATGAGATTGCAACACAGGGTTTGATAACAAGTTACTTAGATATATGGGCATCACGTCCTAACATAGAGATCTTTTGGTTATTAACCTCTCTTATACTCCACCAAGATGCGAACTAAATCATAACACCTCAGTAATTAAGATAACTCAGAGTATAGCATTAAGTATCATGACATGAAGTGAAAATAAGAACATGCTAGATCTAGTCATGGAGTAGTGGCAATGGTCACGCCCACATCCCCGGTAGCATGGTATTTTAGTTTATCCCTAGTGAGGCAACAAAGTAAGGTAAAGATACCAAAGTGGATCGCAGAACTTTCTCTCACGTTCACTGCACTAGCCACCCCCCGTTACTCCAACTAATGCACACGTTCCCCCACACGCTCTCATAAACATGCTTGATCAAAACAAGTAGACAAGAACGGGGTACATAATATGCATCTATACTCATAACTGAAACAAACATTGCAATCTCAAACATATATTAACTCATAAAGATCCACCACAAAGGTATTACAACGGTGACCGTAATCATGTTCAGCAGCTCATACGGTGCTAATTAGTGAAGCTCAAGAGAGGAGAGATACATAAGTTACTTCCACAAACCCATAGTCCAGAGGTGGACTACTCCCTCTTCATCATGGAGACGGTGGAGAAGTCGATGGAGAAGATGGAGACCACGCCGGCAGCGCCCCGCCGGAGTTTTCCCCCTCCAATCTGCAGCTCCTGATCTCCGTTTCGGTGTTTCTGTGTTTGTGCGGCGCTCCTTCCAGAGAACGTCGGGGGACCTTTTTTATAGGCGTTTTTAGGTCAAGACGATGTCGGTGGAGCGAAGATCGACGGCAACGGAGCCACGAGGCCAAACGGGTGGCCCCACGCGGCCACAGTACCTGGCCGCGTGGGCCACCCCTTTGGCCCTCGACCTCCGTTTGTTCGCTTCCTTCGCCCACAGGTCTTCTTCCTTCCAAATATTGACGCCCGTAAATTTCCAGGTGATTTCGTTGACGTTTGGGTCCCTGAAACATTAAAATAAGAAAACGGGTTTTCTGCCTGTGCAGGGTTAATTCCATAAAAATAGGAAATATGAATATTCCCAAAATCATGATAAAACATTGATATAACCCTTATATGATGCAAAATATTGGAATATAAGCAATTAAAGTGCAAAGTTCATGTATGCATTTTACATACATTAGTAACACAGCTTGCCCCAACATCTGGTTGATGTAATACAACTCTTATGATGGACTTTATCCTTCACCTTTAAGGGGGGCGGTCTAATGATTAACTTCCCTGTAGCGTATGCGGAGCACACAAAATCATCAGGATTTGGGAAGTTTTTCACTTAACATTATGACCGTTTGAGTTGTATATTCCTCATCATACTTAGACATCGTGGCCTAATCTATCATGCCATATGAAAAATAGTTCAGAGCATCGGAAGGTAGTGTACACAGGCAGTGCTACAATTACCGTGTAGCATAGCCATGTGTCCAATGAGGAAAATTTTCCAAGAACATGTTTACCATTTTCATCGCGCCCGGTGATTAGTAGGCATTCCATACCGTTCATAACACCGGTCTCAGCTGGAGACTATTAGCGTGAAAACCAATGAAGCTTAAGGGGGTGCGAATGACTCGGGGTACAACAAGTATCGTTAATGATCAAAGTTGTTCCCATGGGTAGTATCATAGTGGCTCGTCCGGAGCCAACTATATAAGGATCGCAGCCGGCGATTTTCATAACACTACCTCGAGAATTTTATCAGACTCAAAGCACATAATCTCCCTGAAGATGGTATTTGTGTATCGTTTTCCACGAGACATGTTTACTCCATTGGGTGCCACACGTGTTCTAAGACATTTGCATGTAATTAAAATAATGAAGCGAGGAAGTAGCGACATTACAAAACAAATGCATATATCTGAGAACATAACATGCCATCATATTTAAATAGAGAATTAATGAACGATAATCAAATGTCATTCAAGCGTCGAAATAATGAATATGGCTTGCTCTTATAGAGCTTACAAACCAAATGTATCTCATATAGCCTAAGGAAACATGATAAGTTAAACAGTGGAAGCTTAGACAGGCATAGAGAACACGATGTTCACTTCACACTCAATGTCCAACTGAGTGAATTGCTCCTCACTGAGTATAGGATCATCATCAGTGCCTACACGAGGTGCAAAAGGGAGCACCAAGTGATCGACCTCCATAGAGACACCGACGTCCGTTGAGACCGTAGGGGCTATCTCCGTGGGCGCAACTACATGTCAACCATAGGCAGAGGTGGAGGCGACGGGAGGATCTCGGGCGCCACCATGGGTACCGGAGGTACCTCCCCCTGTACTGAGGCGAGGTGCGATACATGCACCTTCTTACTAGCCTTGTACGTTGCCACAACGTCCTTAGGTGCATGGCACTGGCGTGAGAATTGTTCTGCAGAGCTGCACCAGTAGCATTCCTGGGCCTCTGCTCCCCCTTGCCTGGCTGATGCTGATGAACCTGGCGAGGGGGGTGAGGTGCCTTCTTGCCCTTCCTACCTCTCTTCTTCTTGAGAGGCACATGGTCCTCCTGACGGAACTCGCTCCAAGTGGCTGCGCGAGAAGTTTCATTCGCAAGAACTCATCCTATGCCTCCTCCACTTGGAGTATGTCCAGAAGCTCTGCATATTGCGTGCACTTCCCCTGGCGGTAATTCCGCGAGGACTGTACACCATCGGGGTGGAAAGTAGAGAGAATCTTCTCAATCTTCTGAGTGTCGGTGACAGTGACACCACACATCCGAAGAGAGATGCGAATCTGGCGCAAAGCCGAATTATAGTCTCCCACCGTCTTGAAGTCCTGAAACCTCAGACGCATCCACTCAGACTCTGCCTACGGGTGAACAGTCTACTTCAGTCGCTCGAAACGCTGTTTAAGAGCATTCCACAGTCCAAAGCACTCCGCTCAGCCATGTACTCATTTTTTTAGAGTACTGCAGAGGTGGTGACGCAGAAAATGCAGAGCCTGGGCATTCTGAGAAGGGATGACAGCGCTGGTGGCCGCCTGGGTCCCCATGCCAATCGCGTTGGCCAGCTCCCTCGACGCGAGGAAGATCTCAACGTACGATGCCTACGGCACGCAGTGCAACCCATTTTGGGTTAGCTCGGTGAATTCACGGTTGACGATTCCGGCCATTTACAATTTATGCAAATCATATTAGATTACAGCAGGTAATCCGGATTACAGCAGGTAATCCATTGCATAAATGCGATGAAAATACAATTGTTCATTAACATGACGTTCCAATATTTAAAAACATGCTAACAATGATTTCAAAGCGATTAAAAGTAATTAAACAATTAATTCTAGCAATGAAAATATATAATACAAGCATGATAATGACGGAAACATGTTAAGCGCATCACTAACGTGAAACATTGGCCCTAAAATTGACTTTCCAAAGCTATTGTATGCCCAGATAAACAATTTCAGCAAAAACAGACTATTCCAGGGACTTACGGATAAATTATTCAGCAGGAATAAAAATATTCGTAAAATTGGAAAAGTACAGGTGCTAAAATGTAAATTTCCGCGCAGCTGTATAATTAGGCGCAATCAAGGGGAGAATTAAGAGACTGGAAACGGCCGTAATTAAGAGCACTTAATACAAAACGTTTCAGCTCAAATTTATTCTCCATCAACCATTAATTAAGGCAAAACGGGCCAGCAGGGCTCGTGGCGTTCGGCAGCGCCTCGGGCGTGTTTGCGTGGCCAGCAGGGCCGTCTGCTCGCGGGAGGTGGTGGCGGCCGCCGCAGCGGCGCCGGCGACCAGCAAGGTCGGGCGGCAGTGCGCGCGTGCCAGCCGCACACACGGGCGCGGCGAGCTCGGCTCGCGGCCGGCGGCCATGCGCGGCATCACGCGGAGCTCGGCCAGCAGGTCCACGGGCATGGCGCGGCGCGCGACGACGCGTGTATGCGACGACGCGCACATCTCAGACGGCACGGCCAGCTGGGCCGACGAGCGCGCAGGACGCCGACGACGTCCATGACGCCGGCGACGAACGCGGACGGCCAGCAAATCTGGACCTTCTCGCGCGGAAGAGCAACGGCGGCCCACGTAGTGCGAGGCTCGGTGTGTTGCGTGGCGGCTTGCCGACCTATGCAACACACGACGAACGGCTCTACGGCAGTCAGCCGACGACGTCTTTTACACCGACACGAAAAACACTTCGGATGTCAATTTTCATCGTCCGTTCATCTGGAATCGAGACGGCGCGTCGCACAGCCGGTGCGCCGCGGCGGTACCGTGATCATCAGGATCACTTCCGTACCGACTCCCTACGTTGGCGTCATCAAATCCCCCATGAATCCAAGAGTATCGACATTGGTCGGCGACGTATTCGTCAGCTCGACTGTCGGGAGGGAAATCGACACCGTAGGTAATATAAAACGTATTGCAAGAACGGAAACATAAATAGATGCAAAACCGTTGCTGCGATCGGATCTGGATTATACCTCTGCGATGAACGACGAGAGCCTGCTTGATGAAGGCTCGATGCAGATCAGTTGGCGGAGCAGTTCGTGCTGATAACTGTGGCGCCCCGACCCGACTGTTATACAATGATGTTGTGTGTCACTGGTTAAGCGATACAACCAGAGGTTACGGGTTTACCAATCCCCGGCCAAAACCTTTGGCAGGCGTTGCTCGGAATGGATCATCGGCAACGCAACACCCCGATTGATGCCTTAACACAGGCACAACCCTCAATGTATAATAGAGAGATCAAGACTTGTGGAACAACTGGCACATCACAGACTCTATGACACAAATCATTATAGTTCAACTGTTATAATAGAGAAAGATAGCAAATTACAACCAGAGGTCACAGACCCAACATCACAACATGCGGAAGCGAATTAAGTTGTTCTAAACAACAAGATCCAGATTATGGCCTAAGAGGCCTACAAATAAACACACAAGCGCCAGCTGATCCGGGATGTCCCAAGCTGCCACCTGCGAACCCCAGACTACTCGTCGACGTCCACAAAGAACCCACCTTCGAGGTCGGTGAAGTCCTCCTCTGAAACAAAACAAACGACGTTGAGTTCAACGAACTCGCAAGATTATATATAGAGCTTAGCTCGATGAGGCTTTCAAAGATATATGGCTGTTTTGCATAAAGCTGATTTTATTCATGAAAACATAACTCAATGGCATCGACTATTCGGAGTATTTTTTAAAAGAGATAAGAAGTACTCTTTTCTTCTGATCACCTTTCTCAACATCTACCATCATCAACCACTGTACCTGTTCATCAAAGGCACCTCCCCGAATCACCCTCGAGGAAGCTCACCTTGCAATCTTGAAGTGGTACCTTTAGTACCCAGGTTTTAATCATTCCGTTCAAGTTATTCTATGATCTTATCGTCCTTTCCCAAGTTGTCCGTAACCGTGGACACGGCTTTCGAAAAGATTTAACCCTACAGGGGTGTACATTGTTTGCCACGCGTACCGTCCGGCCCATTACCTGCGCATTAGCTCTCTTCCTTGGAAAGCCGGCTGGGTGGGAGCGGTGTCGACTTCTCCCTCGTTAAGAACTTTCTAGGATCATCAGTGGCGGCAGGGCACGCTAGTGCCTTCAACACCCTGCCCCACGGCCACTTATTTTCCTAACACCACAATCCTCATCCCAGTTCAACCACCATCATCACGCACGCGCAAATGGAAGCTCAAACTAGAGGACCCTGGCTAGTCCCGCCCGAGTTATTTAGTCTATGAGGGTTCCTGCACTACGAATGCATAGGCCTCACGCATGGTTGCATGCTCAGTCTTGGTTCGGGAGGTAAAGAACTCGCACCTAGGCGGCGAGAACGAGACAAAGCACCACAACCTCGGTGGCCTCTCATCCCCACCTTTTAGCATTTTATCACCTGTCACCACAGTTTCTCCACCATCATCCGGACAGTTAAGCACCTGTTCCCAACATGAGACATCCACCGGACGAATAACATTTAACTAAGCATGGCTAAGCATCAACATTGCATAGTTAAGTATCTCCGGCCAACAATACAAACCTATGGATAATAGGAGGGAAACAGATAATGGCATCGGAATCTTAATGCAACTATAGGATACTCTAATCCAATAAAAATTGACCTTTGGAACCGCATGCAATATTATAGTGGAGAAAATATTTGCGGAAACATGGGATAAGATATGCTCAGAGGGGGGATTACGCTTGCCTTGTTGATACGGCTGGTAGTACGGATCGTCACGAGACTGCGGTGTCACTTCCACTCCTTGATCTACCGAGGCACAAACAATACCGAGAGGAACAATCAAAACCACAGATAACACCGGTGCAATGCACAGACGCATGATGATATGACATGTTTAATGCACTGGAATTATTATAACAAGTTCTACCAATTTACATGTGGTGGAGAAATAATTGTTCAACAAGAGAGAAATATGGCTTCATATTTGTTTTAATGTTTTCCTGTGCTATAGATCATGTAAACATGCATGAACATGATGCTACTGATTAAATGCACATTTTTCTGAGCGTTTCGATATAAAGAACACATTTTTCGGAGGTCCCGATAAAAAGTTATTACTTTTATGATTTTCTCTTTTAAACTTATAATTTTAATATTACTAGAAGCACCGTAATTCAATTGTGATCAAATATGCATATTGGTTATTTTAAAGGTTTAATCACAATTTTCTGGACGTTTTGGTATTTTACACGCATTTTTCTGATACACCGATGAATAGTTATTATTTTTATAAGTTTCCTTTTCGATATTACCTTTTGATGATTTAATTAAACAACAATATAATATTTATACATTTAGAGATGAAGGGGTGAAAAGAAAACTGCAATTTCCAAAACAGTACTGAAATCCGGATGCCAGCCCGGAATTTTCTGGGTTTTGTACCGGGTGAAAATTCATCCGGAAATGTTTCAGGTTTGATTCCGGGTGGAGACCGGATAAAAACGTAACGGTCCAGTAGCGTTTCGCTTATCCCGGAACAGAATCCGGAGAAAACCGGGTTTGGCACCGGGTTCGCCACGCGATGAAGAGGAGCTACGGCGACGGCGAACGCACGGCGGCGTGTGGTGCTACGGCGAGCTAGGGCGTGAGAGGGAGGGTGGAGGGGTCACGGGGATGGGAAGCTCACCCTCGAGCGCGGTGGTGCAGACGGAGTGGCCGGAGATGGACCAACGCGGCGGTGCGGAGCTCGGCGATGCCGCGGCGGTGGTCGGAGAAGTTGATGACGGCGGCGGCGATTCGGGGCCTCCCGCTTTAATTCCTCTGGTGGAGATGAGCAGCACGGCGAGGCGGAGCGGTTGGTACTCCGTGATTTGAACGGGGACGCTTCAGACGGCGGCGACGAGCACGGCGGCCTCGGCGGCCATGGAGAGGAGACGAGAGAGAGAGGAAGCACGGGAGCAGGTGGGGGATGGGGAACAGCGCGCGGTGGGGACCTCCTCTTCTCCTCGACGCGGCAGGAGGGCGCTGGGTGCAGTGGCGCGGGGCACGGCGACGAGGTGGTCCGGCGGGCACGCGACGGCCTCGGTCGCTACAGCGACGAAGGAGATGACATTTTTACGAAAAGTCCCCTGGAAGTTTTGAGTTCATCACAGTCCAGTCCTTTTCCCTTTTAATTTTAAAACCAGCAACATTTCCTGAATTAATTTAGGCACCAAAACATTTTATAAAAATTTGAGAAAATTTGGGTAGCCTCCCAACTGCATGTAGAGGCACCACAAAAATTTGCGTTGCAAAATAAATTAGTTTTGACAACACTTGTTCATAGGGTTGACTTATGGCATTTTGCTAAATTTCAAAATGTTGCTCCTTTAATATTTTAGGGCAATTGCAAAATATTGTTTTGAACTCTTGGAACTTTCTTGACAAATATAAGATGTCAAGAAATTTTGTTTTGCAACCTTGAGTGCCTTCATTGTGTTGAAGTTTGTTAGAGCAATTTGGCATTTTGTTTTAGCAACTCAACATCATTTCGATACCACTGTTGTGTTAACTCAAAAGAGACATGTTTATGCATGGATGCCATGATGCAATTAACTCAAAAGTGGAAAAATTACACAGGTTTTTAGGTTATCAGTTTTGGGCTGTTACAATAACGTGTTGCACAACCTTTGCCGGCGAGTCCGGTCCAAGGGCGTGCAGCGAGAGCGTAGTCGAAGGAGTCGTACACGCGGCACAATCACAGATGCGAAAAGTAAAAAGACACAGAGATATAGGCGGGACTGATCTTTATATCAATGGTCTATCTCTCTCAATACAATACATGGGTATATATAGGAGGGAGAGGGGCTAGGGGTGAGGACCAATCTAGAGGGAAAACCCCACCCCAAGAAAGGGTGGGACCCGCACGTGGTGCGTACGTCAGTTTCCTAACATATCACACCCTATCATTCTGGATAGATCAAATCATCAAAGTTTGATTAACCTTTTCAAAGCGGTATACTCGGCTTAGACAGAAAACGAAAATTGCGGGAAAGACAAAAAACAGAAGAAAACCAGCATGCCGTCCCACTGTAATGTGGGCCCACGCGTTCCTACTCCTACTATGAAGCCTTGGAGACCCCACCAATCAGCCCCGCCCACGGCGCAAACGCGGGCCGGCCCCACCAAATGCGCCTGAGGCCGGCCGATCACGGTACGCTATCTGAATGACGTGTGGGACCGACACTCCCGTGGCCCACATGTCAGGGTTACGGAGGAGCCCCCGGTCGCAACCGAAAGAGCTCCGGAGAAAAATACCAAACGCACGCAAGGCCACACGCACCCCGACCCGTTCCCAGGCAGGCCATCCCACCTCCGCCTCCACCCCTCCTCCCGCCCCGCCTCGCCGCCGCCGCCGATGGCGAAGACCCGGAGGCCCCCACCTCCTTCCCCGCCCCCTCCGCCACCGGCCCCCGGGACCCCGTCCCCGCAGCGGAAGCGCAAGAAGAAGGGCCGCCCGTCGCTCCTCGACCTCCAGCGCCGCAGCCTCCGCCTGCAGGCCCAGAGCCCGGAGGCCGCCGCGTCCTCCCCGCCGCGCCGCGACCCCAACCCCTCCGACGAGGAGGACGACGAGCACACCGGCCGCCGGCGCCAGAAGCGGCTCAGGAGCGTCCTCTCCGGCGCCGGCGAGGTCGGGCCCCTCCTCCCCCCTCGCGCCTGCCGCAATTCCGAAATTCCCCGAGGTTTTGCGGGCTCCCGCACGGGGTTTTGCGCGCGGGACACGCGTTGATGCAGTGGTTGGATCTGCGGGCCGGGGACTTTTTTTCCGGGGTGGGGGCCGGCCTCCCTCCGCGGCACGGCTCGCTCCGTGGCTGGGGAATCTGGCGGGAGCGGAGATCAGTGCGGCTGGGGGACAGTGGCAGTTGGGGATTTTCGAGTTGCTGCTGCTTTTTTTTGGGCGGGTTTGGATTTATTTTCAAGTTTCTTGGGAGGCTTGGGCGTAGGGATCTTGACCTCGTCAGCGCTTTAATCCTTTCCATTGGCGGCAACAGTACGCGGATCTGACAAGTTTTTGACGGATTTGACTGCTTTTTCCTCGTACTGACGCCGCCCGCCGGTCGCGAGCGAGTGGCGATAAAAGCAGCAAAAGTCGTCGCCTCTGCCCCGCGGGGCCAAGATTTTTGCTGCAGCTCCCACTCGCCGGCACAAAACACGACAATTTAAAGCCGCCATGTCGACGCAAGCTTACGATTTTCATGGAGGAACTCGAGCTTCGACTAACCGCTGTTCTTTACTGCTGCAGGAGGAGGAGGAAGCGGTGGAGGAGGGGAAGAAGAAGAAGGCTGCGGCGAAAGCGACGGGGAAAGGTGAGGGTCTTGGAGGGAACCTAGCATCGGTGGTTAAAGAATTTGAATTTTTCTCTGGGTTTGCTCACCTCGCGCTGCTGCTGCTTGTGTGGGAGCAGGGGCCGCTGCGTCGGATGCCGGGCCCACGGGGACGCCCCTCCCGGACAAAAAGTTGCTCCTCTTCATCCTCGACAGGCTCCAGAAGTGAGTGCCCTGGCCCCATCATCCTCCTCCTCCTGTGACCGCCTATGGTTTCTTCAGCTATGCGCGAGCGTGCGTGTGTTTCTCTTACCTTGCACTGCTTACTCACAGGAAGGATACCTATGGAGTTTATTCAGAGCCGGTCGACCCGGAGGAGGTGAGCGATTATGCTCTAGCTCTAGCTGCTGTTCTGATGTTTTGACTGCTGATGCTGATACTTGTTACGTTTTTTGTGGCTGCAGCTTCCGGATTACTTCGAGCTTATCGAGCACCCTATGGACTTCGCGACCATCCGCGAGAAGCTCTTGAACGACGCGTATACCATCTTAGAGCAGTTCGAGGTATGTATGGTGCCTGTTTTTTTCTTTCTGTTACTGTCACTATGCCTGATGTTTGTGTTACCGGCTCTGTTTTGGATGTTAGCTTCTGCCTGCTGTTCTAGGCTGCCTTGTTTTCTTGGTCACTTCATAGGATAGAAGTGTTGTTTTACTTTTTTGTGTGCACAATAGATGGCCTCGGTTCTAGCTTTGCTCTTCCTCTTCCGGGCTGCTGCTTGTAATTTAGAGGCAAACTCAATGCTTACTGGTGTTGTTTCCTTGCACTTTCTGCATTTTGGGTGCGATGGACAACAATTTCTTGGTTAAGATACATTGCAATATGTTCACATTAGTTGAGGCGGTCGTCTGCATGTTGCTTTTGCAGTTATCTTTATTCCTAAATGGAGCCAAAATAGGTGAATTATTGTCCTCACTGGGAGACACTCTTAGCATCAGAAATTAGAGAATTCCTATGTTGCCATGTAATGATGTCTTATACTGTAGTCTGTTACGGGGAGAAAATCTGGTGAGCTTATTCAAAATTTACTACTACTTTAGCTCCAGTTTGCACTGGTTAATTAAGCCTGTACTTTGAGCTCCGAAGGTTATACTGGTATGTTGTACATGATCAATGTACCCAACACAGTCATACCTCCACTTCGTTCTTTCCAGCTAGCATAGGCTAGATCACTAGAGGCTGAAATTTCATGAAGAATTCTATCCATATTTACATAGAGAATAATCCTATATGGTTATGCCTACTTAAGTTGACAACTTTAATAGGAAATGTCATATTTCAAGAGCTTCTATATTACAAGCTCCTTAGTGATACTGTACTTCTTGCATATATCAGTTCCATCTGTTCCTCATGGCTTGCTTTCAGCTTCTATAATTTCATTTCCTGTTGAACTAAACTACAATTCAGTCCGTTGTTAGGATTGCAGTGAATGGTGTATTACTTTGCTGAAATCCCGTTTCTTTTAAGTCCAAGTACTCCATCAGAACCAAGAATCTGAGCATGTTGTAGATATCTTTTTCTGTGAGCTGTAGGTTATGAACTGGGCAGTGCTTTACATCTTTTAGTTTATTTTTATGTTGAACCTTGCAACTTGAAATTGATATGTTTCATTTACTCAACAACAATGATGCCGATTTTCTGGATGCTGTAACTGTATGAAAGATTGATTATTGTCTCGCGGCATGCTGCTAATCATGATGGACTGATGTTCAGCTTCCGTAGCATGGAACTTTTATTGATATCTATGTCTTTCTGTGCAGAATGATGTATTTCTACTTACAGCAAATGCTATGTCGTACAATTCAGATGATACAGTATACCATCGCCAGGTATTTTGTTTACTATAATGTACTGCTGTATTATCTGGACCACATATGTTACTCGGGAGCTCTTTCCTTATGTATGATAATGTTTGGTTGATGCTCAAAACTTGAGTACCATATGTTTCTGCATGTTTGGTGCAGTTCTTCGTGAACTGCTTTGTACTCCAAACAGTTCTTCCTGTTTGATTTTTGGTGCAAGATTCAACATTAATTTTGCACTAAAACATGTCTAGGTGCATTTGGGCCCAACATGCACAAAGTCTTATATTTTGATACGGAGGCAGTAAATGCGTAACCTGTTCTGCTCTTAATTTACATACAAACAGGACATCAAGTTTGCTATTTTATACAGCATATTTCCTAAGAAAAGACATTGCAGTATAGAAATATTGTACATTCACAACACAAAAAGGAACTTGATACATTTTCAGATATAGTCGTTTCTGTTCTTTTGCTTCTTGCACCTATTTTGTTGTGTATGTTAAGTTGCAGTCTTCTTAGCTACGGAGTACTTACCTAAAATGTTCACATCTCCCTAGGCACGATCTATTGAAGCTCTTGCCAAAAAGGATTTTGAGAACTTAAGACAAGCTAGTGATAGTGAAGAAGAACAACCGAAGACAGCACCTAGAAGAGGCAGGCCGCCAAAAAATGCAAAGAAACCAGTTGAGAAGGTTGAGGATGACGTTTCTCCAGATTTATCCAATGTAAAAACGAATAAGTCTGCAGACAACACTGAAACAAGAAAAAGATGGACTAGTGATAGAACTCGAAATACAAATATCTCCATGAGAGATTCATCCGTTCTTCACCAGCACACTTTCGGTTCTTTTAGTGGTAAAAGAACAGAGAAATCTCCTGTTTACTCAGGTTTGTTTTCTTATCTTATATAGTACCTAATTTCTAATGTGTACGGTGCAGTGCTGTACCTGTGGAGCATAAACATTGCTAATGCTACTTTTGTCGTGTAGGACCTTCTAAGTATGGAAAGAAGACTACTACTTATTTAGACGATGATTGTCGGAGTACATATGATCAGCAATACTCACATTATAGTCCTCTGTTTTCTGCTCTTGATTGTGAGAGGAAACAACTAATTCCAGTAAGCACATTCTGATCATCTTATATTGAATTTTAAAATCATGAATTATAACTTATAAAGTTTTCCAACCAGCTGTTTGGTGAATATTTCAGCTACCACTTGACATTTGTTTCAAATTAAATCTAATTAGAGTTAGAGTAAAAATGACGACGTGCTACATCAATATATTAGACTGAATTCTTTTCGTCATGAAACAGATTGGGCTTCAGCAGCAACTTGCATATGCTCGAAGTTTGGCACGGTTTGCTGCAAAACTGGGTCCAGTTGGATGGGATATAGCAGCAAAGGGTATCAGAAGGGTATTGCCTCCTGGGACAAAGTTTGGCCCAGGTTGGGTTGTGGATGGTGAGCCAACTCAAAACTCCCAGTGGTCTCGAGTTCCTGAATCTACTGATCCATCTGCCGAGTCTAGTATTCCATCATGCGGTACAGCACCAAAAAGGGAAGATCTCCATCGGAGTTCCGAGCCATCTCCAAATGCGGATGCCACTGGTGAAGAGCATATAGCTAAAAACCAGCCAGCGGCGTCCACGTCTGCAGGCTTTGACAGCAGCTCTACATTTGTCAGTAAAGTACCCACATATGAAAATGGAGTTGATAGTGTGGGTAATACTCGAGCATCACCTCCGTTACAGCAGCAGAGTCATGGTCAAGAAATCCCCTCCAACATCAACGGAGTCACCGCTGCCGCGCCGAGCACCATTGGTCAGTACGCTGGACAAGGATTATTCGGACCAGGCATGCAGATGACACACGCCCAAGTGCTCGGGATGTTCTCTGGAGTCAATGGCAGAGCCAACGGCTATCTCCACGGGCACCCGCTAGCTGCGGAGAGTTTGAAAGCGGCACATAATGGAGTTGCTGGAAAGGCAGCCACCGTTCCCTTGCAAGACGCGGTTCATCATGACCCACAGGGAAACGAGGATGGTGGTGCTGCTTCTCCAAGCTTAGACGCCGGTTCCCCGCCTAGGGGGAACCCGAAGAAGCACCCGGACCTGGTTTTACAGCTCTGAGCACAGTAGCAGCTGTTGACATAGTTCAGAATCCATATTACCTATCTGCCACCCCTGATGGAGACAAGACGGATCAGAATCATGCCTCTTCTTCGTCTCCAGGGCCAAATCATTCAGCTTCTGATAAGCTGATGGACACCTGTAGCTGTACGCCGAGCGGTGCCGAGGAGCCTTGTTCGGAAACAAAGATCTCACGCCCAGAGGAGAATAAAGCTGCCGGGCGAGGCCACGCAAGGGAGGCGACGTCCCGGGAAGCGAAGCGGAATAATCAGAGGGCTATTTGTTGATCTGACCCCTAGTGAATGAAACGAGCTGTCCTACAAGGGTAGGAGGTAGCGTGTACAGATTCTAATCTCTATTGAAGATGATAATATGATCCGGCGCCTGGGTGCGCGGTAGTTGTATCCGATGTGTAACGTTATAGTAGGACACCTGTAGAAGAGGTAGCATACTACAAGGCTGGGCCGGCGAAGCGAGGTGAATAGTTGTGCCGTTGACGCTGTGTTGCCATGTCTGAGCTTAGTTGAGCTGAGTCGAAGCTGTGCCCTGAGCCTTTGACTGACAAACTAGTGACATGGTCGTGTTTATGTGCTACTACATTTTCTGATTTCTTGATGTCGATGTTTACTGATAATATCCTAGTCTGGATGGAGTCCCTGATATGTTGAGTGGGGTTTTGCTGAAAATTTCACCCTTGTGCCGACTTGTGCTGCCATTTTTCCTTCTTTTGCATAGACAACGACTGCAGCGATATGGCGGCAACAGTTGAAGACGACTAGATAGAAAGCCGCGCGAGACAGATCTCACATCATTCCAAACCCCCGGTAATCCAAATGGTAGATAACATTGGACTCCAGACATTATAAGTCATTACACAATAATACAGAAAAGGAGATGGCCTTAAGCTACATAGAGGTTCTGAATACGTAGGTACAAAAGTGAGAAGTAAGACTTCGTTGTTTTCTAGCCTGTTAGGAATCTTCTTTTTTCCAGCCGTTTTTCCAATCCCTATGAGATAACTCGGCAATCTAGAGAAGAGGCGCGTTTATCATCTCATCTACAATGCTCCATCCGCGAGAGAAATTAACATTTGCTGTGTTCTTGATTTGTTCAGAGAATGAGTGCATGAACCTCACAGTGAGTAAATAACATATAAGTATACTGAAGGATAAGCCTCTTTTTTTCTAGAACTTTCAGTTGATTGTCCTCCCTGCACATGCATCAGGTATGACAGCAGATAAGCTGTAGCAAACTTAAATATTGACTTTGATGGCTGAGAAAGCAAATAACAGATAAGTAGTTAGACAGTAGCTCACCATACTTCATCTTCCTCCTACAATACAACCTATACATCAGATTGCAACACTAACTAAGCATTTCTATCAAGCGCTGAATAGCTGGTAAGTACACCAAGATTAAGCACAACAGATTCGTCAGAGCAAGTCTAATATTACAACAGACGGTAATAAAAATCGTGAGAGCACGGTTACATTTTAAAACAGGATGAAAAAACCAAAGAATAACCTTTATGTGCTACCACCTATACATTATAGCTATTTGCTGCTTGCACAGGAAAATAATGATCATGATGGGCAAATGGCAAAGAATTGTGGTGCACAACACAGCAATAGACTAAATCATATGTGTCAGTCACTTTTTACTTTTAGCATAAGAATCAGATGTAACAATTAATTAATAATGCAAAAGAAAAAATGCAGTAGTTATATGCCTGATTTGTGACATAGGGAGTAGCTTGCAGGAAATTCAAAAACATATCAAGGCTCTCGGGATCAGCACCAGCTCCGTTGTTTGGTACTCATCTAATAAAAAATATAAG
Source organism: Poa pratensis (assembly GCA_947311845.1). Lineage (NCBI taxonomy): Eukaryota > Viridiplantae > Streptophyta > Magnoliopsida > Poales > Poaceae > Poa > Poa pratensis. The sequence continues at coordinate 3,836,726 of CAMZMU010000054.1, forward strand.
TTTCAGTGTCACCTGTATATACACACTAATGTGTACTGCAGCTGAGAAACAAAACAACCAGATAAAAGGGGCATAATAGTCTCTACGTGTGAAAGCTGAAAGTTGTATCTATCACCATAACAATTACCATCATAGCAAATAATCTTATCACACAAGCTGAAAAGCCTAAAAGAGTGACAGTGAAAGCATGCTACGGAATCCATATGCACATCCCTTTCAAGGTTGCATCCTTATAGGTTCTAGGAACATAATAAGAATCAGAGAAAGGAACTTACCTGGTTAAAAGAAACCCAAATCGAAGCATCAGACATGTTCAAGGTAGATGTTCCCAAATCATATATTCCATGTGCCAAATTTTCCTACAGATCCACCATAAATTTTGTTCTTCTCTTTATGTCTGAACCTAAAACAAAGCAAGATAGAGAAAGAAAGAACAAATGCAAGGTTACAGATTTACAATATATAGATCCATTAGCTGGAGAGAGTGAACTGCAAAGTTATAGAGTTGCAAGCTAACTGAGATACAATTAAGCATACATTATCAATTCAAACTATGTAGAAGAATTCATAAAACAATAAAACCAATGAACATTCAAAAACCAGCTGAATTTGTAGACAAAAGCTGCCTTTCATATTGGAGCTAGCATCTCATATCACGTAAAGGATACAAGGCGCGGCTTGCCGCGCGAGACAGGCCTAACAGTGACTCGAACTGAAAATATACCTCATACTCTCATCTAATCTCTTAAGGGGAAAATATAAGTTTCAGTGTACTCTATATATAAACTAATGTGTACTGCAGCTAAGAAACAAAACAATCTGGAAAAGGTGAAAAGTTGTGTGAAAGCTGAAAAGTTGTATCTGTCATCAAAGGAAATAACCTCATCACACAAGCTGAAAAAACTGAAATCTACTGCAATGATCGATTCAATCTCTAAGCTTCCGTGCAAACTTCAAAAAAAACACTCATAATATCATCAATACAACTATACGGTGATATACACTTTGAGGCACACCATGCAAAAAAAGATAACCTACATGGTGATGCTCAATCGAATAAACTACCTAGTAGTAAATACATAAGGGTTTAAGGGAAAGATATGAAATCCTAACCAGCTGATTCACCTGCAGGCATGATATCAATGGAGGTGCCCGAACAGTAAGTTTTAGTAGAGATACCAGAACAGACATGAAAGAAGAAAATTGAGATATATATCGCATCATCGTCAAATTTATTCGAAGTAACGTCATTCTTTAAACATCTCAAATGAATAAAATATGAAAAGGGAGAAAAATAAACAAATATGAAAGGGGAGAAAAATAAAGCTTATAGCTCCTACCTAAGGTTGTAGGTTGGCCATAACTGAGCAATTATCATCCCAATTAATACGATAGCATCTGTTCCAAAAATTAGTACCATGGAGATCATGATTTTTTTTTGTTATTACCAAGTTGTAGTAAGTAAATATATCTGACTACTACATTATGAAGAAATAATTAAAACCTGCAACAATTAATGGGCACTAAAACAATTATTCAGAAACCTGCAACCATGGGTACTCAAATAGTGAGTAAAAACTTGCAACAACGGGCACTCAAACAGTGGAAATGTGAATCCGTATGCCAAGCCCTTTCACGGTTACATCGTTATAGCTAGGTTATACGAACATAATAAGAACCTAAGAAAGGAACTTACCTAGTTAAAAGAAACCCAAACCAAATCATCAGTCGTGTTCAAGGTAGAAGTTACCCAGTCATATATTCCATGTGTCAAATTTTCCTACAGATCCATCATAAAATTAGGTTCTTCCTCTTATTTGTGAACCTAAAACAAAGCAAGATAGACAAAGAAAGAACAAATGCAAGGCTACAGACTTACAATAAATAAATTCATTAGCTGGAGCGAGTGGACTGCATCGTCCCCAGCAGCTGGTGATGAAGATGACTGGTTCCAGGACGTGGAGGCGTCGGTAGGGCCAAGGACGCTGCGTCCAGCGCTCGGGGGAAGATATGACTGCGCCGACAAGACGTACCTCGACAACAAATACGTGGTCTAGAAAGAGGTGGAGGCGGGCGAGCAGCCGTGCTGCCTGCCGACGTCCTCGCTGACAGAACAGGATCGAAGCAGGGTTAAGAATAGAGCATGGAGGAGGAAGATGCAGCGGCGTAGCAGGTAGGAAGCCAGTGTACCTTGGTTGGCTGGAGAAGAAGCGGCGGCGGTGTCGGATGGGCCGAACGGTGGTCGTCTCTAGCGGCGATGGCGGCTACGGGCTGGCCAGCGAGAAGAAACCCTAATAGATCGAGACTCAGCAACGAGGCCCCGAGGGCGCACATGACCTTACCCGCCGTGGAGGAAGGCCAGGGGCGGAGCAGGGCGGCGGCTGTAGCTCCCGTTCCCTGGCGGCGACACCCGGGCCGCCACGCACGTACGGCCCCCCTCGTGTCGCTCTGGACTCGACGCGAAATCTCGAAATTAACCCTGCCGTTCGACGGATTCACACCGCCTGCCACCGCGTCGCGCGACCATTTCCGCAGCCTACGCGAGAGTGTTTCGACACAAACGCCGCCAGCTGGGCCCCGTTTGGCCTCGTCCCCACTTGGCAGCGACTTGCATGCGCGACTGCGCGAGAGAGTGCGTGAGAAAAGACTAGGGTTCAGCGAAATAGCTCCAGAACGGATCGGAGCCGTCCACACGCTCGATCGGACGGCCCAGAACGCGTTTGGCGGGGAGGTGCCCTGGGAGGGCTCAGTTTCTCACACCAATTGAACAATGGGATTCTCTGGAAAGGAGTGATACGTCCGTTGGTAGAGACGGCATCAGCATTCATCTCGCGTCACGTTCCAGCAGTAAAGTATCCGTGGCATGGCGACACGCAGCTAAGGGCATGGCCAACGCTCCACCGTGGACCGGTGCCTTGTCAGACCACGTAGGCTCGGATGGTCCTGAACAAATAAAGTAGCTGCTTGCAGACATAACCGGGATCCTGCAGAGGAGGCAACCTCCTCACTGCCAAAGGGTGAAAACTATGGAGACTATTGGTTCACAGTCTGAGTAAAGTATGAGAGAGAGAGATGAGAGAAGTACAAAAGGTGAGAGAAAATGGACCCCAAATACCATCGTTGGGTTGGGTAATAATCAAATTGGATGGTGGCCTCAAAGCTACGAACCTAGGTGGATGGCATGAGACCACCGTCTCCCACTGCTTCCTCTGCTCGTGCCCTAAGGGGAGGGCATCAGTACGCATGCAGGCCCGGCCCTGAGGGGGTCAGGAGGGGCGGCCGCCCCGGGCCCCCGAACCCAAGGGGGCCCAGCTAGGTGTTCATATAAGGAGGGGGAAAGACGAAGAAACGAAAGGAACCATTACATGCATCTTTTAGTGGGCTTTTTTCTTTAGTTAACTTGGGCCTTTGCTCTTTTTTTTAGGGAAAAAGGGGTGGATTTGGTCGGGAAAGAATTTTGGGCCTTTGCTCTTATTAGCACTTCGAGGTGTTTTGATTAGAAAAATAGGTATGAGCCTACGAGGTGATTAAGTGGGTGCGGCCAGTGTGGTAGACAATAGCTAAAGTACCGATCAGATTGTAGCACATGATCTCCCTTACAAAATTTCTTGTTCCATCACGGGCGCATTGCTCTAATTTTTGCGAAACGGAATAACCAATCCTAGTGTGATAAGCACACCCAGCTAACGCTCATGATTTTAGAGCACGGCGCGCAAGCCTGCACGCCAAATGATTGACGGTCGAGCGTCCATTGAACGGTGGCGGCAGACAATAGTCCGACAACGATTAAATGGTCTGATCCAACCAAAAAAAAAAGAATATCAAATCAGACGGCATTTCAGAAAAAGAACAAAAACTACAAAGTCATGACCAGTTATGAGTCTAATTTTCATCTGGTGTATCGTTCGCAACACCGTTCGACCGTTTCATGGAGACGCCCTATCCCGACCCTCACGCGGCCACGCCAAAAGGCTAGAGGCCAAGACATCACGGAGCCTCATTGCGCGCAACAATATGTTTGTGCAAACAAAAACAATTTGAGGCCAAGAACAAAAAAAATGTTTTTTTCTTTTTTACAAAAATTAATATTATTTCGCACTTTAATTGACATAATATTTTATATGCACGCATATTTACTATTATTATAATTTTGTATTAAGGGGTCCAAACTTTTATTTTCGCCCCGGGCCCCCAAAATCTCAGGACCGGCCCTGTACGCATGGCCGTATCGACCGAGCGTCACCAACTCGGAGCACACCGCGCCCGCCCGCCCGACGCCACCCGGTATTCATTGAATGCCGTAATCGGCCAGCCACATCATAATATTGATTGTTTTTACATATAAAGAAATATTTAGCACAAATTTCTCAACATATAATTACACAAATATGCAAAAGTCATACCTCAAATTCCGTATTCAAATTAAACCGTGTCGAACACCCACATCAAAGTACCAAAACGATCACAATAGCACATAGTTCATACAAACACACGATAACACACAGAGTGATCCTGTTAAAAAGAAACATAGAGTGATCAATCAGTGCGAGACAAGATCTTGGCACAATGGCACAAATTTGATCATACCAAGCTTTCGTCTCTTGCAGTCCATGAGGGTTGTGTCGGCCAACATGACCATGGCCTACTCGGTGAACAACACAAGACCTACTTCCTTGCTTCGTCGCTGTTGTCGTCTTTATATTATCGGTTGCGGTCTTTTCCATTTCAATTTTAAGTTTCCACTTTCCAATCCTCCACCTTCTCGGGTAAGGATGGCTTTTACCATAGGTACGGCATAATTTTATACCCATGGGTAGTACCCATACCCTACCAGTTAAGTCATGGATAGGGCACGGGTATAGCGTTATACCATTGGTATACGCCTGTTATATAGACATGTGGACATTTACCCTACAGTTCCATGCAGCCCATTATTGAGTTGAGATAATTGTCATGTGCTAGTCTAGCTATTATTTAGTTGGGATAAATGTTTTTTTTCAAATGTGCCATCGAAGAATGTAAAAATGTGAATAACTTGTGTACCGTTGGGTACCAAATGGGTATGGGTATCCATCGAGTGCGGGTACGGGTAAAGTTTTACACCCGGGTACGGGTATGGGTAGAATTTTGTAACCATTAACTATACGGGTATGGATATGCTATTGCTCTACCCGCCCCATACCTTACCCATTGCCATCCTTATTATCGGGTTTATCGATCTCCATAAGCTTTTCAAGCATCATCTTTTGCTCCCCCAAACTTATTTTCCCACTTGACGCCTTCTTGACTCTCATCACTTCGGCCAAAGAGGGCGCCCACTAGTGACATATTTTTCCCACTTCCTTCCACTCCGAATCGTACACTTATCATTTGCGGCGTCATCTTCACGAAAATGTGTTGTTTGAGATTTTGAGATCCATTACTGTTAGCTAGCACACTTCTTTGTTTCACCATCATCATTGTTTGCTTGGAGTTTGAGTGAAGCAACAAGATCTATCACTTGGGACACATGTGAATCCTCGTCCAACAATGTGTCAAGATGAACACTTTGTTGTCATGTATCTTCTTGAACAGAGCCAAAGCCATGGTCACCTACAAACCAGAAAGATATTTGAACTAGAGACACATAAAAAACATAGGTAGGAAAAAATAGAACACAAACTTGAAATCTTACTCGGTCTTTTAACTATAGTGTCACTCAAGCGGAAATTCACTTTGGCACCCGGGTGCATATATGCACCCGGTACTTGAAAACCATATTTCACAATGTCATGAAAACCTGAAATAAAATTTCACGGATACGTCTTCATATTCTATGTGTTCACAAAGTCGTTTCACCAAAAACCGATATATTTTGTGCCTTGTGTAAAAATCACAAAAAAATGTCGTGAAAAGCCTTATTTTGGCATCAATTTTTTTATTTTTATAGAAGCCACAAAAAATGTTGGTTTTTTGTGAAATGACTTTGTGAACACATAATATGTTAAGATCTATGTGGGAACATTTTTACCAATTTTTTTGTCATTTCAGAATAAGTGCAAAATGCATTTAAATAAAGGGTGCATATGCACCGGGGAGACAAAACACCACTCTCTCACTCAAGGGCCATTATTTATTAATCATGAACTTCACTGAACTTGTTGCATTGATCATGGATAATATCACATATATGTTGTAGGGAGTTCTCATTGCTATCACTTGTCAAATTGACCAAGTATAACAACGGTTTTGGCCACACAAACACAAACCAGCAAACACATCACCATTTGTTGATTATAGAATTAACATGAGATTGATCGAGGAAGGGATCAAACTCCATAAAGTATACACCGGAAAACGGTCATATAAATCTAGAACAATCCGGGTAGAAGTATCCCCTTTTCAATCAAAAAATATGCAATCAAAAACATGGTTATCCAAATTTTCAGTTATGCATCAGTTTGATGCAGAGACATGGCTATATACCCTTTTCGAAAAAAAGGGCACTCTGAAAAAAGGCGCTAGGTTGACTTAGCTAGCTAATCATCGATCGGTTCAGGGATTGGATTGATTAGGACGCAACAAACATGGCTTCCAACCTAAGCTAAACTCTCGTGGATTAAGGCGAATCGTCAACGTATAGACTGGAGTGGTTCACAAGACTGGCTAGTTAGCTAGTTGATCTTTTGTCGGGTCCTTCACATAGGCACTTACACAATCGAATAAGGGCAATGGCGCTCGTCCTACAGAGAGCTCGTTTTTGAAACTTTCAAAAACGTTTCAAAAAATTCGAAAAGAAATATCTGGATGTAGCCAACCACATGCAGTACGATCCTGGAAAATGGCAGTCCGAAATACATTGTATATTTGGCTCAGCAAAAAAGACAAATCGAAAAAAATTAGATAAAAATAAGTTAGATCTGATCACGCCCAGATCTGTATTTTTGTCTTTTTTCCTGAGGCTAAAATACATTATATTTCACATAAAGACTTTGTACCAAGCGTAGTGCATAGGTTTGTCTACATCATGTTTTTTTTTTGAATTTTCCGGAAACTTTAAATTTAATCATTTTTAAAAATTCAAATACCGGACGCCCTGTGAGACTGAAGGCTCGAGAAGAGCCCATCTTTAAATTAATAAAGCCAACCGGCGAGTTCGATACAAAGTACAACACAAACAGTCAACACTGACAACAATAAGGTTTCAGGTAGCACGCATGCTACATCACCGCCACTCCAGAGAGGGCAACACTCACACAGCCCGTAGGCACTACGGAGACAACTAGAGAACGCAGGAGGCGGAACAAGGGTTCAGGGACGCTCCCTAACCGTGTCGTGGATGTGACGAATCTCTCGAATCGCCGACTCCATCTCGCCTCTGTCCTGACGTCTAGCCACTGGCTTCCACACCTGCAGGTACATTGCCAATTTGAAGAGGCAGTCAGCCGGCTGTGAAGGGAAGATCCCTTCGATAGTGTATTTGTTTCGCGTGTTCCAGAGAGTCCAACAAAGGCCCGCGCAACAAATCCAAAGGACTCTACGTGCCTGACCCGTGTAACCCTGTAGGAGCCTAAAGAGCTCAGCAAAACACGAGGGGTTCCAGGAGCAATGCAACAGTTTCCTAACTGCACTCCAAAGGAATTTGGCTAACACGCAGCCAAAGAAGATGTGGTTCGTGTCCTCATGATCACCGCATAGCACGCAAAGGCCATTAGAAGGACCCTTGCGGCGAGCGATATTATCGCTAGACGGGAGACGTTTCCGCATCAACTGCCAGAGGAAAACCCTAACTTTGAAAGGAACCACAATCCCCCAAATCTGGCTGTAGTGTTTGTGTGGGTATCTTTGGCAAAGCTTCCGGTATAAAGATTTGACCGAGAAGTTACCAGAAGGTTCGAGCGTCCAAGTGAGCTCGTCCACCCCATCCAAAAGTTGAGTACCTATGGTCACCCTCCGCAGCTCCTCCCAGTCCGGAAGGTCAGCCTGACCAAGCGTTCGGCAGAAGTGGATAGTCCAACCACCGTCTCCCAGCGCATTCCCCACCGAGATACTAGGGTCAGAAGCCACGGCGAAGAGGTTGGGGAATCTGGCGCCATATCGCCGCGCTCCTTACACAATGCCCTATAGCTAGGAGCCTAGCCTTGTACTGCAGAAATATTAGTAGCTAGGCAATCAGTCACCGTGCAGCCACAAGTGGCTCCGGTAAGACAATGACCTGATTAATTAACTAAGATTGCTCGCACATGTGATCCATATGACGACGCGAAGCAACCTCACATGCATGGAGATCAACTGGCGCCACTGATCACCACCACACTCTACGGTATACGATAGCAATAGGTACTGAAGCTCCTGACTACGTATGCCCTAAATCATACAACGCGCGGCTAATTTACGAAAACCGGCAAAAACCACGCACTACAGATCATGGTTTCATCTACCACACATGTGGATAATCGATCCATCCTACTACGCCTAAATCGATCACTGTGGTGTGTGCGCTAATTGCTACACAATCAACCAACTAACTAAGTACTGTACTCGGAGAGGAGTGGCAAGTGAGCAGCGATAACTGGTCCCAAAATCACTGCTTCACTCGTTGTAAAGCCTCCCTGATCTCGCAGGCACTCGCGGCCGGCCCATGGATGCCGGACCGGAGCTGCAATCCATTCCGATCCTCCCTCACGCGCCTGATGACGACGGGTGGCGGTAGAAGAAATCCACATGATGCGTGCGTCCTTGTTGCGATCATTTCCTTTGCATCACTCGAGCTCGTATCATTTTTTATTTAGATAAAGGGCTTTATTAATCAAAAGTTTAAGTATTACACCCGGCCTCTGCATCAAAAATGCACACAGCCGCAATCCAACGGAGAAAGAAAAAAAGTTGTGCAGCAATAGACGAATTACAATCAGTAAGAATAATGTAAAACGGCTATGTCATGGACAATCTCGACGGCCTATGGAGGTCCAATCCGGCGATCAAGCGGCCACCCATGTTGTGAAAAAATGTCCCTCGCCACCTCTTCCAGACGTGCACACACCTCCGTAAAGAGGTCTCGATGTCCCACACATTTTAAGGTGGACCACATACGGAGAATATTTGTGCAACGTAGAGTACCTGCATATGAGAAACATCTTTATCATTGAAAACCGTGTCATTTCTACTAAGCCAAAGCGACCATATAACAGCAATCGCTCCCACCCTAATAACCGTTCTAAGCTTTTTATCTATCCCATGTAGCCAGTTGTCAAAAACATTGGCAACAGACTTGGGTGGATATAAGTTAGACGCTATTTGGATGGCTGACCATATAGAACGAGCGAAACTACACTCGAAGAACAAGTGTTTTATTGTCTCATCATGTGGACAAAACATACACTTCGTACTTTCATGCCAATTTCGTTTAACAAGGTTATCCTTTGTTAGAATGACACCTCTACGAAGATACCACGTAAAAACTTTAATCTTAAGTGGTATCTTCATTTGCCATATTTTTTTATTATCATCAACTGGCACATCGGAATGTACTAACGCCCTATACATGGAATCCACAGAGAATTTACCATTCACACATAGATTCCAACGAAACTCATCGGGCCCCTGTGTGAGTTGAACTGAACTCAACCGTGCCACCAGGGAGTTCCAAGACGCTAGTCTCGGTCCAAACAAGTCTCGCCTGAACGTCACATTCGGAGGAGAGCATTGCATTACAGTGGCAATGGTATCTCCCTTATGACGAACAATATTGTATAGGGCTGGATATCGATCCCGGAGGATGGTGTAGTCTAACCATTTGTCCTCCCAGAATCTAATCTCCGAGCCATCCTTAATATTAAATACCCCGAAGCGAAAGAAATGTTTCTTTGTCGCCATCAGTCCAGCCCAAAAGTGGGAATCACCAGGTTTCCAATATACCTGCGATACCGCCTTTGTGCCAATGTATTTTCTCTTAAGGAGTGTTTGCCATATCCCATCTTCAGTAAGCAGCTTAAAAAGCCATTTACCTAGGAGGGCTGAGTTCTTGACATCAAGCTCATGAATACCAAGCCCTCCCTGATTTTTAGGGCGACAAACAACATTCCATTTAGCCAGTCTGTACTTCTTCTTCTCACCATCTCCTTGCCAAAAGAATCTTGATCGGTAATAATCCAATTTATGCAAGATTCCTCTAGGTATTTGGAAGAAGGAAATCATATATAGTAGCATGTTTGTTAGTACCGAATTAATGAGAACCAGTCTTCCACCAAGAGATAGCAATTTTCCTTTCCAACTAGATAGCCTAGCTTGTAGACGTTCTTCGACGTGTCTCCATTCCGCATTAGTCAGTTTCCGAAAATGTATTGGTATTCCAAGGTACATAATTGGAAATTGACCCTGCTCGCAGCCAAAAATATCGACATATTGAGCAGCTGCTTCTTGAGCCTCACCGAAGCAAAACAATTCACTCTTATGGAAATTAATTTTCAATCTCGATAATTGCTCGAATGCTGAGAGTATCAATTTCAGATTTGCGGCTTTATCTAGGTCATGTTCCATAAAGAGGATTGTATCGTCTGCATATTGAAGAATAGATAAACCCCCATCAACAAGATGTGGAACTACTCATTCAATTTGGCCATCCGTCTTAGCTCGTTCAATCATGATCGTCAACATATCCGCCACTATATTAAATAGTATAGGCGATAGAGGATCACCTTGCCTTAATCCTTTTTTGTTTGGAAGTAGCGACCAACGTCATCATTGACTTTTATCGCCACGCTACCTCCAGAAACAAAATTAAGGATCCAAGCACACCACTCCTCTGAGAACCCTTTCATTCTCACAGTCTGTAGCAAGAACGGCCATTTGACTTTATCATACGCTTTTTGAAAGTCGATTTTAAATATCACCCCATCAAGTTTTTTCGTGTGCATCTCATGTAGGGTCTCGTGTAAAACCACAACACCGTCTAGGATATTCCTCCCTTGCATAAAAGCTGTTTGGGTAGGTTTTACCACATGATCTGCAACTGAATTTAACCTGATGGTCGCTACTTTTGTAAAGATTTTGAAGCTAACATTCAGAAGGCATATTGGCCGATACTGTTGTATCCTTTCGGCATTCTGAATCTTAGGCAACAAAACGATCTTCCCAAAATTAAGGCGAAATAGCTCAAGTTGTCCGGCATGTAAGCAGCCAAATAACTCAAGCAAATCAGACTTGATGGTTTCCCAAAAATGCTGGTAAAACTCAGCCGGAAAACCATCTGGTCCTGGTGCCTTATTATGCTCAATTTGAAAAACCGCCTTACTTACCTCCTCCATAGAGAAAGGTGCAGTAAGAAAGTTGTTTTCCTCAGGAGTAACTTGGGTAATATCATCTGTTCGAGACTCATCTAGAGTAAAGTTCCCTTCCTCAGGAGCCCCAAACAAACCTTTATAGTATCATAGGTGTCCACTGTCTTGTTACCGTCAGTGTTACCTCACCATGGAGACAGGCATGCAGCATCATGGTGCGAGTGTCCAGCTCTTCTGCCCTTGATGATCAATTGGAAATGCAGCCAGAAATGGTACCGATTAGAGCTTCTTCGATGCTAATTCGTCAGAATACACGCAAGATGTAGGGCCTATCAGCAGCAGGCATGATAATGGATATAGAGTCTGCTAGTAATTATAGCAGCCTTTTTTCTCGTCTTCCTGTGTGCACATTCAACTTGGGGAAGGCACTCCAGTTCAGGGGGACACACCATTCCTAGCTTAACCTGGCCCAGCACAACAGGCCACATTTGACCACGAGGGCAGAAACTGTTTCTAGAGCAAAGAGATGCAGAAAGAACGGCACCGACAGATTCTTCTTCTTTTTTTCCTTCTCTCTCGCCCCCTAATTAAGAAAACAATGACGTAGTCTTTACCGCGTCAAATTAATGGTGACAGATTCTTAATTAATTTCTTATGAATACATTAATAAACTCCATATTGTTGTTTCATTGTGCCTACTACAAGTTTGTCCTAGCCGATCGACCAGCATAGGAATTGCACCCCGACTCTTGTTGCACGCTTTGGATTGAAGACGCATTTGTCATCCTTGAAGAGTACATGCCATGTTCACCACTCACTATGTACGTACCACTACCCTAACCAGATTGTTGCTTGTTGAGGTTTCCAACAAGGCAACAAGGCGATCGATCTTGATTTTTTTTTTTTTGAACACAAGGGAAGGACCCCGAAGGATCCAGAGCTGCCATTACTCGGTGGGTTTACATTTTACATGGAGGACCTCAAGAGAAGAAAAAATTACAAACAAGTCCCCCGCTTTTACAAAAAGGGCCCCTACTAAAAATTGAAAAAAGCAATTGGGACCCTCTCCACCGTGGAAGAAGATGCTCTCGACGCCGCGGCCGCCAGCACCGACGCCGGGGACGGAACCACTTGGCATCAGGTTGACGATGAACGCCACAACGGAGTCGCGAAAGGGCCTCCAGCTTGGCACTCCGGCCAGGAGGTTGAAGACGCTGTGATGCACGCAGCAGCACAGCACGGAGTGGCCCCGTTGACCATGGATAACAGCGGCGCATCTTCGCTGCCGTTGATGTACTCCGCCAGAAGCGGCAGCTAGCAATCCCGACCATGCAGGTTGATGAAGAACAACGGTCCACCACTCCCCTTCTCCATCTCCTCGATGGCTGAAGAAAGGAGGACGAGCCGCAGCTCCCACCGCATCCGCACAGCCACTGCAAGCTGGATCTTATTCTGAGGGCGAGCGGTGGTCTCCACAGGCACGAGCTTCCACCATGGAAGCTTTCTCGCCGGGAGAGGGACCACATCGAATCGGAGGAGATCCAACACCTCCACTTCGAAGCACCCAAGGCTGACCTTATTAGGAGGGATGCCCGTTCCCCTCCACGCCGCCGCGTCACCGACTGCCACCGTCGGAGAGCCACGCAGCAGAGGAAGAACAAGGAGGATCTTGATTAATTATATGACAAGCTACTTGCCTCCTGGCCATCCGGTATAAGACATGTGAGTGATTTTTCTTATCATCAGCTGACCGCCACTTGTATTTTTTCACCAACCACCCTCAAGTCCAGATAGCACATTACAACAACTTCCAATCTGAGCAATGCATAGTAGTAGTGCATCATATATCCAAGAGAAGTTTGGCTTATAGTGATCATATATCGCCAGTGCACAAAGCTAAATGTAGTACATGCATAGTAGACATGGAGTCATGAACTCGGCCATTGAGTTTCTGAACATGCATGCATCAGCATCTTCCATGATCACTTCCTAAACAGTAGTAACAAGCTAGGGCACTGTTCTTGCACCTGCGTTTTTACTCCACAGTCCGTCTCCACACTTGCAGCCGCGCAAGGGTGGCATGCATGTATGCATGTTTCTTGGTCTGACTGAATCAATGCAATGCATCTGACGAAATTCAGCTACCACTCCCTGTCGACAAGGCTCATCGTACCCTCAATTAATCAGAGGAAGCTAGCGAGGCCAGATGAGTTACACTGCACTGTGTGCAACAGTGCAGCGTACGTAGGAACATACAACACATTGATGATAAGCCTTTAACTTAGTTGATCATTTGACCCATGTTCTGCTGTATGATATAAAAGGGTAAATTTCGTTTTGTACCTCCAAAAGATGGGGTGATGGTGCGTACCTCCAAAAGGCGGAATATTGTACCCCATTTTAAGAAAATTGGTGACATAAAGTATCATGTTGTACCAATTACACAAAATATCACAAGGCGAACCCGCTGCGAGGTTGACGTGGGCGTGCCATTTTTGTGTGTGTATGTACGCTTTAGGTAACGAAACAACCATAGTGATCCGTTTGGTTAAGCCTAAGCCTTGCCATGAGCCACCCCCTTCCCCAAACACCGACTTCACGAGCCCTATAGGGTTTAGGGCATCAAAGTCGACTAGGCGAACCAACGGTTGGCGTTGTGCGAGCTTACAAGCATGTTGATTTTTGGGGTTGTATGGGCCGACATATATGATGTTTGTTACCCTCACAACCTAGCCTAGGGACCCGTAATGGCGAGGCTCAACTTCTGCCTCCATAGACCCCACAGCTCGCACAATCATCAACCGCTAGAGCGACCAATTGTCCGAGACGGCTTGGTTTGACTGACCAGACCTAAATTTCACAAACAATGCCCATTTGGGAGCTGGTCGCCGGGGGGAGGAGGGTGATGCGAACAAGTTTGCTAAACATGTGCGCGCGTCATCACACATTGTAGTATCAAAAATTCAATATTCCAGATAAGAAATATGTGCCCCCAAAGAAAAACCGCGATAAGGCATAATAAGAAGCGACAATGAGTCAATGACACATGGGCCCAGCTGAACTTCTCACACATGGCAAACCACCATTCCACATATAAGGGACTGGAAGACAATAATATCTCCTCGTAGTACCCATAGTAGAGTGCAGCTCATCAGATCTACCCACTGCGCTAGGTACGCGCGAGCGGCAATCAAGGCAGCACAGTCCACGCCAGGAAAATCGCACTCACGCAGGCACACTCCCCCTGCTCTGCCCCGCTCTCAGCTCGCGGGAAAAGCCAAGCCAAGAAACCAGCCAGCTAGCCTCTGGAGCAAGAACAAAACCGCGAGATTGACGCGCGGCTTCCAAATCCAGCAGCAGCGATTTCCCTCCACCGACCAGGGATAGGGACTCGATTTGATTTCCCACCGCGTGGGGGGAGGGCCGTGTTAACGCTTTCCCGAATTGCTCCGAGTGAGCGCAGAGCGGGGCCTCCCGCCGATGCCGGCGATGATTTCTTGCCTCATTTGCCAAATCCCCCGCCGTGTTGCCTCCTAGCCCCGCAATCCCTCCCTCGCCGCCTGCTGATCAGTCCAGTCCCCCACTCGGGACCCATCCATCGAGAGGGGTTTGGTCGCGCATTAATAGCCTCTCTTCCTGGGTGATCCTCTCGCACCCTCTGCTGCGCCGCGACACGTCTTGCCTTCCCTCGGCGAGAGCCGGCTGCGGCGGATTTCGGGGATGGGCTGCTTCGGGTGCTTTGCGCCGCGTGAGCGCCGTGGGAGCGGGCCTTCCAGGCTCACCCACCACTGCACCGACGATTCCTCAGGTTCTTGATTTTCCATCCGTCCATCGCTCGCCTCTCGCTGTGTTTTTCCCGTCCGTGTTTTGTTGGGTTCTGTTCTGACCCGCCGCCGTCTCTTGTTCTGTCAGTGGTCGACGCGCGAAGGAAGGTGGCGCCGGACGTGGGGAACGGCTGCGCGCACAGCTTCACCTTCAAGGATCTCCTCGTGGCCACCGGCTACTTCAACGAGGCAAACTTCATCGGGGAAGGAGGCTTCGGCAAGGTTTACAAGGGCAAGATCTCCAGGACCAACCCGCAGGCGAGTTTTCCTCACCCCATCTCCCTCATCCTGCTCCCGTTTTCTTGTACCTCTGAATTAAATAAATTTTGGGTGAAAGATTCGATTGATTTCTTCTTCTGACTGGGCGTTTGTGATGCGCAGATGGTGGCCGTGAAGCAGCTCGCCCGGGAGAGCGTGCAGGGGAGCACCGAGTTCCTGGTGGAGGTGCTCATGCTCACCATGCTCAGCCACCCCAACCTCGTCAGCCTCGTCGGCTTCTGCGCGCAGGGGGACGAGAGGCTTCTCGTCTACGAGTACATGCCCTTCGGCAGCCTGGAGAGCCATCTCTTTGGTATGCTCTTCTCGGAATTCAGACTTTATGTTTGGTCTAGTTCATTTGTGCAGTGCAGGTCTAGAGTTTCATATGTTTATTAGGATGAATATTGTCTCTTCTCTAGCAGGTTAAGCCTCTATGCTCAAATGTTTTGGCTTTCCTTTCAATTTGTGCCTGATGGTAGCTTTGTTTGTGACCACTTCTCGAAAGATTGAAAGAGCTCAGTTTGTGAAAAAAAATCTCTTTCTTTACAGTAAGTAGTATATATTTGTTCAGAAATGAGACGAGAAAATAAATTGAAGATTGGTTTATCTCAATATGACATTTTAGAAAATTGACGGCAAAATAAACAATCTTATCCAAGACTCTTTCACGGTTTTGGGAAACAGATGCCTTCTCTAGAATTTTTTTTACCATTTATTTTTCGGAATCATCTATGAACTGCTGATGTTTGTTAGCTGTTTGAGGCCTCTAGAGCAATATTACAACATCACTTTCTCCTATAATAACTTCTGGTAATTATGGAATGGCATGTCTAGTTACTATTACCAAATAAAAGAGATGGTCACACTTCAACTGTTGCAAGATTCTTCTTGTCCAGTACAAGCATATGGGGACTTATTTTGATTTGCACTTCTTCAGCTTCATGGTGGGTGGTTGATTCCTTTCATCTTGGAACAGATTGTATTTAATCGGGGTTTCTTGGTTTTTAGAAAGGGTTTTCTGTATTGTATAGAAAGAAAGTGTAGTATGAACACCACAGTAAAAGCATCTGAGTACTGAAAGTTAAACCTTGAAAATTTAAATTTTGAGATAAACGCACCATTGGTCACTGAACTTTAATTAGATGAGCACATTGGTCACTGAACTCTCAACTTGTTACAAACTGGTCACTGAACTTTAATTAGATGAGCACATTGGTCACTGAACTCTCAACTTGTTACAAACTGGTCACTGAACTCTCACAAGATGAGCACATTGGTCACTGAACTCTCAACTTGTTACAAACCGGTCACTGAACTCTCACAAGATGAGTATATTGGTCACACTTTGTCCAGCGGAGCTAATTTTATCCGACGTGGCATGCTGACTATACAATTGAGATTTTTTATCGGTCTTTTGAGATTTTTTTATCGGTCTCACAACTGGAAGCGGACGTCTTCTCCCTGCTGCCCGTCGGCGCTGACTGGGACCCGCGCGACGCCACGCCCTGCGGCTGGACGGCGTCTCCTGCGACGGGGGTCTCCCTCCAGTCCTGCGACGGGGGTCTCCCTCCAGTCCTGCGACGGGAGACGCCCGTCCAGCCGCAGGGCGTGGCGTCGCGCGGGTCCCAGTCAGCGCCGACGGGCAGCAGGGAGAAGACGTCCGCCTCCAGTTGTGAGACCGATAAAAAAATCTCAAAAGACCGATAAAAAATCTCAATTGTATAGTCAGCATGCCACGTCGGACAAAATTAGCTCCGCTGGACAAAGTGTGACCAATATACTCATCTTGTGAGAGTTCAGTGACCAGTTTGTAACAAGTTGAGAGTTCAGTGACCAATGTGCTCATCTTGTGAGAGTTCAGTGACCAGTTTGTAACAAGTTGAGAGTTCAGTGACCAATGTGCTCATCTTGTGAGAGTTCAGTGACCAATGTGCTCATCTTGTGAGAGTTCAGTGACCAGTTTGTAACAAGTTGAGAGTTCAGTGACCAATGTGCTCATCTAATTAAAGTTCAGTGACCAATGGTGCGTTTATCTCTTAAATTTTTACTAAGAAGCATATTAAGGTAGTTCATTTGGGCACTCACACACGCACAAGAGAGAAACAAATATTCACCTCTATTTTCTCTGTTTCTTTATTATCTGGTTTACTAGAATTCAGGATGCTATTACTCCGTATTCATTTATATGTTGAAGTCTTCGTTTCCACAAAAATCGTAGATGAACAATATGGCAGCTCTTTTCCCCATTAATTAGATTGCAATCTTCATTTCCTATTAAGGAAGTTAAAGTTGTGGCAAATATAAGATGAAAATCGTCAGACGAAGAATAGTATATACGTACACTATTTTTCCGAGAATGTCGGGGCAAGAGCCTTTTCCCTGTTTTAGAATATACTTTGTATTCCCGTTTATGTTCTTCGCCATTGTGTTTGACTTCCTGGTTCCTTGTATGAAGTATGAACTGAATACACTCTGAGGGAAGAAAGTCAGGAGACAATGTAGTTTGCTGTGGTCATTAATGATCATTGCCAACACGCCATATTAGTTGAAGTCTTACTATGTAGTGAAAACTGGGTGTTGACCAGTTGGTTAGAGGCGTGTACCACCTGAGTTTGAGCCGTGTGTTTTGCAGGGGGTGCCGATGCGCACAACCCGCCTTCAAGCCTTGTGCTTCAGAGAGGGTGCCTTATAGCCGTCTCTCTTTAATTAAAAATCTACAGGGAGCAGTTCCTATTGATGAGTTTTTTTTACTTGGGGTATTGTGGACCGTCTACTTTGTGTATGCTCGAAAACAACAAAATAAACTGGTTCCATTGTGCATTCAGCACAAAATCGTTCTCGTACTCTCTTACCTCAGTTTCTTGCGCAAAAGCCACGCTAATCGTCCATTTTCCTACATGCCAAAATTGTTCAGCACATAATGCCTTAAGGCTAGCCAAAATTGTCCCCACGGAAATTATTGCAGTTCTCATGCCTGAACATCACATGTTCTCCATGATGATAGTAGCACTAGGGTGATGGTCATGATGTGAACCATTTGGACTTTTCTGCAAAGTTCCTTTATTTTCCCACACCCATAATCTGTTTCCGTGTTTATCTATTACTAAGCTTAGGCCAATACTTCCAGTCCTTCAAAAGTGGGCTATTGTAACCCAGTTTGAATTTCCATGGAATTATGTGCAAACCTTTTGGAGCTGCACATTGTCAGTTTCTTGTGTCGCTATGCGGGATACGAGTCGTGGGTCCATTGTTTGATACTGCAGAAATTTAGTTATTTGTATACCGTATAAAACATGTTTCATGAACCTTATACAAGTTACTGCTCAACATTATCTCTGTGTACCTCATTCGACTGATAGAAATTTCACTTTTGAGACTGATAGAAATTTCACTTTTGAATAGATGTGCCTGTTGGCAAGCAACCACTCGACTGGAATACACGTGTAAAGATAGCTGTTGGAGTAGCAGAAGGGCTTTCATATTTGCACAATGTGGCAGATCCACCAATCATTTACCGCGATATGAAAGCTGCCAATATTCTTTTGGATGAGGATTTCAGCCCGAAGCTCTCTGATTTTGGTCTCGCAAAAGTTGGACCTGTTGGTGACAGAACTCATGTCTCTACCAGGGTTATGGGTACCTACGGATACTGCGCCCCTGATTATGTGGTAAGTGGCAAGCTTACCATGAAATCTGACATATACAGTTTTGGTGTTCTTCTGTTGGAACTCATCACTGGGAGAAGAGTTTATGATGCATCAAGGCCTAAACCAGAGCAGAGTTTACTAACATGGGTGAGCAGTTCTACCTTGTCGTACTTCATGCTTCCAATATTCTGTGTTCTTTGCTGCATCCTCTTCAGTCCTTTCAAGTTAGTAGCGTTCTGTTATAACAGAGTGAAGTCTTTTCTGTGCTGATTCAGTTAATTGATGGCGCCTCCATTTTTCTAGACATATTTCCTGTTTTCTTAGTACATTTATATGATATTGACATATTTTTCCCCCTATCCCTTTACGGGCTGTTTGCAACTAATGGTATTTTTTGGTATACAATATATTTTACTTAAGTCAAATTTTAACTAAATACCGTAATCTTCCAAACAGGCCCTTAGGATAGTTAAACTTTAGTGAAACCAAATTTGTTATGTAAATCTCTTGAGGCTGCTTATTGACGCTTTCCTTTCCCCCCCTTTTTCTTTTGTGATTTTGCAGTCAAGACCGTTTATGCATGACAAGAGGAAATTCCACAGGCTTGCGGATCCAGCGCTTCAGGGTGGCTACCCATTAGCGGCGCTCAACCAGCTAGTCGTGATCAGCATCATGTGCCTGCAGGACCAGTCTCATGTCCGCCCGATCATCGCCGACGTCGCGATCGGCCTGACCATGTCGCGAGCCAGCCGTATGTCTCTGAGCGGCCCCCGGCGGCGTCTCTGGGTTCTCCAGCTCACTGCGGCTCGCCACAGTATGCACGCACGCCATCCAGAAGGCGAGGCAGCAGAAGGCCTGCGCAGTACTCGTCATAGCCTTGTTCCCAGCCTGGTGTTGTTAGGTCGTTGAACTTGAAACCGTCAAACTGTCATAGAGTCAAAGCCTTCTGGGTTCAAGACCTGGTCTTGAATGATAGGGAGCTGCATGGGACTGATGGTAGTTGGAGCTGACCATGATACTGTTGTTTTTTCGTGTTCTTTCGTTGGTGTTTAGTTCATAAGTTTATGTGGCATGTGTACATATGATCGGCTGTGCTCTGCATGCTGGGATGGGAAGATAGGCGAACTGCAATGTACTAGTCTTTGGGATAATGGTCAAGCTTATTGGTCATGTACAAACTTGTCATGGCTTGGTGCATGTCTTAGAGATGCAATTAATAAATTTCACATTGATGATCTAATAGCATTGCTTGGTTAAAAGGCACAGCCATTTCCTCCCAGCTTGCACGGGGGGCCCTCCCTGTGTACAGTTATACCGAAAATGAATGAAATGTTGGAGGTGGGCTTTTCGCCCCCGCTGTTTCTTTAAAAAAAGAGAGAGGTAACTTTGCTGTCCAGTTATTATTAGAAAAGGCTGTGAATATCCACAAGATGGCAAATATTAAGTCAATACTCAATACAAATACCTTTTTTTTTGTTTGGCAATAGATGTTATGTCAATTGTTAAAACGACTCGAGTAGTACTGTAGTGCCAAAAATAGCCGATGAATAGAGACATTTATACGTCATAGAGAAGCGAGGATGCTGCGCTCCGTTGCTTCTTTGACATGGTCATTCTTGAAGATATAATATACAAAATTCTTCTTCTTTTTCTCATGATACCAAGCTCTATGTCTTGATTAATTTTAAGTCATTGATACTGAATTAAAATGCCATGTCATCAAATTACAAAAAAATTCAATCATCCCAATGAGAATTAAAAAAACACAAAATCTGTCAAAATAATTGCAAACTAAAAAAAGAGAGGCACTATTTCGTTTGAATTTGTCTCTGCTTTTAGTTTCTCTTGTTGTACACCTCGGTTTTGATTCAAAATTCGCATGGTAGTTCATTTAACCATACACTATCTATTTGATATGTTGTGGAAACTTTCGTGATTATTTGCACATCATTTTGAAAATCGACCATGACAGCTTAGCTAAAGAAAAATAAATCGACATTTTATCTGGTTTGTACGTGACTTTCTTGTGCGCTGATTGCTAAAAGAGTAATTTCAAGATGTTTTAGATATTTTAATATGTACGCCATGTGGATTGAAATGAGTGAATCCAGACACTGAAACACGTCAAAACACATCCTCTGTTGTAATTTGGAATGGAAGAGTAATTTGTAGCGCTAGGTAAAGTCTTTTTGAATGGATCGTCCGCACACGAATATACAAACTAAAGCGCAAACGATTAGTGAACACAATCATTTGGTCACAAGTTCTTTACCGGCCATAACGGAGACAGTCATCCAACGAATCGGCGGTGCGCCTTGACGAGGTCCTCGAGATTGTTAACGATTCTCGGCTGGCGTGCGTAAAGGCGGCAGGCCGAGTCGTCAGTCGTGTGCGTGCGTGGACAATCGTACTTAGGACAAAATGTACCTTTAATCTCCATGTCAAACGTCTCGAGTAGTGGTGCTGCTTCTCTAGTGGTGGAAGTGGAATGTGTCAAAAATCATTGCATCACGCGGGAGCATCACCGTCGTTCGTGGTTTACAGCCATGGTTAGCATATATACTTGGGCTAAGCCATCCACGTCTCGGCAGAAACGTAGACGCCGCGTTGCATCATTGACGTGGTCGTTCGTCGGAGCTACTTCCTCCGTATTAAACTTTCTAATCTTTTTCTACTTCCTCCGTATTAAACTTTCTAATCTTTTTCTACACACATTTATCTATACATGCTGTCATTTGGTGGGGCCAAGTCCAGAATTGCTAAATTGATGAAGTCGACATAAGGAGTATTATGAATGAATCACCTTTTTGCTACGTTATGCGTTGGGCAAGCTCGATCAAGTTAGTCACCTGTTTGATTCAGGCTCAAACGGAAATCGAGGCAAGACAAACGAAGCAAACAAATACTAACTGGGATCCATATTAAGCGTCACAATTTTAAACTAACCGCAATTTAAAGTCACGACACTTATTTTGAATCAGATAGGGCCTGTTTGGTAGCCTGCAGGGGGTTCCCACCTCGCTGGGGGCAGGCTCCAGCGGGCATGGCCGAAGGAAAACAGCCCCCGAGCTCTGTTGGTGGGTTTGTTTGGTAGCCTGCAGCAAAGAACGCCGCATGGGCTGGGCAATTTGTTGTGGCTGTTTGGTTACATCATTGCATGGCCATATGCAACTATGCCTATGTTTGGTTGTATGCAAAGCAACTGCTTCTGGCTACCTCTTTCACCTATGGTGATGTTACCCGACAAATAATGGAGCATAAACCATAGCATAGCATAGCATAATAGGATACCGAGTTCACAAACATGTCTATGCAGCACGATCAGAAGCTTATGCTGCATCTGAAGTTCATCAACGGAGGGGTTAATATATACCTCCTCCTACATATTACAGACCACTAATCAGTACCTACTGGTCATCAGGGAATGCATCGACGAACAGGCTACGCAGGTAAGCCCTAAGCCAGGCACACCTCTCCGGCTTGCTCATGCTGGAGTACTTGAGCTGCTCCTCTGCGTTGTCCGCCAGGAAGTCCATTGCCTTGATGATCAACGCTGGAACGTACATGCTACGTGGCTGAATTGTCCTCACCTTGAAAATGGCCTTCATTTGAGCGAAGTTGGTAATTGGATGGTTCAGCAGCTCCTCGTCCCTGGGGAATGTCTAGTAATGACATTTTCAAATCGTTAGTGTACACAGTATTTGAAGCTGGCTATGAACAAAAGAGTACAACAGTTGGGTTGAATGGAAGGGCAAGCAAACCTGAAGGTGATGAAGCAGCTGAACATCAGCCATCATCAGAGTCATGCTGGTTTCATACCAAACTACTCCAGGCATGCGCTTCAGTTCGTTAATCCTAACCCACCTGACTCTCCACTTCCTCAGATGGTTGTAGACTTGAGTGCTGGTGATAGTCAGACCAGTGAACTCAAGAACAGCATCGCTGACCTTCCTGATGTACAGATCCTTGAAGCATTTGTCAAACTAGATCCCCTGCTCCACTAGCTGCACTACCCTGTTCAGAACAAATAGGGATAGAGGAGCTGTCCAATGCATTGTCTGCCTCGAAGTAGATCCACTACGCATCTGAGAGTGCACTCTCTTGTTAGTCCCCTTGGCAGTCATGTCAGATTGCACATCTGAGTCAGTCACTGAATCCATAGGGAGTGCATTCAGAGGCAGTACGTCGAGAGGCTTGGAAGCTAACTGATGGTCGAACATATCGGGCAGTGCATTCACGCATAGCGCTTGCAGAGGCACTCTCTTCTTACCACGAACCTGATCTACGAAACACGGCAAGGTCGGCCTAGTCAGGCAATATATGAACATGAGCAATCTAAGTACGGAGGCTAAGTAACGTGGATTCGTGGTCTACATGTGGAAGAATAACAGATCTATAAGGTACGAGCAACAGATTTACGGTACGAACAAAAGGTTTAGAAAATCTTACATCCACCGGGTGCATCTACATCTTGCCGTCCGCCTTCATGCCGTGAAGGCGGTGAAGGTCCCTGGCGAGGTCGCCGTCGAGGTCAGCACCTCGGTGGAGGTCGCCGTCGAAGTCGCCTTCGCTGTCACACAAAGCGCTCCAGCCGCCATTGCAAGAGCTCGAATGGAACAAATGGCGGGACTCGATTTGGAGGTGAGCTAAATAGAGTGGTGATTTTTGGCGGGCGGTGACCGAAATCCTCCCGCCTGATTTTCCCCGCTCGCGCCATCTCCGCGTCCTGCAGCTGGGCGGCGCGGCGTTCCTCTAGGTCAGTCGCCCGCAGCCTGGCTGCAAGGAAGCCGTTTCCACTAGGCCTGCCCCAAGGGTGTTTTAAGAACCGCGCTATGCAAGTTTCGGGCTGCAGGCAAGCAAACAAGCAGGGTGGTTCTGCAGCCAGCGGGCCTGGCCCGGCTGGCTCCAGGCTACCAAACGCGTCCATAGGGTATGCCGCCCGTTAGTGATGAAGTGAGCACCAAAAGTGACACCATAGGTTGCCGAGTCGCGAGGCTATGGCAGTGAACCAGGTCCACGCTCCTCGCCTACACCGAGGTAGCACGAGTACGACCAGTTCAGTTGTCCCTCGGCGCCAAACGCGCCATCGACCTCACCTCACCCCTTGTCAACGTCCCATCATCTCATTTTTCCTTTCCGAGATAAGTACATGCATGAGCACGCACGATCGCCAAATTACACCAAGCAAGAACCCACACAACTCGATCTCCGGGACGGGAGAGGGGAATCGGTCTACATGGGGAACTGCTTCGGACTCTGCGACAAATCGCCGCCGGCTCCGGCCAAAGGTGCGCACGATCAGCCGCTCCCCCGCCACCGATCATCATCTTCTTGTTCCTTCTTCCCGAGCAGATCATTCATTTGTTTGCGTCTGTGTGCAGGGGCCTTGCCGCCGTCGTGGCCCAAGGAGATCAGCACCGGGAGCAGCAGCGGAATCAGCACCAGAACAAGCGGCGGAATCAGCACCGGAACCAGCGGGAGCAGCGGGAGGGAGGGGTACCGCCAGTGGCCGAGCGCGGGCGTGGACGTGGGCGGGCGTGTCCTGGACGCGCCCAAGCTGCGGGTGTTCACGCTGGCGGAGCTGCGGGCTGTCACGCGCGGGTTCAAGCCGGAGATGGTGCTGGGCGAGGGCGGGTTCGGGCGGGTGTACAAGGGCTGGGCCGACGAGCGCAGCCTCAACCCGGCCAAGAGCTCCGCCGGCATCGTCGTCGCCGTCAAGAAGCTCAACCATGAGAGCGTCCAGGGCCTCCAGGAATGGCAGGTGCGTACCTCCATCGATTCGAGACTTTTCTCTTCCAGTTCCCCATTGCTTGCGCAGCTTGAGTTGATTCAGTCGTACTCTAGTCTCTAAGCCAAGAGAGAGCCCATTTTCCTGGTCAATCTGCATTTCATATGTTGGTCATTGCACTCGAGTAGGAAAGACAAATCCCTTTCTGTTAGCAAAAATTAATATTCCTAGCTATGCTGTTCATTCTTAATTTGCTGGCCATTCTCGTTGCGAAAATTGTAGCCACCAAAAAGAGCTAGTACTAGTCTTAGCTCTAGTCATTTTCTTGGCCCGTTGCAGTACACAAGTCAACCCTTGATGCAACCAACCTTGGCTCCAATTTTCCAAATCGTGCCTTGGCTTCAGAGTCCATCATACATTGTAACCAACCCTGAAGCTTCGCTATGATTGAGACAGTACTCCACTGATTTGCTTGTTCAGCTAGCCATCTGAACCTGTTTAGTCCCAGCTGTCCATGTTCACCTCATTACCTTGTGCTCTCTGGTCAGCGATGATTCATTCACCGGCATGCGTGCTGCCGTGGCAACTATTTGAATGTTTTGTATTGCAAGTGCAGTATAGTCCTTCATGCATTTATATTCCTAAATCTTAAATACTTTGATCAATTGAACCTAACATAGTTAGACAAAGACATGTTTAGTTTAGGGACACGGCACTTTGTCTGTAGGTTTACATGCGCCCATTGTACAAAATATATATTAAATGCATTTTAAAAAGTCAAAATATTTCAAACAAAAATTTTGAGTGTACATATAAACATTCTATCTTCGCACACAAAGTTCCGCGAAAAAAATATATATTTTGGACTGTGTAAGAAAAACAAAAAATGTCTCATGAAAAGTCATTTTGTAGCACCAAATTTGTTTTTTTTACCCAAGTCACAAAATTGTCTTTTTTATCACGAAACTTTTTGTGCGAATATAGAATGTCCAAATATACATCCAAAAATTTTGTTTGAAATTTTTAACATTTTAAAATACGATTTTGAAATAGTGTGTGTGCATCTACACATATGGCCCAAAATAGATTTCCCGTTTAGTCCCAGCTTTCCATGTTCACCTGCGATGCTAACTGCTAACATGGCAGCTATTTTTAACATTTTGTGTTGCAAGTGCAGTCAGAGGTGAACTTCCTGGGCAGGCTGCAGCACCCGAACCTAGTGAAGCTGCTAGGATACTGCGGCGAGGACAGGGAGCTCCTCCTCGTTTACGAGTTCATGCCCAAAGGCAGCCTCGAACACCATCTCTTCGGAAGTACGTAACAATCAACCCCCTTCATTCTCTTCTTCCTCGTGTACGTGCCATCAATCGATGACACACACTCATCTTCTAACCCTCTCGTCATCGTATATATGCAGGGGGCGCGTCATTCGAGCCACTTCCGTGGGAGACGAGGCTGAAGATCGCCATCGGCGCCGCCCGTGGCCTGGCCTTCCTGCACTCGCCGGAGACGCAGATCATCTACCGGGACTTCAAGGCCTCCAACATCCTCCTGGACGCCGACTACGGGCCCAAGCTATCGGACTTCGGCCTCGCCAAGAGCGGGCCGTCGGCGGGACAGTCGCACGTCACTACCCGGATCATCGGCACCTACGGCTACGCCGCGCCGGAGTACGTCGCCACGGGCCACCTGTACGTCAAGAGCGACGTGTACGGCTTCGGCGTCGTGCTGCTGGAGCTGCTCACGGGGCTCCGGGCGCACGACACCAACCGGCCTAGCCACCAGGTGAACCTCGTGGAGTGGGCGCGGCCCTACATTGCCACGGGCGGCAAGAAGCTCACGGGCCTCATGGACCAGCGGCTCGCCGGGCAGTACCCTCCGAAGGCGGCGGTCCGGGCGGCCAGGCTCGCGCACAACTGTCTCTGCGGCGACCCCAAGTCTAGGCCATCCATGGACGATGTTCTCGCCAAGCTTGAGGAGATCGAGACCGGGACTTCGTCCAAAGGGAGCCGAGACGCGCTGCCACCGAGGCCTACCCCAGCGGCGGCGGGGCGACGGCCGCCCTACCGTGGTTTCTCCAAGCCATGACAGATGATAATTAATCCGCTGATCGATCAGCTGCGTATGTGATTTTGTATGCTCGTGTTTTTTTTTCCCGGGCGTTAGTTTGTTTGTCTCTTTTTGTTAGGGAGAAACTTTTTTTTATAGAAATGGGTGTCCCCAGCCTCTGCATCGTGATGATGCACACAGCCGTTTTTTATTAAAAGGAAGTGTCAAAGTACACAAAGTTGCTTATTACAATCATGAATCAGCCAAGCTGGCGACAAAAACCAGCCATCTAAACAGCGCGCAGCGACTAAGACGACACATCTTGAAGTCTTCTAGTATGCTGCCACCCCCCACGGTGGAACATAGCTCGGAGGACAGCCATAAGACGGGAGCAGCCACAGTCCATGAGGGAACGTTGCTCCTGGGGCAAAAGGTAGGACCACATATGGATCCAGTAGACTGCACGATGGATAACCTGCATAAAATGAGCATCTCTAGTCTTGTTAAAAACCACATCATTACGACAATTCCAAATTGCCCAGAGAAAAGCACAAGTCCCAATGCGAATTCGTGCTTTAGTTAATTTATCTACCCCATCTAACCAATGACCAAACAAATTTGCTACACTAGTTGGAGGTGAAATGCTAAAAGTAAAATGGATCAATCTCCATATATCTCTTGTAAATGGGCATGATATAAAAAGGTGTTCAACCGTTTCATCCGATTGACAAAAGACACATTTTTTTACATTCTGTCCAGTTTCTTTTTATCAGGTTATCTTTTGTGAGCAAAACTTTCCGATGAAGAAACCACATAAAGATTTTTATCTTCAACGGAAATTTCAACTTCCAAAGGTACTTACGCAAAAAAGGGGTATGTCCATGCATGAAGTCAGAATACATAGACCGCACAGTGAATTTCTTGTTGTTAGTCAGTTTCCATTGAAAAAGATCATCTTCCCCTGATAGTGTGACACTCATCAGTCGCTCTACCAGTTTTAGCCAAGAAATCCACTTGTCACCCGTTAGTGTCCTCCGAAATTCAATATTCAAAGGATTGTGAGACAAGACTTGCGCCACAAGCACATTTTTGCGCCTCACAATATTGAACAGAGAAGGGTATTGGGCTGCTAGAGGTTTCGATCCAAGCCATGTGTCTCCCAAAAACGTGTACGAAGGCCATTACCTACGCTAAAATTTCCACGCTCGAAAAATTCATTCTTCACCGTCATCAACCCTTTCCAAAAGGGAGAATCAGTTGGGCTCGGTTCAACTTGGGATAGTGTTTTATTGTTCAAATACTTGTTGCACAACAATTCGTGCCACACCCCATCCTCATTAAGAATTTTAAAAAACCAATATTGGAAGAAAGATATGTGGCACCAATATTGTCACACCATAGAACCGGTGGGGAGTCCTGACGAACACCAAGTTCTTTGAGCAACGCTTCCACCCAAATAAGTTCAGCTGTAGCATTAGCAACAGCTTTGTACTCAGACTCAGTACTAGAACGAGACACGGTAGCCTGTTTCCGAGCACTCTAGGCGACCAAGTTGTCACCATGAAAGAGGGCATATCCCCCGTGGATCGCCTATCAGCAACATCACCAGCCCAATCAGCATCAGAATACACAGCAATAGAGTCAGACGCTGAGGGTCGAAGAAGAAGACCATGATCAAGAGTACCAGCAACAAAGCGAAGGATCCTCTTGACGGCAGACCAGTGATCTTCAGTCGGTGAGTGGAGAAACTGACAAACACGGTTAACCGCAAAGGACAGTTCGGGGCCGGTCCACTTTGGCCATCTTATCACTACAAAGCTCGCCGCCGAGACTCATCTCCTCTGGCGCGCTCAGGTTGTCTCCCTGCTCTGGAGCAATCTTCTCCACGGGTATGTTGAAGGTACCCATCCGTGCCCTCCCTCCACCGTCTCTGTCTCCAAGGAAGGCGGTGCCCCGGAGATCCGTCCCAACGCTGCGTTTGCGGCCTGGGTCCAACAGGATCAGGCCATCCTGTCGGCCTTCCACTCCTCATCGACTCCGGCTGTTGGAGCCATGATCATGTTCGCTGCCACATCCGCCGAGGCTTGGTCCATCATCGGCCGCACTTTTGGTGCTCAGTCCTCAGCTCGCTCGTCCTAGATTAGATCTCAACTTGGCAAGACCAGAAAACTTGACTCCTCGATTGTTGTCTACTACAACACGATCAAGACCCTGGCGGACACCTTGGCATCCATCGGGAAAGCCGCTCGGCCCAGAGGAGTTCAATGACTTTGTCCTTGATGGATTGGATGAAGAGTATGACTCCATTGTTGAGTTGGCAGCGGAGGACGATGAGGAGGAGGAGAGGGACGAGGTAGCGGAGGCGGAAGTCATGACCTAGATCGATTTAGCTCTGATACCATGTGAAACAAAAAGCAACACAATAGTTTGGGTGAAACGCACACAACCCTAACCAGGGGGGGGGGGGGGGGGCGTCCGGTATATATTGATGTTAACAAAGTTACAAGAGTTTGGTACAAATACGTTAGGATCTAGTCTAACATGGAATACAGCATGTACAACTAAATACATATTCTGTCACCATGGACCCATGATTTAGAATATCCGACCCCATCCATGGTACACGCACCCAAAGACAACCGCTCACGCGCACGGTCCTGACGTGGACATTGCCCCGTGAGTGGAACCGTGTATGCGCATAAGCCCCCACACGTATGAACGTGGATTCCCGTTGTTTTCGGTTGTCCACTTACGTTCACTGTAAAAGTAAGGTAAGTCATTGGCGTACTCTCGGAAAAAAATGAGACTTTGTTTGAGGTTTCATGCTTTAATGGACCGAAAAAGAAATTCAATCGAAGCGACTTATTTCTTCACAAAGATTAGATTCATAGATTAAGATAGGATACGGAAATATGAAAATAGGAACCTCCGTACATAAAATTTAATTTGTACAAAATGTCGATGGACGAATTAGTCATTTTATCTAATCCAAAGCATAAACAAACATGGGTAATCTTTCAGATACAGAGTGTTAGTGTTACATACCGAAAGGCTGTGATTTCGGAAGCAAACTGTACAGATATAAACTTGGGAGCAATTACGCAACAGACTACATAAAAAAACTTAGCACTCCATTGTCCTGAATATAAAAAAAAGGAAAAGAAACACATCTCCTCTACATCACTGCCTGTCTAGGAGTCTAGAACAAGCCCCGGAAGAAGAACGTACATTTGTTGCGCAACTTGATCAAGAGCTCTAAGCCTAATGCAAAGCTTCATTTCGACAAATTCGTATCCTTTCCTATTCTGTACACTAGTTTGGTAAATGCAACAAACTATTTCCCTATGCCTGAAGGACTAGTCTAGAAGTACAGAGAGCCATCATCAGTCATCACGGACAAGGTTGACGATAATTCACCCGAGCATCTGACCACTGGCTAGTAACCACATCACCAAATATTTACAAGTGTGGCCTGTGCATCACTATAACTGAAAAAGAAGGGCAGCATCAACATACTGTCTACTTGCAGGATACACCGGTAAGACCAAAGGAACCACCAGGTGCCGGTTTAACGGTCAGATTAACCGAGATCCTCACTGTTTTATCACTTGATGACTTGTATACATCAATACACTCCACCAGGTCTGCATCACATGTTAAAAGGACCCACTCTGACTCATCATCCAAGTACTTGAGGTCACATGTTTTCTCTGAAATGCCGAATCGCTTTGTGATTTCTTCTCTCAGCTTTTCAAAGCTCCAATCTGGGTGAAGCCGGAATATGCATCTTTCCTCGCCATACATGGCTTTTATCTTGAGAGGATCAGGCTTAGCTTCTTGCATGCTTGACATGTTTTCCATTGGCTTTTGTTCACTTACAAACATGTGACTTTGAGGCCTAGAAAGGGTGGCAGGTCTTTCTTCAGCGAACATCTGCATTTCGGCAAGCCTCACAGCTTCCATCAATGTGGGACTTTGATTCTCCTCCATAGAAATTTCCAGCTTAACTGCAAGCTCAGGAGCACTATGTTGAGGCTTCGCATCACTGGAACAACCAAGGCTAGAATTTGAGCTCTGGCTGTATGTAGGGGAGAGGGAATTAGAGCCAGAGGTATGCGAACTGAATCTGCTTTCGCACTGTCGGCCGGGAACTGAAGGCTCCAGGTGAAACTTCTGCTCTGATGCTGGACAACTGATATCTCCCTGTATCTCCCTCTCTGACCATGTCGTCTTGGTGAAATTTTCGTAGAGTGAAGTAAGCTGAACGGTTCCATCAGCTCCATGTACCGAATCAATGACCATTTGCAATTTCTTTAGGGAGTGCCCAACTTTCTTGATCTTCCTTGATGGCCAACGACTAATTCCATGATGCCTGCATATTCTCTTCAATGTAGTGGGGCACACTGGAAACAATGGTAAAAAGGCAATAGCTATAGTTAGCCACAGATATTGAAGTCTATATGTATGCAAATAGTCAATGAAGAATCAAGAGCAGTGTGCCTTTGACTTGCAAACTGTGGCAAGACGAAACGTCCGCTGAATTAATGATAAATAATTTTGTTCACACGTATCACTGCCTGGTTTGGGATTATTAAGCAGGAAATTACTCCAAAAGTATTCAGCTCTATTTGAGCTTTGCAAGTAACGGTACAGGTACTCGGAAGAAGACTGTCATATCGTATTTCTATCAAGTTGTCTAAGATGAAAAACAAAAAAAAACAAAAAGTTGTCTAAGATGTACTGACTATCATTCAAACAGATAATTTGCAAGTCAAACTAATAAGAAATAAGATACAGAGCAACAATGATACTTTCTGAGCTTGAGTCATAAGTACCTCCTAAATTCTTTGCAGCTTCTTTCAAGCTGCCAGCAAAATGCTTCCGAAGATCTTGCAGGCTAACAGTTTTCTCCATCTTAGTTCGCCGCTTCTCTACTCCTTGGTCTGAGTTAGTGAGGCTTGGATCGCTGGAACAAGTTGCTTCCTTGGCCTCATATCCTCCAGGCTGCTTAAACCCAGAAAAGAAGCTACTATCTTCAGGTGCTAGTACTGGCGAAGTTGGCCAGCCAGCTGTAACACTGAACCCTTCATCCTCCTGTTTGCTGAATCTAAATGGTAGGTCGCAATCTATTTCTTCTTTCGCCACCCTGCTTTGAACATCCACAAGGCTTGCAATCCATGAGGATACCTCCTCAGAAGCTTCCACTGTCGTTGTCCTTGCAGGAGCAACAACAGGCTCATCCAAGTTTTCACAGGCTTTTATAAAATTCCGGTGGGGTAGGCGAGCTAGTTTCAGGTGATCCATCATTTGCCAGTTCTTTCACACCCACAACTCGTAATGTACAGCAGACTTGTTGCAGGGTATTGGACAAAGAATTAAGCATGGCCCCTTGATCTTCACTATTTATGCAGTTGCTTGGCAAGAAAAATTCCAAGATAAGGTCCATACTTCCAGTCCTTACACTTCGCAGTCGAATGGCCACCGCAGCTCTTAAGCCGAAAAGCTTTGCATAATGTGAGAGAGGGTATTGGACCTTGCTGTAGGCAGTAACATCTGGGGAGAAACATGGCTCATTTGTCCCGAGCGCCTTGCCGACAACACCTTCACCTCCGAACAGATGATGCTCAGAGCAAGCCTGGTGAAAGCCAGTCACGTCTTGATCGCGGACATAACACGCCTCGTCCACGGTAGAGACACAGTACATGTGTTTTTCATCAGAGTGGCGGCTCGCCCTTTTGGCCTGGCAGACACATGGTATCCATGTCTGGGCCAGTGGCAACTTATGGGTCTCGCAAACAGCTCTGAGCACATGCATGATCTCTGGTACAACTGCTCGGTAAGAAGTATCAAACACCTGGTAATAAGGAAGCAGCATCGGTCAGTGATTATCACAACATTTCGGCATTAACACAACCGTGAAATTGTTGTTTTTCAGCTCACCAGTGCGCGAGGATCGCTTGAAATATCAGAGCTTCTGAGGTCAACGTCCTGCAATTATTCAGAACCAAGGTTTTACTAAGACAAGAATATCATCAGCAAAAGAGGGGTGAAAAGGCTGATTACTTCGGGGATTGGCGTGCCCGGTAGTTATCACATCTTTCCCTAATGGCATTTCATCGAACAGGTTAAGAGCACAACATCATACGCACGGCACAGGGCCACAGGCGAGATGGAGAATCGAAAGGGAGCAGCAAGATAAGACGCGGTATGTACCTCGAGAGCATTGCAGATGTTCTCGATCTCGGCATTGTAGTTGATCTTCTGCGTGGTCATGACGAGCTCGACGACGCCGAGGCAGGCCCCGCGGCGGCGCTCGAAGACGGGCATGGCGACGCTGCCACGGATGTCGAAGTGCTGCGCGTAGCGGACACGCGGGTACTCCGCGTCGGTGAAGTAGCGGACGTCGGGGGTCCACTCGGGGACACGGCCGACGAAGACCCGGCCTGGGAGGCCCAGGTCGGCGCGCGCGCTCTCGTCGGCGGAGAACTGGTACTTCATGGAGACGGTTCGGTAGCTCTGGAGGCGGTCGCTGGGGCTGTCGAGCCAGAAGGGCTGGCCGCAGGTGGTGAGAACCTGGCGGTCGCCGATGCGCGTGGGCACCCAGACCTGCACCAGCAGCTCGCCCGCCGCCCCGCGCTGCGCCTGCCACCGCGCCGCGATGCCCTGCAGCGCGCTCTGCAGCCGCTCCTTGACCGTCTGCTGATAAGGCCACGCGCCAGGCCTCTCCGCCTCGTCGTCGTCGTCGTCCTGGTCGCCGGCCGGCGCGGGGAGAGGAGTGGCGGTGGTGATGCAGCTGCCGACGTCGAACATCGGGGAGAAGGGGCTCGGCGCCGGCCCCGCCGGGGACGAGTGCCAGAAGTCGGCGAAGTCGAATCCCGGCGACGCGAGCAGGAAGTCCTCCATGAGATCTAGGTCGTCGCCCCGCAAGCTGTCGTCTTGGTCGCTCCGCGGCTCCATGACCTCAAATCCTCCTCATACACCTACCGGCCGGAGAAGCGGCCGCTGGCGAGCAACGCGGGCCACCAGACCGGGATCAGCTAGCTGAGCTGAGCTGGGGCACAAGAGAAAATCTCGTTAGAGGAGGATAATCCAAGGAATCGAGCACGCAACACTAGGATGATGTGATCTTTGGTGGGCGCACGGGCATGGCTGCCGCAACGGAAGCCACTAACTCCAGCCGCCGTACGCCCGCCCCCGCAAGCGGACGAGACATCCACATCCCCATAGTGGGGAGGCAACGAAAGTAAAAGCGAGACAAGACGATACACAAACAAACACAAGCCCCCACCACGTCGTGCCGCAGCCAGCAGCGCTTCCTAGTGCTCCTCGTAGCTACAGATAATTCGCCACCGATGGAGGAAGAAGGAGAAGCAGAAGACGACAAGGGGGGAGCGGCGATCGATCGGAGGCCGTAGACAGGAAACCGAGGAATGAAAAGGAACCCACCTAGCTCAGCAGCGGGTAGAAAGCAGTCTGTGTGTGGTTGAGCACGCGCGTGGACCGTCTCTATCTCTCTCCAGGACTGCGGAACCAGACGGATTCTGCCGCCGCCGGAAAGAAGAGAATCCAGCCGCGGGAGGAGGAGAAGGAGGATGGTGGTGTGGGTTGGTTGGTTGGTGGGCGCCGCTGGTGGAGGAGGCGGAGGCGGATGGATTTGTACTTGCGCGCCTCGGAGTGCGTGGTATTTTTCTTCCCCAACTTGGTGTGGAAATGCGCCCCCCCTCGGCTCGCATCTTCGCGAGGATGCACGACGACGACGGAATCTCCATTCCTAATCCCCGTGGGGCCCGAGTATCCGCAGGGGTGACGTGGTCTGGACGTCGGGCCCGGTGGGTGCCTCACCACCCGTGAGCCCGTGGGATCTTTCCAAAAAAGATTCTCTCTTAAGCCCGGTGGGATTCCCGATTAAGTATGATAGCAAGCATAAAACTGTTTTCGACTTAATAACCAAATTCAGTACAACAAACAAGTGCCAAAGACAACAAAAAAAACAAGAGATATGGAGAACAAACCTAACCTGAAAAACAGGAAAAATGTACATAGTGTGGGCTATATACACTATCGAAACAACATTTCGTACCGCTTTATAGATAAAGCTAAACGGCCGAACTAACACAAAGTGACGATGAGAACCTCTTAAAAAGCATATAAAATATAGAAGAAAAAGAAAATAGTAGGAGAGCCGAGCTCCAAAGGCACCGAAACGAAGCCAAAAATTGGAAAACATTAGACCAATGCAGGCTTATGATTTAAAAGAAGATGAATAAGTGGTGATTTAAGAGGTTAGAAGTTTACTGGCAAGGTGCCCAACGTAATAATCCACCACCAGAAATATGGCCAAGAAACATTAAGAAAATATGTTGTTATGTGGAATATGTGTTTGAGTCAGGTTATAATTGGATACACAATTGGTGAATGGTTATGAATTTATCTAATCAATATCCCGAGCATAATATATAAAAGCATCGTTGATAGAAAATGGACTATACAAAGACAATAGGACTAGACATGTGATCGTGAGAGGGACGACATGTCCGTGGTGGTGGTTCTTAGAGAGTTCAGACGCTCCTTGTATCGTGCCGACTCAATACACGGGGAGGGATGAGACCCCTAGGAAAGGCTCTCGGAGAAGTAAGCTTGGGTCTAACAAATTAAGAAACTGATACATGTGGCACTGAAACAAGATAGTGACAAAACTGTTGCGAACCATACATCGGTTTAGGAACTACGACTTCCTGGCTAAATCATACATTACTTTGTCACTGCTTCCGATAGTGAGTATGTTGTTGTTTTCACATCTCGCGTTGTCGTTGACAGGTGGGATGTGCCATAGTTCTGTGTTTCCTCCTTAAAGTACTTCACAACAATACCTCAATTGTATAACGAAAGAAATAATGAGTGAACATCCACTCCTAAGTCTTAGGAAGCAATTTCTCACACGCCATTGATCTAGGAGGAGGAGATACATATACGCTTGGGAAAGGGAAGGATGAGAGTAAAGAAGAGTAAAGAAGAAATATGGGTGGAAGGAGAAGGAGCAGGAAGATCGAAAGGAGGATAAAGGGACAGACGAGACACGATGATATGGAAAGAGGATGGGGATGAGAATTGGGACGAGGAGGAAGAGGACCGCTGAAACGTGTTCGCTACCTAAAGCAACAAACCGAACACCGCAATTTAGACCCCCACCATACCACGACCATGTGTATGAGGTGGTCGGCGATGGCGAGAGGAACGCGTATGTGTACTTCTGTAAGTGGGTTGTCATTTATTTTGTGCACCCTATAGGCTGTGAGGTGGACGTGCGAGAAAAGTATAGCGCATCGTAGTTCACAACTACAAGGCACTGGCATCGCCTAATTGGTAGCAGGAATATATAACTCTTACTACACTCTCCATGATTGTAGGAGCTGGTGTACAGACATCACTCACCCACTTAAGTAGTACGGCGTTCGGTTTGGTTTACTACATAACCGTGATGCGTTCTTGTCACCTAGCTAGCTAGGTAGGCTGCTGGCATAGTCTTGATGGAGACTGTAATACTTTGTTTCTTGTCCGATGATATTATGCTCTGACTAATTGCAGTTGGGAATCCAAGCCGATACGTCGGAATTACAGAAACTCCGCTAGTGTCACATCAGCCTGCAGATGTCATCCAGCAGTTCATTAGTCGTATTACAGAATTCACGCGATGCAAGCAGCCATGTACGCGTGTTGTACTACTGGTTGTTAGACGATGTTAGCTGTCTTGGATCTCGAGACATGTTTTTACTTCAACTCTAGCTAATCAAACCAAGCTAAGGTAGCTGGCAGCTGAAACGGTTGAGATACCGTTTGATTTGGGATCCTAATTTCCTGTGTTCGACAGTGACGTAATCGTAATATGATTTAGATACCGGCTGGTGCTTTGGAATCATAGCTATGTCATGACGTAAAATACTATCCTGAGGTTTTTTTTGTAGGGCAAAGAGATCGAGAGGCTTGACTTAGACTCTCGTATATATTACAACTTCTTCCATTTCTCATCAGAAAGATCATAATCATGTTTAGCGAAAACCTTAACCCGGGCTCGGGCTCCAAGTAGCTCGAATTTTGAAAAAAAAACAAATCTTCATTTTTTGTTTCAAAAAAGTTCTGAAAAAACATCTACACACACACAAATCTCTATTTTTTAGTAGAATTATATTTCATATGCCACCTACACAAAAATGACACATGTGAAGACCAAAACTAATTACTTAATCCCTACTTAGAGTCATAATTTTGTGTAGTCTAAAATACAACATATTTTTTAACAAAAGTCTACACATTCCTAGAAATTATCTTAATGTTTCTGTAAAAATAGAAGTTTTCTTTCAAACTTCAAAGTATCATTTTTTTTTTGGAAAAAATACAGGCTACATGTAGCCCGTCTTCCATTTGTCCACCCTCTCTTACGAGGAAGCCACATGTTCCATTTAGACTCTAACACCTAAGCCTATTGACGACACAAACTTTTTTTGTTAAATATGTAGGCGGCCGGATTTGTTGGCCCATGAATAAAACTAAGATGAAGAATATTAAATCTCCTTCGCCATCATAAAGATTGATGATATTATAGATCTGTCCCGACGAGGGGTTTTGACATGGACACCATGATAGCTGTGGAAAAACACCAATTTCATAACATCTCTTTTTGCAAAGGCTTCCATGACCAAAACACTCGTCGCACGAGAATACCATAGATCATGAACCATGATTTGCGGACATTCTTGCGGAGATTGATGTCTATTGTCCCTAATAGTCATTCTTCACATAAACAACGAGAAAAGGCCACAAGTGCATTACGAGTACAAATTATATTGACACCTCCTTTTATAGGGATTTCTTGTATGGCAGACCCCACGAAAATGCCATATAATAGTACTCCCTCCCGTCCATAAAAACAGTCGGAAGGTCTATATACGAATTGTGCTGCTCACGTGGTATGCCCACGAATCTTTTAATGGATCGGAGGTAGTACTATTTTCCCACCAAAGTAGATTCTCTTTTACAAATGTACTACTACTAACTAAAATAGGGCTCAACTTTCAAATACTACTACCTCCGTCCGTCCCTAATTATAAAACTCTAATTTCACAAGGATGACTAGGACAGATGCTGCGCGTGCAATGCGCTTGTCAAACCGTACAATCTTATCACTGCCGATTCAACTTCAAAGAGGTCACGTCGATGATGTGGTGCGCTATATATGTGACCCAAGCTCGCACCTAGCCGTACGTCCACGCAGCCAACCCGGCCCGAGCTCGTCTGATATTTTGCTCTGACTATTGCACACTACTGGAGTTTAAACAACAAAACACCGGTATTAATTGTCACAATGTCACATCGACTCGATAGATGTCATCCCCTACTGGAGTACTTCATTACTCATTAGTAGTAACTTTTTTTTTGCTGGAAAATTAGCACGAAAAAATCTAGCTGGTGATCGATAGACACTACAGGAAAGCCACAAGACGCCGACGGCCGACTTATACGCCGACGGCCAAATGTCGGGGCCGTCGGCGTACAAGGCGAGCTAGGGAAGCCGCGAACGCGGCCGTCGGCCTAAAAACCTCGTCGGCGTAGCCCGACATAGGCCGACGGCTGCCGTCGGCGTCTACAATGCCGTTGGCGTACAAGGCCCCGCCGTGACGGCACGCAGACGGGGCTTTACGGCATTGATACGCCGACGGCGGCCGTCGGCGTCTACTTTTTTCTATTTTCCATTTAATATGAAATAATTCATATCTTTAAATCCGTAAATCGAAATTTAACAAATTAAATGTCTAAATCGATTAGAAAAATGAAAGGAATCCAAATATGACATCCATAAAATCTTTTTCACCATGCACATGAAATTTTGTAACATATGTTTGGTACTTGCTTAATTAAAAAGTCATTTTTGACACTTAAAAATGGAAAATGATATTTACAAAAATATTTTGGAAATTATTTTTGACAACAATGTTTTCCATACCAAGACACCCCTATGTGTCAAGTATGGACACATTATCACAAACTATGGCATGGGGATGGTCATAACTTGGTCATTTGACGCGAAAGCTATACATGTCTATAAATGATAGACCTTTTTGTGAATCATTTTTTTGAAATATTTGTCAAAACTCAAGTTTATCATTTTTGCTAGCAACTAGTACACATAAAAGGACTCCATGTCAAAGGAATTCATTTTTTGAGTATTTTCTCAATTTCTTTTATTTTTGTGAAAAAAAGGTCAAAATGGCCAACATGACTATTCATCGAAAGAGATCAATTTTTTAAAACCATCGATGTTTATACAATGCAAAGTATGATATGGATGTCATATTTGAATTCCTCTCATTTTTCTAATTGACATAGACATTATATTTTCAAAGTTCGATTAACAGAATTAAAGATATGAATTATTCCATATTAAATGTAAAAAGAAAATAAAAGTAAAATTAATTTTATTGTCATTTATTCAAAATATACTATTACATAATCATTGTTACTTATTCAAATGAATTTTTTAAATTTAAACAATGAAAAAGTGTAACATCATAACTCAGGGGTTAATATGATTGATATGATGCAAGTATCAGTAGGTTCTCATTTCTCATTTGAAAGATAATCTTGAAGGAACTCAAAATTTAAGCGTGCTTGGGCTGGACCAATTTGAGGATGGGTGACCGAGCTGGAACTTTGACCAGCGTAATTATTTTGACCTATGATTAAGTGTGTAATTAGAGATTTAGTATGTAGCTGAGTTAGAAATTTTGAAATAGAAAAAAAAATTCAAAAAAAATTTGCATGCAAAGGCCGACGGCATTGCCGTCGGCGTATGAGGAGCTGACAAAACGGCGGAACGCAAAGGCCGACGGCATTGCCGTCGGCGTATGAGGACTGACGGAACGGCCGGATGCCGTCTTGTGGGGCCCACCACAACGTACGCCGACGGAGTTCTCATACGCCGACGACCGGTCGGGTACGCCGACGGCGAGACGCCGCGACGTCCTTCGTTCGTACGTAGTACTGGCTGTAAATTAAAAAGAATCCTTCTTGGCTGTCGTGAATCTCGAGACATGTTCGTACTTCAACTCTCAAGTCTCAACTTGCCGGATTTCGTCTATAATATATATATATGTGCGTGAGATCGATCCGAGCTGGAGATGGAGTCTAATCTTAGCAAGCTAAGCTGGCAGCAGAATTGGTTGAGATGGTGTTGGATATTGATTTGGAATATTCCTAGTTTAATTTGGTTGAAAATGTGCATCGATCTTGTAAGAAAAAATCATGACAGTGAGTAACTCGCTCCCAGCTGATTTGATTGACGAGACCAAGTATTACAGAAAGAGTCATTAACACGCAACCAACTATCATAATAATTATGATCTCCCAGTTAGTGGGATAGTACAAAGCCCAGAGTGGTCGTTAATTTTTTGTGCAAGTGCAACGAGAAAAGGAGGAAATAATGGAGGAATACTTAGCGCTGTGGTCGTTAGGGCATCGATCGCTCGCTCACATGGTGGTCCGAGATCCAGGCGGCATCGACCCATTTGTTTACCGGGACATGGAATAATAATCCATCGTTTGTGGCGTTGGTGTGGAGTGGAGTGTTCATCAGCTCATGTTGTTTAGTTAGTGGCTAGGCTATAGGCTACATCATGCCTACATCAACTTGTAATTCTATAGGTATGTTTGTCTACTCTTTCACTGTGAGTGATTGCTTTCGCCTTGTGAGCTGTGGCTGCATATGAATCTTCCCTGATTGGGGAATAGGTATATATAGAAAGATAGCTACTTCGGTCTCTCCTTGATACCCGACTGCATGTTGCCAGTCCATGGGCCTGTTTTCATTCTGCCAGTGCTAATCATCCCCAGGAAGCAAATTACAACCTAAGTATTCTCATTGATGTATGGTACTCCCTCTGATCCGAAAAACTTGTCGCCAACTATTTACCGAATTGCACCACCTCAGTTCTTTCTAGCAACAATTTAAACGGATCGGAGGGAGTACGATTTTTAGACATACGAAATACTACCTCCGATCCGAAAGAAACGTCGCCAGAATTGAACTATCCACGTACAAGTTAACAGCACAGCCCACGACACATTTTCTGGGTCGGAGGGAGTATATATGATGGAAAACACAATTAAACCGGCAGGAAGTTGTAGACATCTTTGCGTATTTTGTGTGCTCTTTGACTAGAGGTATGCAGGGGCTGAGAAGCATTCGTTGGTGCCTACCACCCGTGGGCGGCACGCAGCTTGCAGTTAAAGGCGAAGAATCTAACTATACGTGCATTTAAGTATTTACAAGTTGGTTCATTTGTTGGTTTTGATTCTTTGGCAGGTTTACGCAGTAGATCAAGATCGATCGACGACTCGTTCAACCCTCCTCCAGGCTAGCTGTTTACGTGCAAGAATCTTTAATTTTTGCATTATTAATTTGGTCTGATCTGCAAGGAATTTGAACATATGCTTAATTAATCTACAATGCGCGTCGAAACAACACCCATTGGCATCCTGTATACTCCAATAGGTTGGTACCAGTAGCCGATAGCTGCCATATCTTTGTGGATATGTCATTTCTTATTTTTTTGAGAAAGCCTGTGGATCACAAACCATATTATTGGCCTCCCATTTGGACTTCCTATCCTGAAACACGACCGCAGCTAGCGCCTCCGTCCGCACTAATTAAGCGACATATAACCGTATTTAAACAAACCCAAACATTAATCATAGTCCAGAGCTCAGACACACTAAACTAATCTCAAAGGAATTGTTTTTCTCTGACAAGAATCATAAACGATATGGAGAGAGAGAGAGAGAGAGTGAACCTTAGACGAGACTTTGATTAGCAATCACTTTGTTGTTCTAGACAATGGCATATGCCAATACTTACTTGTGTGCACATATTTTCGCTATAAAGAGTACATACTTATGATTGTGATCGCATAAGACACATATTGATCAAGTAATCATGAAAATATTACCTTTAATAAGCAAATGTTTCTGACATCGTGGGTCGTAGCTCAGCTGAACCAACCAATAACTGAGAGATTCGAACAATATCGCGCGCAAAGCGTGGCCACTGACAAAATGAAGTCGCCCTGCAAAACTATGCTGGTTAGTGGTTACTCAACATAGGTAGCTACGACCGTTGGTCCAAGATACTACGCTGTTAACGTCTACCTAGGAAGGGATCATGGAGATATGTGAGCTTGACGTGGATCAAGCAAACAAAATTAGAAACAAAAGAAACCGCGATTCATATACGGAGTACATCGCACTTAAAATGGCCACACTGACGCCAATGCGACTCAATCACACTTGATTGCATAGAAAAATAATGGCGCGGGCCGGCTATTAAGCGTACGATCGAACCATTGGTCCAAGGTCTCGTTGTTATCGGCTACTTGACCGGGAACAAGGACAGAGTTGCACTAAACCAACCGAGATTCAGATATGCAGTAGTTAGTGTGTATTGTACGCATCACTGACGCAAACAACACGTACACTTTTGATTAACTAACTTAGTGGCACTGCAAAACTCATGGTCCGTGTTATTCAGGCGTACGTAGTCACGCGTCTTTGGCCCGCGATTCCCTTGTTAAACGTCTACCTACTGATCCGAGTAATCCGCCTCCGCCAATCATCTCATCGCCGGCACGGCCGAAAACATGGAGATTCACTTAGAAAATATTGAGATTCCACTAGCTCATCGACTATCGATGATAGAGACTCCGATTAGGC
Organism: Poa pratensis; assembly: GCA_947311845.1. Taxonomy (NCBI): domain Eukaryota; kingdom Viridiplantae; phylum Streptophyta; class Magnoliopsida; order Poales; family Poaceae; genus Poa; species Poa pratensis. The sequence goes on from CAMZMU010000054.1 coordinate 3,879,249, forward strand.
AAACTTTGCGGAGCGTGGCTGGGCAAGTGATGCATCTTTGCGTGTGTACGCGTGGTTCCGGGCTAAAGATATGCCATGTTGGAGCTTAATTGTTGTCTCTTTCCTGTGGTAACACACATATAGGGGTTGTTTGATTGCTGGCACCCGGCCTAACCACGACGGCTAGGTGCAAATATTGCCAATTTGTTTGGCTGAGCTGTATGCACAAGCTGGTCTGTACATCTTTAAAGCTCCCCGCAGCTTGACACACGCGAGAGAGATTCGTAAAGTTATTTTTTCTGAGTATATATTATGAAACTTACTATTTTGATGCTGCCAATCTAAATTGTTGGACGTATTTCTATAGTCGAAGTTGGAAAAATTTAACCACACGCGTAGGAAGTCATATATTGCCATGTAATAAAAAGTCATTTTTTTGCGGGGAATAAAAAGTCATATATTGACGAATATGTGTCGTAAAGTTGGAGACATTTGATCAGTTGAGAAAATGCACCCATAATTGCGATTTTACCCTACACACACGCGCGCACACATAAACCATGTATTAACCGAATAATAAAAATTGATCAAACTCTTTACCCTACCGAAACAAATAAATCCAACATTTTGAGGTGGAGGGATTAGCTAGTGAGAAGGAGACCATAGAGAGATGTGGAGTGCGTGACCGGGAACAAAGAACCACGATCCCTATATGGCGTACGTCAAGCTTAGACCAACGGAGATTCAGAAACGGACATATATATGGCGTCAAGCGTGGCACTGGCGCAACTGCGGCGCACGCTGACTAACTATATTACACTAGTTACGGCGTGCCATTGGTCTTGTTGTAACGTCAAGGAAGGAAGGGAGTAGCTAGCTTGTAGGAGATCACCAGCTCCTTTATCGGGAACAAGGAACAAACAACTAGCACTAAACAAGCCGAGATTCGGGCATTAGTGGGCGTCGTCAAGCTCAAACCACTTGTGCATCTGATTAACTAACTAAGCGCGGCCCTGCTAAACGAAAGGCGCAGGTTATTTAGGCGTACGTAGTCAGGCGCCATTGGTCCAAGATTCCCATTGTTAACCATCCGTCCGCTGATTCTCCCGGCCGGCCCGGAGAAACTAATCCCCCTCTACTGCCAATCATCTCATGGCGGGCATGGCCCGGAAGATAGGGAGATTCCCTTGAAAAATATGGAGATTCCATGAGCTTATCGAGATGATCGATGGTGACGCCGGTTAGATTAACTTTGTGGAGTGGCTTTAGCTAGTTGTTGTGTCCTTTTTCCCAGGAAGTCATATTGTGTGTTACTCTCAGGTCGACCTGGACATCCTCCAGCCGGGCTTTGAAAAAAGCCCTAGAAATGAGTCTAGCCTGGCCCAGAACATTCAAATCATATTTAAACATACCATATTAACCATTTTTGGATTATAAAAATGCATTATTACATATATATAAATTATATAATACATTTTATGTATTCCTTTTTTGGGGGACGGGCTTAAGCGGAAAATTGGAGCCCGAGTCTGGCCCTAACTTTGGGCTTTTGGGCCCGCTGCCCATGTGAAGCCTACTCTCGAGCCGCGCCTTCCGGTGGTGCACATACTTATAGTTATGTTTTGTTGGTAATCTGTCTCAAAAATAATGTTGGTAATTTTTAGATTACGCCAACAAATAAATGACCATTTTGGCAAAAGAAACAGTTCTAAATAGCACGAAACCCTCTTGTGGTGACACATGTCACTCATAGGTCTCGTTTACTTCCTGCCCGTGTGCCGCCTCCATCCACCTAGTGCTAGGGCCTTCACTCACCATTGATGCTTCCTTCCTTCGCTATTAATTGTGCAGCCTCCACAACATTCTTATCTCTCCACACATTGCCCTTATGCTATGTGCCCTCGTCCCATTCTTATCCCCTTTCGGTTCAAGGTACCATTGTGCAAATGTCTACTCCCTCCATTTTTTAATATAATATGTTTTTATCCACATGTATCTGGACATATTTTATCTTGTATGTGCACTCACTTTAGTGTGAATCTAGTCAACATGTGCAATAACTAAAACATCTTATATTAAAAAATGGAGTGAGTAAATAGTGTTAGAGTATAACACGGTTTAGGTATATTTGGTAATTTAGGATTGTGTTCCAAGTCTATCTCTATTAGATTTCGTAGTCCCAAGTCTTGTACCCCTTTATATACAGCCCACCATGGCTCATTGGAATAAATCTAGAATCAAGCAATAATATCAATATTCCGCAATCTTACATGGTATCGGAGCAATCAGGTCCGCAGCTTAGGGTTTAGCCACCAATGTTTCCGCCGCGGCACCCGGCGAGATTCATCTCCGCAGGGGGCGCGCAAATAGTAGATTAGATCTTCGTCCGTCGAAATTTTCTCGCCGGACACTTGATCGGCGTTTCTTCTTCTTTCGCCGATCATAGATCGGATTGCGTTGCCCGCCGCCTATCTTCCTCGTGCTCCTCGCTCCAACACGTCGTCGACTCATCTCCGACAACTCCACGTCGCCACCACGCCGGGTCGTCTTCGACAACATCGACCGGGACAAGCTCGTCCCCAAGTACGCGCATCGCCGTCAACACAAGGGCTGCACCAACAACGCTCGTGGTCATCATCGCCGACAAATTTCTACATCCAGAACATCCCGGCATCTTCTACCTCTACATCACCGACAACTATCTACACCAACAAACGTCTTCAACAACCACCACGCCGTCCTCGTCCACCGCAACCGCGCCGCGAGAGTTGCAGTCTATTTTTATTTGAAAATTTTACTTTTTGCAACCTTTTCGTCTACTCCGGCAACAAACGGCGGAAAATGTGCTCTATGCACCGATCGATCACGGAGATCTTCTCTGCTTCTTCATCCGACTCTGGCTCGCAAGGTTCATGGTGGTTCCTGTCTTCGCATGTCCGGTACAGCGCGTGCCTTCGTCCCCGACACGCTCCCGAGTCTGGCAAGCTCAGCAAGGCGTGCCGCATACCTCATCTACACCAACTCCAGCAACGTCTACCTCAACTACCCCAACAACGGCAACGTCTACCTCAACTACCCCAACAACGGCAACAACGACAACGACTACAGCGCCCACAACTCGGCTACATCGGCATCAAGGGCTATCACCTCGGCTCCCTCTTCAGTTCGCGACTTCGCATTGTGCTCCAGTCAGACCGTCCGCGACGCTCCAGCTGTTCGCGTCACTACCGATCCGACTGCGGGGGGGGGGGGGGGGGGGGGGTGGGTTAGAGTATAATACGGTTTAGGTATATTTGGTAATTTAGGATTGTGTTCCAAGTCTATCTCTACTAGGTTTCGTAGTCCCCAAGTCTTATACCCCTTTATATACAGCCACGGTGACTCATTGTAATCAATCTAGAATGAAGCAAAACTATTAATATTCCGCGATCTTACAAATAGAAAATAATTAAGCTATGAAAAGATCATGGAGATATCTGCTTGACGGGGATCGACAACATAACTAGCAACAAAATAAACCGACTCCGCCGCAAAACTTATGGTCCGATTATGAAGGCGTACAAGATTTCCATTGTTAAACGTCTGCCGACTGATATGTCTACCAACTGATTCTCCGGGCGGTTGCTGCCTTCGTCGTCTCCGGCGGTGGAGGTTGCGCGTGCTGGAGGATCTCGGCGGTGAAGACGGCGTGCTGCAGCAGCGGCGTTCTTTGTATCCTTCTTTTTGTTTCTTTGCTTGTATCCGGCTTTGTAATCCTTACCTTTACATATGAATACAAGTATGAAAAATAAAAATAAAAACTGATTCTCCCGATCGGGAAGCCAATCATATCTCGTCGTGGCACGGCTGTCGACAAGGAGATTCCCGTAGAAAATATGGAGATTCCACTACTGGATGATGAGGTCATCGCCGATTAGATTAAGTTGGGGGAGCGTGGCTGGGCCAGTGATGTATCTTTACGTGTGTGGGGGGTGCAGATAAAGATATGCCATGTTGGAGCTTTTCCTGTGGTCGCGCGTACATGGTTTTGATCCGATCTATAATTGCAAGGTACCGTACGTAGTGGCAGAGGAAGAAAGCTGCGTGCGTTAGCATTATGTTTATGGTGATGCGTTGTTAGTGCTTGTACTAGTATGGTTTACTTAAGCTCCAGTACGATGGAGTTGTATATGCTGTTAGTTCGTGAATTTTTTTTTGGAGACAGAAAGTTTTTTTTTTGAACGGGAGAGCGAATGCTGTTTTTTCGGTTGGAAAGGGCATCTACCACCTGTTTAGAACCAGACAACTCTCATCTGCTGCAGGCCGCTTCACGGGCCTTTCCTTCGGCCATCCAGTACAGTTAAGCGATCGTAGCTCCGATGTCTCAAGTTCTCAACGCTCGCGGCATGGGCAGCCCGGCCCGAGCGGCCCGGCCCGGCCCGAAATTTCTGGGCTTGGGCCCGACGGGCCTAACCACTGGGCGGGCTTGGGCAGCAGATTTAGGCCCGATGACTGTTATTGGGCGGGCCTGGGCAACAGATTTTCGTGTTTTCAGGAAGAAAGTCCGGCCCGAGGCCCGACGGGATTTTGTAGTTATGGGCGGGCCTGGGCATGAAATCTAGGCCCGATGGTCGGGCCGGGCCGAGCCTGGGACTGGGTTTTTTCCCGCGGGCCGAGGCCCGGCCCGGCCCGCCTCATGGCCAGGTATCCACAGCTAACTCGCACGAGCTCGCTTCGTTCACTATGATTTGTTTTTGCGTTCCGCTTTTGCTGATGATTCGGAGAAAAAAACCGTCCCGGTTTATTCTTGCTAATTTTGATTTTTTGATAAATCAAAAAATGTTCCTACATTTTAAAAAATGTTAACATGTATAAAAATGTTCATAAATTTTAAAAATAGTTCATGAATTAAAAAAATGTTCATGAATTTGAAATTATATGTTCATGAATTAAAGGCGGGTCATTTCCTCTGGCGTGCATTGACAGCGTACGCCACCACTAGGCAGGTCCCAGTGGCATCTATATTGCACACACCACCGATACAAAAAGCTTAGTGACGCACCGCTAACACGACACGCCACCGAACCTGATCGACACGGGTGGCCACATGGCCCCACGTACTAGTGTCGTGTTAGCCCTAGTGAAACGGGATATTGTTACTAGTGGCGTGTTTTATCAAAAAATACGATTAGCTGGTCTATTATAAGAGTTTTCCTACTAGTGTTAAGCGACCATCCTAACAACAAATCTAGTTGTAGCAAGAGAACTAAGTAGAAATTGAAAGGACAAGGATGTCGTCTAGAGGGGGGGTGAATAGGCGATTAAAACTTTTCGGTTTAGTCTTGATAAATGCGGAATAAAACTAGTTGTTTTAATTTAACAAGCATACAACCTAAATATACTAGGTTCACATATGTGCACCAACAACTTATGCTAAGCAAGACAAGTAACAAGGTGATAGCAAGATAGAGACTTCAAGCACGAAGGCTATCACAATGTAAATTCCATAAGTAAAGAGATCGGGTATAGAAATAACCGAGGCACGCGGAGACGATGATGTATTCCCGAGTTCCTCCTTTTGAGGGGAGTACGTCTCGTTGGAGGGGTGCGAGTTTCAAACTCAAGACGCCACAAATGGCCTCACCCTATTCTCCGATGAACCTCGCACAAAAGCTCGGTTCACCTTCCACTATTGATTTCCTTTTGGGCGGAAATCGAGTCCCTTACAACAATCTTGAGCCATAACCCACAAAAGAATTGGGAGTTCCCAAGTGACCACAAAAGGTCTCAATCGCCGTCTAGGGTCCAACGACCCAAGAGTAACAAGCCCACGAAGTTTCACTTCCACGAATCATCGTGGAGAGAGCAAACCGATGCAACAAAATGCAATGGCAAGAACACAAGAAGTGCTCAAGTCCTTCACTCCCAAATCCCACCAAAAGCAACTAATACTTGTGGGGGAAGAAGAGAGGAAGAACAAACAAGTGAACCACACAAGAACTCCAAAATCATGATCTACTATATTCCTCTCACTTAGAGGAGAGATGGATTGGTGGAATTGTAGATCTAGATCTCCTCTCACTTTTCCATCAAAGATATGCAAGAACCATGGGAGAGAATTGAGAGAGGGGCAAGCTTTCCAAGGTCAACAATGGTGGGGGAGAGAGAGAAAATCGTGCTGCTGAAAAGCTTGGTCTCTTTGGGGAAGAAGGGGCCTTTTATAGGTCCCCCCAAGAATAGAGCCGTTGCAGGAATTTTACACCGGAGACTTTGGCCTACAGCGGAGACTCCGGATAGTCTCCGGTGACACTCCGGACCGAGTCCAGTACGCGACACCATCAAAGACTTAGCCGATTTTTCGACAGACCGGAGGGAGACCGGACTTTGCCCTGAGACCGGAGACTCCGGTCTGCAGGCCGGAGACTCCGGCCTAGAAATTCCTGCAGCAACTCAGCAAACAGAAGAACCCATAACTTTTTCATCCGGACTCCGTTTTCGATGATCTTGGGCTTGTTTAGAAGATAATCACAAGCTCTACAAGATCATGCACATAGACATCATAGTCCATCATGTGAGGAGGAAAATAAGAAGAGAGTTTAACCTCTCTTAAAAAAGATAAACCGATAAAACCTTCAACATAAAAAACGCAACAAGATATTCATATGAAATCCGTTTTTGATGAACAAGAGCTTGGCATGAAGATGAACCAAGCTCTAATTCCTCACATGGATAAAAGCCAAATAAGAACCAAGAAAGATGATATGCCAAGTATGCAAAGGTTTGATCTCTACACAAAGATGCGATCAAGTTACTCACTTGAGAGCCCCTCTTGATTGTACGGCGTCTAACCTATAACCCGGTCTCCCACTAACACCATGAGACCGGTAAAATAGAAACCCTATCAAGAACATATCTTTTTCTTGCGCATTCCACTTGAGCTAGATGATGACGATCTTGTAGGGATATGCGCGACAGAAAATCAAAAAAATTCTCTCACATGCGGAAGCAACACCCAAAGATCTTATCTAAGGAGATGCAAGTAACGGGGAGGGTAATCAACATACCCTCGAAGAACACGAGCGTTGGACGTTAATCACAACGCAGCTTGGTGTAGACCTTGATGCGGTTCACTCCGATCAGCACCACAACGAGCGGTGCCTCCGAGATTTACACACGTACGGCTCAGCAACGTCTCCTCTTCTTGATCCAGCAAGCTTGAAGGAGAAGTAGATGGGATTCAAACCAGCAGCACGACGGTGTGGTGGTTCGGTGAGCTCTCACGCGGGCAGGGCTTCATCAAGCCAAGACCACAAGAGAAAGGAGTAAGAGGAAGTGTACCGGCTTAGGAATCAAAATCATCATTCTTTCCCCAAATGGTACCCTCCTTATATAGGATGTGGGGAGGGGGTGTGAGGCTATCTTCCCCAGGAAGAAACCAGCCTCCAATCTTCCCTAGGAAGAAACCAGCCTCCAAATCTTCCCTAGGAAGAAACCAGCCTCCAAATCTTCCCAGGAAGAACCAGCCTCCAAGGCTTCCCCAGGAAGGAACCTAGCTGCCAAGACTTCTCAAGGAAGGAACTTGGCTGCCAAATATCCTAAGTGGGACGTTCGGGATAGTGGGCCCCACCATGGGACCCACCGGAACATTTCAGGAAAAACCCCGATACAATATCGGTTAATTCCTGAACTTTTCCGGAACCCAAAAACCACATTCCTATATATGAAACTTTATCTCCGGACTCTTCCGGAGCTCCTCGTGATATCCCGGATCCTATCCGGGACTCCGAACAACCTTCGGTCTCACCATTATAATTATCCCAAAGCTACTCTAGCGTTACCGAACTTTAAGTGTGTGACCCTACGGGTTCGAGAACAAGTGGACATGATCGAGACTCCTCTATGATCAATAACCATTAGCGGGACCTGGATGCCCATAATGACTCCCACAAGTTCAACGAAGATCGTTATCAGTGTGAACCACAATGTCAACGTATTCCATTTCCTTTGTCTCACGATATTTTACTTACCCGAGATCTGATCGGCGGTATCACCATACCTAGCTCAATCTCGTTACTAGTAAGTACTCTTTACTCGTTCCATAATACAACATTCCATGTGGCTAACTCTTTAGTCACGTGCTTGCAAGCGATACCGAATGTGCATTACCGAGTGGGCCCAGAGTATATCTCTCCGTCACACGGAGGGACAAATCCCAGTCTTGATACATGCAAATCAACAAGTACTTTCGGAGATACCTGTAAGACACCTTTATAGTCACCCAGTTACGAAGTGACGTTTGAAGTCCCCAAGACGTATTCCTCAGTACCCGGGATAGACATAATCTCATGGTCAAAGAAACAGGATACTTGACAATACAAGACATGGCAATATATACTTATTTATCCGATCAATATTGCTATGCTTGGTTGGGTCTGTCCATCACGTCATTCTCCAATGACATGACCTCGTTATTAATTGACAACTCATGTCCATGGTTAGGAAACCATAACCATCATTAATCAACGAGCTAGTCTAGTAGAGGCTTACTAGGGACTCTGTGTTGTTTACATAACCACACATGTATTAGGTTTCCGGTTAATACAATTATAGCATGGAGAATAAACATTACCATGAACATGGAAATATGATAATAACTCTTTATTATTGCCTCTAGGGCATATTTCCAACAGTCTCCCACTTGCACTAGAGTCAATAATCTAGTTTACATTGGTAAAGATCTAACACCCATGGACTTCAGGTGCTGATCATGTTTATCTCGTGGAAGCTGTTTAGTCAACGGGTCTGCAACATTCAGACTCGTATGTACTTTGCAAATCCTAATATCTCCCACGTGAACACTTTCACGAATTAGATGGAAACGGCGTTTGATATGCTTGGAGGTCTTGTGACATCTTGGTTCCTTGGCTAGAGCAATGGCACCAGTGTTGTCACAATAGATCTCCATAGGATCCAGTGCATTCGGAATCACACCGAGCTCTGTGGTGAACTCCTTCAACCATATCCCTTCTCTTGCTGCTTCGGAAGCAGCCATATATTCCGCCTCTAATGTAGATGCCGCAACAACGTTCTGCTTGGAACTCCTCCAGCTAACCGCAGCTCCATTCAAAACAAAAACGTATCCAGATTGAGATTTCGAGTCGTCTGGATCAGTGTCGAAGCTAGCGTCGACGTAACCTTTTACGGCGAGCTCTTCACAACCACCATAGACAAGAAACATGTCCTTAGTTCTTCTCAAGTACTTAAGGATATTTTTAACTGCTGTCCAGTGTTCCTCTCCAGGATCACTCTGGTACCTGCTCGTCAAACTAAGAGCATGAGACACATCTGGTCTAGTACACAACATGGCATACATGATTGAGCCTATGGCTGAGGCATAGGGGATTTTACTCATCCTCTCTCTTTCATCTGCCGTAGTTGGACACTGAGTCTTACTCAATGTCTTACCTTGCAACATGGGCAAGAACCCTTTCTTTGCATGATCCATTTTGAACTTCTTCAAAACTTTGTCAAGGTATGTACTTTGACTGAGTCCTATCAAGCGTCTCGATCTATCTCTATAGATCTTAATGCCTAATATGTAAGCAGCTTCACCAAGGTCTTTCATTGAAAAACTCTTATTCAAATAACCTTTTATACTGTTAAGCAGCTCCACGTCATTCCCAATAAGTAATATGTCATCCACATATAACACTAGGAATGCGACCGAGCTCCCACTCACTTTCTTGTAAACACACGCTTCTTTATAATTTTGGACAAATCCAAAACCTTTGATCACATCATCAAAGCGAATGTTCCAACTCCGGGATGCTTGCTTCAGCCCATAAATGGAACGCTGAAGTTTGCATACTTTACCAGCATCCTTAGGATCGACAAAACCTTCGGGTTGTATCATATACAACTCTTCTTCAATGTTTCCGTTGAGGAACGCTGTTTTGACATCCATCTGCCAAATTTCATAATCGAAAAATGCAGCAATTGCTAGTAGAACCCTAACAGACTTAAGCATCGCTACGGGTGAGAAAGTCTCATCGTAGTCAACTCCTTGAACTTGTCGAAAACCTTTTGCGACAAGTCGTGCTTTATAAACGGTGACATTACCGTTAGCGTCTGTTTTCTTCTTGAAAATCCATTTACACTCGACAGCCTTGCGGCTATCAGGAAGATCAACCAAAGTCCATACTTGGTTTTCACTCATGGATTCCATTTCGGATTGCATGGCTTCTTGCCATTTCCCAGAGTCTGGGCTCATCATTGCTTCCTCATAACTCGCAGGTTCGTCATTGTCTAACAATAACACATTCATGACAGGGTTACCGTACCACTCAGGAGCGGTACGTATCCTAGCCGACCTGCGAATTTCAGCTAAGACCGAAGTTTCATGATCACCATCATTAGCTTCCTCTCTAGTTGGTGAAAGCGGCGCCTGAACAACTTCCTGCGCTGCGCTACTCTCCAATTCGGGAGAAGGTTCAACAACCTCGTCTAGCTCTATTTTCCTCCCACTCACATCTTTCGAAAGAAACTCTTTCTCAAGAAAGGATCCATTCTTGGCAACAAAGACTTTGCCTTCGGATCTGTGATAGAAGGTATACCCGACAGTTTCCTTAGGGTATCCTATGAAGACGCACTTTTCCGCTTTGGGTTCGAGCTTATCAGGCAGCAGCCTTTTGACATAAGCCTCGCATCCCCAAACTTTAAGAAACGACAACTTTGGCTTCTTGCCACACCATATCTCATATGGCGTCGTCTTAACGGATTTAGATGGTGCCCTGTTTAAAGTGAATGCGGCTGTCTCTAATGCATAACCCCAAAACGACATTGGCAGATCGGATACAGACATCATAGAACGCACCATATCTAATAAAGTGCGATTACGACGTTCGGACACACCATTACGCTGTGGTGTTCCAGGTGGCGTGAGTTGTGAAACAATTCCACAAGTCTTCAAATGCATGCCAAACTCGTAACTCAAATATTCACCTCCACGATCAGATCGTAGAAATTTAATCTTCTTGTTACGATGATTTTCCACTTCACTCTGGAACTCTTTGAACTTTTCAAAAGTTTCAGACTTGTGTTTCATTAAGTAAATATACCCATATCTACTCAAATCATCAGTGAAGGTTATGAAGTAACGATATCCACCGCGTGTCGAAATGCTCATCGGTCCACACACATCAGTATGTATGATTTCCAATAAGTCACTTGCCCTTTCCATCGTACCGGAAAAAGGAGTTTTAGTCATCTTGCCCATAAGGCATGGTTCACACGTGTCAAATGATTCAAAATCAAGTGACTCCAAAAGTCCATCAGTATGGAGTTTCTTCATACGCTTTACACCAATATGACCTAAACGGCAGTGCCACAAGTATGTGGTATTATCATCATTCATCTTGCATCTTTTAGCATCAATGTTATGGATGTGTGAATTACTTTCGAGATTCAACAAGAATAAACCATTTACAACCGGTGCATGACCATAAAAGATATTACTCATAGAAATAGAACAACCATTGTTCTCAGATTTAAATGAGTAACCGTCTCGCAATAAACAAGATCCAGATATAATGTTCATGCTTAACGCAGGCACCAAATAACAATTATTTAGGTTTAAAACTAGTCCCGAAGGTAAATGTAGAGGTAGCATGCCGACGGCGATGACATCAACTCTTGATCCATTCCCGACGCGCATCGTCACCTCATCCGTTGCTAGTCTCCGTTTATTCTGCAGTTCCTGTTTCGAGTTGCAAATGTGAGCAACCGAACCGGTATCAAATACCCAGGCACTACTACGGGAACTAGTAAGGTACACATCAATAACATGTATATCATATATACCTTTGATATTTCCAGCCTTCTTATCCGCCAAGTATTTGGCACAGTTGCGCTTCCAGTGACCTTCCCCTTTGCAGTAGAAACACACCGTTTCAGGCTTAGCCTTGGGCTTCTTCGCAGGCGTGGCAACAGGTTTGCCATCCTTCTTGAATTTTCCCTTCTTTGCCTTAGCTTTCTTAAAGCCGGTGGTTCTGTTGACCATCAACACTTGATGTTCCTTTTTTATGTCCACTTCCGCAGATTTCAGCATTGCGAAAAGCTCGGGAATCGACTTTCTCATCCCTTGCATGTTATAGTTGAGCACAAACGATTTGTAACTCGGTGGTAGTGATTGGAGCACCCTATCAGTGTTCAACTCGTCTGGGATGACAATTCCCAGCTGAGTAAGGCGTTGGATATAGCCGGACATGGCTAAAGCATGTTCACTGACAGAGCTGTGCTCCTCCATCTTACAAGTAAAGAACTTCTCAGATATCTCATATCTTTCAGCACGGGCTTGAGTCTGAAACATAGTTTTCAGCTCTTCGACCATTTCGAATGCCCCGTGAAGTTCAAAACGTTTCTGGAGATCTGGCTCCAGAGATGTAAGAATTGCACATTTAACTATCGTGTGGTCATCACTGCGCGCATCAAATGCGTTCAGTTCTTCAGTGGGAGCACTGACTGCAGGTGGGTCACCTAGCGCTGCATCGAGCACATAATGCTTCTTACACCCATTGAGGACAATCCTCAAATTGCGGTGCCAGTCATTGAAGTTGGACCCAGATGTTTTCAGTTTTTCTTTCTCAAGGAACGCGTTGATGTTGAACTGAGCTACGTTGCGTGCCATGATCTACAACATAATTTGCAAAGACAATTTTAGACTTGTTCATGATAAAGAGTTCAGTGTAATCAAATTACCAAGTGAACTCCCACTTAAACCAACATCCCTCATAGTTGTTAAGTGGAACACGATCCAAATCCACCACACCAAACTCCGATCATCACGTGAGCCGATGTAGCTTCAATGGTGAACATCAACCATGTTGATCATATCAACCATATGATTCGTGTTTAACCTTTCGGTTCTTGTGTTCCGAGGCCATGTCTACACATGCTAGGCTCGTTAAGCTAACCCAAGTATATCTGCCTGTGTGCCGAGGCCATGTCTGTACATGCTAGGCTCGAGCAACACCCGCTGTGTGGAACGTAGAATCCATCACACCCGATCATCACGTGGTGCTTAGAAACGAAGAACTGTCTTGGCGGTGGCATACTTGGGGAGAACACGATCTTAATTTTGAGTGAGGGATCATCTTATAATGCTACCGTCGTGCACACGCAGAATAAGATGCATAAAGGATAAACATCACATGCTTAAACAATGTGATATGGTATAGCCCTTTTCTTGCGTCTTGATCTCCATCTAGAACGCACGGCATGATCTCCATCATCCCTCCAGCAAGATGCATGGTTGCCTCCACCATCACGTTGCATCCACAACTATTGCTAACTCCTTAGCGATAAAGTAATGCAATTACATGGCGTATTAAGTTGACACGCAGGTCACAAAATAATAAGACAACCATTTGGCTCCTGCCGGCTGCCGATCTCATGACACGCAGGTCACAAAATAATATTACAATCAATGTGCATCTCATACAACAAATATTGTAAAATTGGGCTATACCAAATCACAACCACCCCTGCAAAAACAAGTTAGACGCCTCTCCCTTGATTTTTGCAATTTTACGTGGCTTCTAGGGGCTGCGTAAGAACCGTTCTTACCTACGCAAAAACCACAACGCTGATAATACAAGTTGCTTATTAACTTCTATAAGCCCTCCATTGTAAATCCGGTTTCACTATGATAAGAGCGACAGACACCCGCCAGCCGCATATGCAAACCAGTTGCATGTCAAGTGCGGAACCGGTCTCAATCCGAAGACTGTAAAGTTGGTCCGGGCCGCTGCATCTTACCATGCCACAAAACCAAGAAGTACACGCGAGAGGGTAGCAACAATAAATATCAAACGCCACACAACTCCTTGTGTTCTATCCGTACAAAGCAACTACGCAAAGCACGGCTCTGATACCACTGTAGGGATATGCGCGACAGAAAATCAAAAATTTCTCTCACATGCGGAAGCAACACCCAAAGATCTTATCTAAGGAGATGCAAGTAACGGGGAGGGTAATCAACATACCCTCGAAGAACACGAGCGTTGGACGTTAATCACAACGCAGCTTGGTGTAGACCTTGATGCGGTTCACTCCGATCAGCACCACAACGAGCGGTGCCTCCGAGATTTACACACGTACGGCTCAGCAACGTCTCCTCTTCTTGATCCAGCAAGCTTGAAGGAGAAGTAGATGGGATTCAAACCAGCAGCACGACGGTGTGGTGGTTCGGTGAGCTCTCACGCGGGCAGGGCTTCATCAAGCCAAGACCACAAGAGAAAGGAGTAAGAGGAAGTGTACCGGCTTAGGAATCAAAATCATATTCTTTCCCCAAATGGTACCCTCCTTATATAGGATGTGGGGAGGGGGTGTGAGGCTATCTTCCCCAGGAAGAAACCAGCCTCCAAATCTTCCCTAGGAAGAAACCAGCCTCCAAATCTTCCCTAGGAAGAAACCAGCCTCCAAGGCTTCCCCAGGAAGGAACCTAGCTGCCAAGACTTCTCAAGGAAGGAACTTGGCTGCCAAATATCCTAAGTGGGACGTTCGGGATAGTGGGCCCCACCATGGGACCCACCGGAACATTTCAGGAAAAACCCCGATACAATATCGGTTAATTCCTGAACTTTCCGGAACCCAAAAACCACATTCCTATATATGAAACTTTATCTCCGGACTCTTCCGGAGCTCCTCGTGATATCCCGGATCCTATCCGGGACTCCGAACAACCTTCGGTCTCACCATTATAATTATCCCAAAGCTACTCTAGCGTTACCGAACTTTAAGTGTGTGACCCTACGGGTTCGAGAACAAGTGGACATGATCGAGACTCCTCTATGATCAATAACCATTAGCGGGACCTGGATGCCCATAATGACTCCCACAAGTTCAACGAAGATCGTTATCAGTGTGAACCACAATGTCAACGTATTCCATTTCCTTTGTCTCACGATATTTTACTTACCCGAGATCTGATCGGCGGTATCACCATACCTAGCTCAATCTCGTTACTAGTAAGTACTCTTTACTCGTTCCATAATACAACATTCCATGTGGCTAACTCTTTAGTCACGTGCTTGCAAGCGATACCGAATGTGCATTACCGAGTGGGCCCAGAGTATATCTCTCCGTCACACGGAGGGACAAATCCCAGTCTTGATACATGCAAATCAACAAGTACTTTCGGAGATACCTGTAAGACACCTTTATAGTCACCCAGTTACGAAGTGACGTTTGAAGTCCCCAAGACGTATTCCTCAGTACCCGGGATAGACATAATCTCATGGTCAAAGAAACAGGATACTTGACAATACAAGACATGGCAATATATACTTATTTATCCGATCAATATTGCTATGCTTGGTTGGGTCTGTCCATCACGTCATTCTCCAATGACATGACCTCGTTATTAATTGACAACTCATGTCCATGGTTAGGAAACCATAACCATCATTAATCAACGAGCTAGTCTAGTAGAGGCTTACTAGGGACTCTGTGTTGTTTACATAACCACACATGTATTAGGTTTCCGGTTAATACAATTATAGCATGGAGAATAAACATTACCATGAACATGGAAATATGATAATAACTCTTTATTATTGCCTCTAGGGCATATTTCCAACAGATCTTGACTCCCTCAAGTTGGAACACCTTTCTTGATTGTGCTTGCTAGCACATGCTTGATGAAGACTTCTCCAAATACTCCCCCATACACCAAGATGGGAGAGCCTTGCTAATCTCCGTCTTCATAAATCTACTTGCACTTCATCTTCTTATCTTGATATATATGATGGCTTGGAGATAACATGAATGTTCACTCAATCTTCTTTTCCAAGCCATGCTTGCAATAAGCTCAACTCTTCACATGACCATTCTTCATATAAACCCTTGGATAGAACCTTGATCATCATATAAGCTTCTGGAGTCCAACACATGAACTCCAATCTTCCCATGGACAAGATCTATAAGGATATCTCAATGCAAACATTAGTCATAAGGATTGTCATTAATTACCAAAACCACGCATGGGGGCAACATGCACTTTCATAAATCAACTGACGCCACGCTTGGGACAGATTACTTGCATCTTAAGCGTTAAAAACTTTAGCTCCTCCACTATTTCTTGTCATTTCCCTTCACGCTTTTCCGACAATATGCACACCCACTTTGATAGAAAGGAAATCATTTTGAACATGGTGGCTAGTGGGGAAAACTACATCGATAAAGAGGTGGATGAAACATTTAAGTTTTCTTCTTAGGATTTAGTGCAAGATGATTATCTACTATGTGGTTATCTACTACTATTTAGAGCTTCCTACTATGTGCTTATCTATCCTATTTACAATCATTTATTTGGTATTGCCGTTATCATGTACTGCACCGAAACTGTGCTTGATATTAACAATGTGTGTACTAATTTGTTATTTAGTTTAAATATTTGGTCATACTTTGTACTGTATTTGAAATAGTCGGCACGATTGGCGTTGAAATTGACGGTTGAGCGAAAAACGAAGGGTTCATGGTCTTACAAAATAGCCTGTTGTTTCTCTCGAAATAGGCTTTCGCCCCGCTTTATAAATAAAACACAACGGCCGAACCGATACAATGTGATGAGGGGAACCTCTTACAAAGCATATCAAAGATAAGAAAAAGGAAATAAGGATCGCTAAGCTTGCCACCGAAGACACCGAAACAAGTCTAAAAGATACCGAAGCTCCACGACGACGCCCCCAAGAGAGTAACGACGTGCACGCCGCCGTCATCGAGACCAACGGTCAAGGGTTTTCACCCGGAGCCCTAGTGGCTAGTGCGGTAAAGGTGACCACAACAACGCCCCCAGGAGGGTAACCATACCCGAAGGCATGGCCGCCATCGGCACCGAAGTGTTGAGCTTTCACCCGAAAAAACCTTCACCACACGCCGGTATAATGGACCGTCAATTATCCCCAAGCCAGGTCTCCAGAACACGATATGGGAGTTGTCTTTGCCGAAGCACCGCCAACACCAGGATCCCCCGCTGTCCGCTCCTCGCCATCCATACGGCCAAAGAGACACACCATCACTACCACCACGTCGCTCGCCGCAGAGACACCTGTGCAGTCCACCTTCCGGGGCCGCCGCCCCGACTTTCTCGACCTCAAACCTCACGATTGACAGCACCGCGAGGTCGGCGAATCGTGCGAGGAAGGACGCCAACACTAAACCCGTGTGGGCGGTAGTAGCAGCCAATAAGGGGAGATTTGTCCTCCACCTGTTGTTTCGTCCCAGTGCAAAAGCTTGCCAAAAACCTGGAGGTTCTCCTGCTGTAACTCCTTACAGAAAAACGTGAAGGTTTCTAGCTTCTCAAAAAATGCCCTTGTTACGCCAGTGGCCGGACAACCGTCCGATTTTTCTGGACAAACTCAATTTGGTTTTCAAAACCGACTCCAATGTAGCTACAACAAGGACCGCAAAAATCCAGTCCAGGGAACCTAGAAAATCACGACCGTCGTTTTATAGAGCCATTTTTTCTTGTTCGACACAGATGAGTGAGTGGAGTCTGTATTTCCTAGCACGTCCAAAAAAATCCGGACAGTCCGGCTATCTGGAGTTGGTCTTAACAATTAAATGACTCCAATTTACGAGCGAATTAATTGTTACATTCCAATCCAAATCCTGTAGTATTAGAGTCGACTGGTTTTAAAACAAATCGAGGGCCATTTTTCCTAGTCAGTTCGAGAGAACCTACTCCAAAAGGCCGAATTATTAGCAAGTACTCATTTTGTTGCTTGTTATAAGGTGTATTAGGTTTCTGAAAAAGTCAAACTTGACTATCTTTGATGAAGATACTTAGGGAAAACTATAAACATCTGAAATACCAAGAAAGTAATATGTGAAAATTTATTTCACTGAATCTATTAATGGTAATGATTTGGTATTGTAAATGCTTACAATATTTTCTAAAATCTTGATTAAAAATAGTCAATTTTGACTTTTTTTCAGAAACCTAATACACCTTACAATACGGAATGGAGGGAATATAGTTTTGAATCGGACAGGGAAAGCAGCTCCGACCTATGGGCGAGAACCGATTGTGCTATTGATAGCACATAAATATGAATATATAATTCACGAGATTTATCTCTTTTGTTTCTCTCAAATAGCACAACATATTAAGTTCAAACTTTAGAGATCAACATAAATTTTGTACTACAATATGTGGATATTTGTTTTTCAAAATTTTGGAACACCGAAAATCTCAATATAGAAATGGGTATGTAGGTGCACCCATGCTTAGAAAAACCACACTCAACACCTTATTATTCCCAAAATGTACTCCAAAACAAACAAAAGTCGACTTCCAGATACTAAGCACGTACTCCACTATGTACAACTGAATTCACAGCTAACCATTATTTACTCTCCTTCAACCAAAGTTCATACTTGCTCTTGCACAGCTTGCATCTGGAGATCGATCGTGAGTTCGTCATCAGTTCTGGTCGCCTTCTCTGGGTTTATCAGTTTATGTCCCTCAGTAGTAGAGCAGATGGGCGTAAGGGGACAGGCAATGCTGGTCCAGCCACGGGCTTCGCAGCTGCGTCAGGAACGGGTCCTGTAGCCACTCCAAGACTCCGTGCCCTGCCGCGGGGAGCTGCAGGCTGGGCAGGTTCGCCGCTCGGAGCTGGACACTGCAGGGTGAGGGTGGCCTGGCCGCCAGGAGCTGCAGGTTGGGAAGGTTCGAGGCCCCATGGCTCGCCGTTGGGAGCTGGACACTGCAGGGTGAGGGTGGCCTGGCCGCCGGGAGCTGCAGGCTGGGCAGGTTCGACGCCCCATGACTCGCCGCTGGGAGCTGGACACTGCAGGGCCGGGGTGGCCTCGCTGCCGGGAGCTGCAGGCTGGGAAGGTTCGACGCCCCATGGCTCGCCGCTGGGAGCTGGACACTGCAGGGTGGCCTCTCCGCCGGGCACTGCAGGCTGGGCAGGTTCGACGCCCCATTGCTCGCTGCCGGGAGCTTGAAGCTGCTGGGCGCGTTCGCCGGTGGGAGTTGGAAGATGCAGGGCAGGTTCATTGCTTGCGGCAGAGACGACGTCGATGCCACGGTGACCGTGGCGATGTCAGCCTCCTTCTTGGCATCCCTGGGCGCGTCGTCGTTCTTGCTGTTACCTGATGGTGCCACCGACGAGGATGAAGATGAGTGGAGCAGGAAGTTGTCCTGGACGTCGTCGTACGACGATAGGTAGTCGTCTCCGGCAAAGACGGCGGTCGGGACCATGCCCGAACCGGCCGCGACGCCAGAGCTGTACGCTCCGATACAGCCGCCGGGCCTCTGCGTCATCATCTCCTCCATCGCGGAGGCCCTCTGCTCGAGCTCCCTCAGCGGCGTGGCCTTCCGGTAAATCTTGCAGATCACCGTGTCCTCTCTGGGTGGCGCGGCGCCGGCGGGGTGGTCGGGGAGGCGGTACTCGCTCATGACCCAGTCCGTCTTGGTACCGCGGGGCGCACGGCCCTGGTAGAAGACGAGCGTCTTCTTGAGCCCGATGACCCGGTTGGTGTCGCCGGTGCTCCGGATGGCCCTGTCTGACCCGTCGCCTTCCAAAACCCACGCTCCGTCGTCCGGTTCGGCCGCCCGCCGCTGCCGGCCTTCCGGTCGCGCGGCACAAAGAAGTACCACTCCCTCTCCCCGATCTTGGCCATCCCCGGTAGGTCCCATGGGTCGTGGCGGTAGATGTTGAGCGTGCCGATGATGTCGATGTGGAGCTTCTTGCCTAGTGCGACGCGGGAGAGGTAGAAGCCCAGGAGCTCCTCATCCGTGGGGTGGAACCGGAAGCCTGGGAGGTCCTGCTCGACCTCCATGGTCGCCGACGCCACTGCCATTGCCATTTGATTCTTGCTGCTGCTCGGCTCCAAAATATCGCTGCTCTGCTTGTCTTGCTGTTGCACTGGCTGTATGTTGAGGTGTTGTGGATGGCAGAGCATACGTGGCTTATATAGAGCTGGGAGTTGATGGCAACTCGCAAGCAGTAAACTGGTGGCAATTTCTCATCACCGGGACAACGACCGGTGCTATAGCTTAGTACGCAAGTACAGAGTTGTGCCGGCTATAAACAACACTAATTTATTCACTGTGTTAGTGCGTTTAGGCGGCTTAATTTTAATTTGCAGTCTGCGTTTTGCAGTTCGGAGACTTGTGATTTTATTTTTTGAGAGTGACGGGGAACAGAGACCTACGAAGTACGAAGTCACACAGATTGACTCCTCTTAGTTGTTTGGATTTTTTGTTCGAGAAAACGCAAAATCTTGATATAATTCTAGTCGTCTAGAACGATATTTTTCTATAGCTGTGTTTAGATATTCAGAGACCTTGTTTTTTTTTAATCCTCTGCTGCCATCCAACTCGGAATAACTGACGGCTAAGAGTTTTAGCACAACTTCTATTTGGAGGTATATTTTAGGGACAGAGCTGCCTTTAGGAATTGGGGTCAGCTCAAGTGCACAACAGTCATTTCTCATTTGTCCGTGGATTTGAGTAATAATTCTGCACTTTTGAAGGTTTAACTTTGCATCTGCTGATGTGCTGATCATGGTCAGCGGGTGTTTTTTCTTCAACAGATTGATGCTGCATTCTCAATAAGGGAAAGTTCCATTTTCAGTGAACCACCGTGCTGTACCTAAGTTTCTCCATTTTATTGTGCAAAGCTTAACCGGATTCCCTGCGAAATTGCCTAATTTCGAAAACAAAGAAATTCACATACTCCGGTCTACTTACTCTTTTGAGGTTATCGGAGGAATTCTAGCCTCTGCGTTAAACTTTGTTGTAATAATGTAATCGACAGGTCGACTTCAACAGGCGCACACCTTCTGACTTTAAGAACAGCCGTCATGTAGCACTCGTTTAGAATTTTACATATAAAATTTAGCAATTCCGCATTGTTTTGCATCTGGAAACATATAACTCGGCTGCTTGTCCACACCAACGGAACATTGGACTTGGTATAAGATCAATGGGTCCACATGGCGACCATTTTCAGAACTTAAAGTAGCCAGCGTCGTGTCCATGCCTCCTACAGTTTTTAATTTGTTTCTGGCTTTCCTTTTCGAGCTAGACGCACCATATATCATGGAGTTAAAAATATTTAAGTGAAGCCTTTTGTTTACTGGATGTAGTAAAAAAGCACCATGTGTGTGTAGTGGGCAGTGGCTGTATGTTGGTCAGAGTCAGACATCCCCAGTTTGTGCTTACTGATTAAATTTAAAACTAAGCAATGGCGAACACTATAGTGGCAATTTCCACGAGAGCAGCGTTTTGTAGCTCGTCCTACATTAGGACGTTTTTTTGAAACATTTAAAAACAATACTTTAAAGTTTCAGAAAAATAATTCTGGATGTAGATAATTATGACTTATAGCAGTGTGCAAAAAATCAATTCAAAATAATTTAAATTTTGGACTGTGTAAAAATGACAAATTTCTATATCTGAGTCGATGAACAGTGAAAAATTCAAAAAGAAAATCACATTTGTCAGAATTTGTCATTTCTGTGTAGGCCGGAATACAAAACATTTCGAGTTGAAAATTTGCATAACATTAGAAGAAATAAACGAGGGTGCCCCTTAACGGCAAGCATGTACTACTCACTCCGTTCCCAAATATAAGATGTTTTAGGATTTATCCATATTCACATGTACACAAATGTATCTAGACACATTTCATGTGTATGTTTACTCATTCTAGTATGTATCTAAACAATATGTGTAACATGTAAAACATCTTAACAATATGTGTAACATTTCATGTGTATGTTTACTCATTCTCGTAGTACCCATCTCGGCGTCTAGAAAGGGAAAACACACATGCAATATCGACGACATGATAAGGCGGACATGGGTCACACTGCGGTAACCTACATAATCAAATATCCGTCGATGCACAATGAAATATGTTCATTAATCTTATAGGCAGTGCCATTTTTCTATCGAGATATTTCTCAAACAATATAGTTTAGAGCTCTCCGCGGAGACACTTAAGAATATAAGATGAAGCATAACATGCATGTATATGTTATTCAATAAATTATTATGCAGATAAATATGCGATATTTTTCTTATTCATAATTGTGGGTACCTGATTAAATAAATGGATTTTAAGGGACATTATACAAAAAGAAAAATAGCATATGCTTATGTTCATTGCAAAATATTGTCCCAAATTACCAAATAAGGTTGTGCCTTAATAAGCAATACTCCTACTATTTATTCTATTTTGTTAACTACGTGTAATAGAACACTATATACTTGCCAAGATTGTAAGCTAACAAACTGGTGACTATTACTATGTTCGTTAAACTGACATTGATCTACAATGTACTCTTACAGTACTTAAGACATGGTAGTCTAGTTTTAAATAAGGCCACTTCTCTAAGTAAATTAAGACCTCTCGGAGGAAGAACAAAAAGGATATTAGAATCATCCGAATCCAACTACCTAGGTTTTTCAAACCGGAAAAATTTATAGACGATGGGCTAAAGAGAGCTTGTCCGTTAGGAGGCGCAATAAAATTAGTAAGAAATCCTAAATAAAATGGTGCTTTTGGAATCGTGGTAGCTTTCGTAATTCGGAAGCATCTTGTCGTTATCAAAACGATTACATAGCATAGATTAGAATTTTTTTAGCCATATCAGAGACAGGAAGATCTAATTTTTGGGCACCTTTCTTGATGCACTTACATGGTGGCCTAGAAATTACTTGGTTTTTTCTCCCGCCTAACGAGAGGTCAGGGGCAGCCTACTTTGTTTGAACATGATGACTTTTCTTGTCAAAAATGTCGTGACGGGAGATCATTGTGTTAAATTCAATGTTAGATCAAAGTGAGATGGTTTTGAATGGTTCATAGGGGTTGTTTATGGAGCAGCTCAAGATGCGTAGAAACCATGGTTTCTGATGGATCTTGTTGACTTTTGTGAACCTGAGTCTCTCCCTATATTAGTAGGAGGGTATCTTAATATTTTACGCCATGAGGAAGAGAAAAATAATGATAAGTTTAATGCATGATTACCTTTCATTTTCAATGCTATCATTTGAGAGAGAGGTTGACAATTCACGTGGGAAAATCGTAGAGAGACACCGACAATGAGAAACTAGATAGAGTTCTAGCAAGTGTTGAGTGGCAAAAAAATCCGTTTGTCACTGTGAGGTCACTAACTCAAGCGGGTTGGATCACACGCCTTTTCTCTTGGACTTTGGGGAGCAAGATCACCGTGGGAATAAATCCCGCTTTTCTTTTGAGCTTTCCTGGTAGGTCAAGATGGTTTCCACGAAATGGTGGCCGACAAGTGGGCCTCTGTTTCGGTGGGAAACACGCCTATTGAGATATGGTAGAATAAGCTCTGCCACCTTAGCGGTTTTCTTAAGGGGTGGGCTCAAAATCAGAGTGTTCTATGCAAAAAAAGAATATCTTTTATGCTAGTTGATTTCCTTTACTTGATGACTGAATCAACTCAGCTTGACGAGCCTGAGTGAATCAAAATTAGATCGCCTTGCAAAACCTAGGCGCGATGTGGAGTCCAAGTGGACCCAAAGCACCAAGGTTAAGCATGTTCAGAAAGGTGGGGACAACACTAAGTGATTCCACCATATTGCAATGGAAACCGTAGTTGGAAAAAAATCATTCAATTAGAACAAGACAAGGATACAATAGTTGGAGAGGATAATCTCAAAATACATATTACTGAATTTTATAAAAGTTGTTAAGAGAATCGGCTCAGAATTAATCTCTATGATAGAATCTATACGGTCCGGTTGAATGGGAAATACCTGCAGAAATTTGTTCCTTCCAGAGGACTTAGGCAGGGTGACCCCTTGTCACCCTACCTGTTTCTGTTCGTGGGTGAAGGGATGTCGAGACTATTCCTCAAGGCAATTAGTCAGAACCAAGTTCAAGACCTCAAAATCTGTAGACAGAGCCCAGGAGTCTCCCACCTTCTTTTTGCTGACGATAGCTTGCTCTTCTTTAAGGCTGATATGGGGCAGGCAGAGAGAGTTAAAGATATACTGAACAGTTATGAGAAAGCTACTGGGCAACTTCTGAGCCCGGGGAAATGCTCTTTGCTTCTGGGTAACAAGTGCACAGAGGATATGGGTCAACAAATCTCGGCGATTTTCCAGGTCCAGACTACCAGCTTTGAAGAGAAATATCTGGGGCTTCCTGTCTCTGACAGACGCATGAAAAATGGACGGTTTCAGCCTGTTAAAGAGAGATATAAGAAAAAAATGTCTGACTGGTCTGAAAAATACCTAGCCAGTGCTGTCAAAGAAACTCTCATCAAGGCAGTCATGCAGGCTATTCCTTTGTACCCCATGAGTGTTTTCAAGTTCTCCAATGGACTGTGTGAGGAACTAATGCAAATGATTAGAAGCTTCTGGTGGAATGATGACACAGAAAGAAGACACATTGACTGGACAAGTTGGGAAAATCTAACTAAAAGAAAAAGCCAGGGAGGCATGGGGTTCAAGGACCTTAAATTGTTTAACCAAGCCTTGCTTGCAAGGCAGGTTTGGCGATTGATTGCTTACCCCAGTAGCCTTTGTGCTAGGATCCTCAAAGCTAAATATTACCTGGCGGGTGAGCTCACTGACACAAGCTTCATAACAAACCCTCACCAGGCTGGCAAGGTATCATGCACGGCCTTGAGCTCTTCAAAAAAGGAGTTGTGTGGCGGGTTGGAAATGGTAAGAAAATCCGCATATGGAGGGATAATTGGATCCCGAGGGGAGACCTTAAAATTACTAGAAATCATACAAATTCAAGGTTTAGACGTGTGTCTGATCTGATCAACCAAGATGATCATACCTGGAAAGCAGAAATTGTTAGAAAGATTTTTATGCAACACGATGCTGAAGAGGTCCTAAAGATTCGTTTACCGAAGTTTGAAATTGACGACTTCATTTCTTGGCCGAGAGAGAAGAATGGCATCTTCTCGGTGAGATCCGCATATAGACTAGCTCTTGATGAAAAGCTTGCTATAAACACAAATTCCAGCCGGAGTTCATGTGGTGATCGAAGCCTTTGGGAGACTATTTGGAAGGCTAAAGTGCCACCAAAGGTCAGAGTTTTTGTTTGGAAACTGGCCTCTAATTCTCTTGCTGTTCAGATTAATAGAAGTAGAAGGCTGCCAAACGTGCTGCCTACCTGCACGATTTGTGGTATGTGAAAGGACACGGATATCGCCTAGAGGGGGGGGGGGGTGAATAGGCGATTAAAATTCTTTGCGGTTTAGGCTTGAATAAATGCGGAATAAAACTAGCGTTTAATTTATCAAGCACGAAACCTAAACAAGCTAGGTTAACCTATGTGCACCAACAACTTATGCTAAACAAGATAAGCAAATATGCGATAGCAAGATATATTACTTCAAGCTCGATGGCTCTCACAAAGTAAATAGCATAAGTAAAAAGCTCGGGTATAGAAATACCGAGGCACTTGGAGACGATGATTTATCCCGAAGTTCACTTCCCAATGGAAGCTACGTCTCTGTTGGAGCGGTGCGGAGTCACAAAGTGATCCCCGAATAGCCGTCAAATGGCACACCGTAATCTCCTTCGTGCCTCTACCAATGTAGAGTGCCACGAGCCACTATGGGACACTTAAGGGTGGTCACCGAACCCGTACAAGGATGAGGCACACTCCACAACTTAATTGGAGGCCGCTCTCACCGGAATCCCGTGGCTCCCAAAGCCACAAGACTCACAAGGTTGGGGCACGTCTCCACAACTTAATTGGAGGCTCCCAACAATCCCGCGAGCCACCAAAACTCCGAGATCAACAAGGACCATTTAGGGCACTCCAAGTACCCAAGAGGACAAGCTCTAGGGCACCCCAAGTACCCAAGAGTAACAAGCTTCTCAACTTTGATTTCCACGTATCACCGTGGAGAACTCAAACCGATGCAACCGATGCAATGGGCAAGAACACAAGAAGTGCTCAAAATCCTTCACTCTCAAATCCCACCAAAGCAACTAATGCTATTGGGGGGAGAAGAGAGGAAGAACAAAGAGAAACACCAAATCCCTCCAAGATCTAGATCCAAAAGCTTCCCCTCACTTAGAGGAGAGATTGATTGATGGAATGGTAGATCTAGATCTACTCTCTCTTTTCCCTCTAATTGGAGGCAAGAATCATGAAGGAATAGAGAGATAGCAAAGCTCAACAAGATCAACAATGGGGGCAATTTTCGAGCTCAAGAGTTGGCTGGCTGGAGGTAGGTGGAGGGGTATTTATACCCCTCCCAAAAATCTGCCCGTTGGAGAGACAGGGGACCGGATAATCCGGTCCTAGTTGGGACCGGATAATCGGTCCACCAGATATTCCGGTCTCCAGCAAATATCCGATTGCAAAACTCCGAAGGTGTCCAGTACCATTTTGGCTAAAGTCCTTAACCGTTTTTCGAGCAAAACTTGAGGACCGGATAATCCGGTTCTGGGAAATATCCGGTACCAAATATCCGGGTACCTCCAAAGGCTTCGCGTTCTGGTCCTTAGCCGTTTTTCGAAAACAACCCGGAATATCCGGTTTACAGAAAACTGACAGAAACAGCAAAACTGCAAACTCAATAACTTTCTCGTTTGAACTCCAAATTAGGTGAAACCAATTTCGTTGGAAATATTAAGAACCATAAATAGAGTTAAGTTGACACACATGGGAAGGTGTGGAACTTTCCTCACGGATAAACCGATAATATTTCCGACACGAAAACGCAAAAGGTTTTTCATACGAAATCCGTTTTCGAAGAACTCGGGCTTGTCATGAAGATCACGACAAGCACCAAAACCCAACACAGAGAAAAGCCAAGAAGGAACCAAGAAAGATGATGATGTCAAGTATGCACAGGTTTGAGCTCTCTCCAACTGATACGCTAAAACTCAATCGAGAGCCCCTCTTGATAGTACGGTGTCTATCCAATAACCCGGTCTCCCGACAAACAACATGAGACCGGTAAAATAGAAACCCTATCAGGATCATACCTTTGCCTTGCGCATTCCACTTGACTAGATGATGGCGATCTTGATCTTCTCAAGTGGACGACCTTTCTTGATTGCGCTTCGCTTGGCGAAGATCCACATATTTCCCCCCCATACTCCACTATGGGAGAACCTCTCATCGGCACATCTTCACTTGACCATTATCTCCAAATGGGTGGCAAGCTTCAAACATATAATATCTTCGAGATACTTCTCTTGAACTTGCACAACTCAAACTTGATGACGATCACCACTTGACGTCATCCTTCATGGGCCATATGAAATCTTCATTTGATGCAAGCCCATGGAAAGATAGCTAACCACACATAGAAATGCTACACACATATCATGGGTTAGTTCACAAAGCTATATGGACAATTGCTTACTGTACCAAGAGATACACGATTCCACTTGGTACATCTTGTAGCTTTGTGTGTCAATCAATATCTTGATCAACCTTGTATCTTTTCTTCTGTTTTCAATAGATGATGTCTTGAAGATAACCATGAATGATCACCTAATCCTTTTCTTCAAGACATACTTGCAATATGCTCAACTCGCATATGACCAATCATCGGATAACTACTCGAATAACAAGTTGGTCATCACATACTCTTCTTCTTGATCATATCAAATATATCCATACAACTCGATGATCTTGATGCCAAATACTCCATTATATCAATATATTCATGGCATCAACCTTGAATCCAACATATGGAGTTCAAGCATGGTCTATGGACAAACACTACAAGTACAACTCAATGCAACCATTAGTCCATAGGGATTGTCATTAATTACCAAAACCACACATGGGGGTGCCATGCCCTTTCAGTATGGAAGACGAGGACGGTTACCATGCGGTTATGAACTGCACTGCTGCAAGGGCCCTCCGGCATGAAACGAGGAAGATCTGGAAATTACCGTCTGAAAAGGACCTGGCTTGTACTGGTAGGGACTGGGCAATTATACTGCTCAACAAATTGGATCATGAAACAAGAGCCAAGATAATGTTTGTCTGGCGGAGAGAGTGGCACCATAGAAACAATATCATCTTCGATAAAGGTGATGCAAGCATCTCACACTCTATTCGTTTTATTGAAAATTACTGGAATTCCATGCAGGAAGTGGCACATGCCGTCACAGTTGCTGATAGAAAAGGAAAAGCACAGATTCAAACACCCCTGGTGGTGAATCCTAACAACCGGGGACAAACTACTGAAGAAGCTTGGTGCAAACCTGAAGTGGGATGGACAAAGATTAATGTTGATGCTGCTTTCCTACAAGAACAAGCTAATGGTGCTTGGGGTGCAGTCCCGCGAGACCATGAGGGGTCTATTGTGTTCTCAGCCTGGGATTCAATACCGCATTGCACGACTGCGGAGATGGGTGAAGCCATTGCAGTTTTAGAAAGCCTAAAACTGGCTATCAACTTCACCTCTGGGAACTTGCTGTTTGAAACTGATTGCAACTCTCTTCTGAAATTTTGTGATCCAGGTTCGGTGGATAGATCCATGGTCAGCCTTATTGCAAAGGAGTTTCATACTTTGAAACCTGACGGGAGATCTCTGAAGATTAAGTAT
Organism: Poa pratensis; assembly: GCA_947311845.1. Taxonomy (NCBI): domain Eukaryota; kingdom Viridiplantae; phylum Streptophyta; class Magnoliopsida; order Poales; family Poaceae; genus Poa; species Poa pratensis. The sequence continues at coordinate 3,907,797 of CAMZMU010000054.1, forward strand.
GCTAGCATAAAGGTTAACGGTGTTGCACACAAACTTGCCCAACTGGGGCGTAGTGAGTTAGGGGGTACTGTTATGCTAGCTTCTGTTCTAGCCTGCGTTGCTGATTTGGTTCTGAATGATTGTAATAACTCTATTATCTCTTAGTTAATATATAAAAAAAATTCAAAAAAAAAATCTCTATGATAGAAGATCAAATTTATGACATTCCCCAAATCTCTCATGAAGAGAATAATTTGCACATTGCTGACTTCACCGAGAAGGAAGTAAATGATGCTATTATGAAGATAACCAAGCGCCAAGACCATACAGGTTTCATCTAAGGGCGACCTCTCTCAAAAAATTAGGATGTTATCAAGGGCGACATGATGCCTGTGTGTTTTAGCTTTCATCTAAGAGAATTGCCTCGTTTTCAATTAAATCTTGGCATCGTCATTATTTGCCTACTAAAACGCTATACAAATCCACCAGTACCGCCCCGTGTGTCTCCTCAATGTCAGCTTCATTTTTTTGACAAAGATAGCGACGAATAGAGTACGTAACAGGGGTTGCTCACACTGTCATTAGACCTACGCAGACCACTTCCATGCTTGGTCGTTATATTTGGAAGGATTAACGGTCCTTCATTTTTTTTTTGAGGTTTAAGACGGTCGTATCCGTCATCCGATTAGATAGAATAGAGTGTTATGTACAGGAATTTGAGATAGGGAAAAAAGCCCTTTACATGCAAACCAACAAAAAACTAGTCTCCAGGATCTTGTGTGCGGGCGAAAGCCCGCATCGGCAACTCCTCCTGCACCAAAGCCGCCCAGTCGCTCATCATCTAGGCCTCCCCGGCGGCATCTGCCGCTCCATCCTAGTCCCTGTCGTCGTCTTTTTTTTCTTGGTCTTGTTCACGGCGAGGACGAGGTCGTCGATGGCCGCCACCGCCTGGTCCGAGAAGGGTCCCGTACCATCTAACATGGCCAAGAAGTCCTCCCGCTGGCGCCCTGAGGGGTGGGCCTCCTCGGTCAGCGAGCCGAGACGGCGCGCCACGGTCTCTTTGGCCAGCTGCACGATGTTGGCGCCTTTCGGGTGCAGCTTGGCGAGTCTCTCGCTCCTCCACACAGACGGTGCCTCCATCTCCATCTCGTGGACTAATGGCGTGGCCGGCGTGCCCAACAAGCTGGCCGCAAGTGGCACCGTGATCCGGGCTAGGAAGCCCGACAAGGGGCATAGAGCTGGTCCAGCCTGCACCGGCGTGATGATGTCCTTCTCAAACTGTTGCACGTCCTCCTTCTCAACAGCAATCTCCTCATTGTTCAGCACCACCACCTGCTCTCCCAGGTCTACCATGCTTGACATCATCTGTTGCATCTCCCCATAATCCCTCTCAGCCTCTTCCTCCATGTCGACGTGCGCCCCCTCACAGGACGCACCATCGAGCAACTCCTGTCGAGATATCGCCTCCCCTGTCACTGCCTGTGGAAGCTCCACATGCGCCTCCTGCATAATCTCTTCTCGGTCCAAGCGGCAGCCGCGTCGCTCGTTGCCGGACGATCTCGACATCATGCCAACAAGCTCCTGGACGAGCTCCTCCACCGGATTGGTCTTCCGAGGGGAGTAGCAACCAAAGGACTCGGAACCACCGTCCGCACAGCCAACTCCGATCCCAGCAAGCGGAGGCAGCGTAGAGAGCCTCTCTAGAGCAATCTCAGCCCGCTCCAACAAACTCCCAAATCTCTCCAACAAGCCCTGCACCGCCTCCGTCCTCCTGAGCTCCGAAGCGGCCAACTCCTCAAGCTGCGACGCGACCATGCCTCGCAGCTCCGCCCGCAGCAGCATCGCCTGCTCCTCGAAGGAAGATTTCAGCATCCCGGCCTGTGGAGCTGCCGGACTAACAGACAAATAGCTGGTCGCCGGCTGCAGGTCCCCGTACGCAGTGGTAGGCGCAGCCACAGAAGCCCAGGAGCGGTCCAGAGGGCGGCGCGGGTGAGCTGCAAGCGACGCGGAGCAAGGGGGAGCCTGGCCGACCTGCTGGAGCTGCCCAGAGTCCCGCTCCTGGTGGCACTCCTTCTCCTTGTGACCCGAGCGAGAGCAACGGCGGCAGCAAACCTGGTTCGTGCACTCGGCGATGAAGCTATCCATATACTTCATATAAAGAAGATGGATGATGTTCTTTTAAAAACAGATTTTGAAAATACATACATATGATATTTAGGTTTTTGTAACAATTTTTACATATGAAAGGTTTGGTCAGATATGGAGCAAACAGATTCACCAGTTTGTAAACCGTGGGAGTGTCGGTATTCGGGGAAATAATGACATAGGACGGTATTTTCAAACAAAAAAGGGTTGAAGCAGTGAGACCCTCTATCTCTAATTTTGTTTAACATAGTAGCAGATGGTTTGGTTTAAGTAACGAACGCTGCGACGCGCTGAAGAAGTACTAGTATTATTTTACTTGTTATTCATTGATCCGTTCTAGCATCGAAACCTTTCTCGAGCCGAGGTACTGATCGGTGACCTTGTGATGACAACCGTACATGGAAAAAGACAAACGCATACACGGCCAGCCGGATCACGCCGCCGACGGCGCGCGTCGGCGCCAAAAGGAAGGAAGTAGTCACTTGACCAAGGTCGTGATGGCGACTGTGAGGAGAGCGATCTGCGTGTTGTCCTCGTTGTACTGCACGAATGGCGACGCGCCGGTGCGGCGGGTCAGGGAGAACCCGTAGTCGCACGAGTGCGCGATCGACGCGACGCTCGACAGCTCCCTCTCGACCTCGCCGTACCTCTGCTCGGCGATCGACTCGCGCGCCGCCGCGTACGCCTCCCTGACCATGCCGTATAGCCGGTCGCACCGCTCCAGCGCGCGCCTGTATATCGGGTCCTCTTTCTGCTCGCCGCCATCGTCGAGCCGCTCCAGCGCCCTCTGGGCCTCGTCCCGCGCGGCCTCGGCGTTGCCGACGCCCACGGCCGCGGCCGCCTCGGCGTGGCCACTGGTGTCGGCGTAGACCGCCCTGGGCTCCTTGCGCAGGCGGGTGCTGCAGAAGCTGGCGCTCACGCGGCTATCGACATTGTGGGCCGCCTGGCACGTGGAGGCGATCGTCGTCGTCGGTGGCAGCGTCTCGGTCTCGGCTTGCGAGGGGTGGCACATGCTGGCGAACGCCGCGGCGGCGACGGTGGAGGCGACGAGGAGAGACCAGGTCCTCATGGTTCTTCTTGCGGTGGAGCGGGATGGTCTGATCTGGTGACTGGTGATATGGAAATATTTTCTTGGGGTGCTACGATTTATATTCAGCTCACAAAGCTGTAGCAACGTACGCAGTGCTTTAATTTGCTAGACAGAGACCTGCATGTACAGTTAAGGGTACACATATAACGTAGCGCCGGTTTAATTCAGACATATCAAGTGTAATTTTCAGAAACCGGCCCTAGAATTATTATGATGCTAATTAACGTGGCAAGGTCAACATATTAAGTGTCAAACAAAGTCAGTTGAAGGAGCTCGCTTCTGATGACATCAATCTCATCGTCGAGATGTCACTAAGGACGTAGACTATAGTGCATTCTACAAACATTTAAAATCCCAATTTGAAATAATTCTTATTCCGACCTATACAAAAATAACAAAATCCGGCAAATTTTGGAGAGTTTAAATTTTGCACTATTCACTACTTTGAGATTCAGAGTTTGTCATTTTTGCACAGCCTAATATATAACATATTTCTATTTGAGATTTTAATTTTTTACATGTTGGTAGAAGATAACATTATCTACATATAGGACTTTGTTCAAAAAAATTATAATTCCAAAATATGATTCTCAAAAATTTCAAAATAAAGAGTTATGTGTAGCCCTTATTCAGAGTACGAGATACATAACTTGCATCAACAAAGCCAACATGTAGAAATCCATCTATGATTGATCCATGTTCACGGATCGGTAGGAAGCATCCACATTGCATTACAATTCAGACAAGGGACACCTTTGAACGAGAAAATTGCAGAAAACCACCACAATTCGTGGTTCGGTTGCAAAAGACCACCGGTTTCCAGCAAATTCACAAATAACCACCGCTTTTGAATGACACCGTTGCAAAAACCACCGTTTTTCCTGTGACCACGTTTTAGCCGAATTGACGCTGTTTATGACAGGTCTGGCCCACTGGCAGGCGTGACGTGGCGCAGGCTACATTTGCACAAAAGTCCTCCATAATTATTTCTCTTTTTTCTTTTATTTTTTTCCTCATGAGAGCGTTGACCCAATCTCAGGATCATGGCGCAGTACGTGGGACGGGGGGCGGCAGCAGCAGACGCCGGCCACGGGCGTCGCCGGAGCACCGGTGGGAGGCGTCGGCGTGGTCCCGGGCGCCGGGAAGACCAGGAGGAGCGTGGCCTCCTGCGGGCAACGCGGCGAGCAGGCGGGGGTGGGGCCTCCAATCGGCGGCGTGGTGCTCGTCGTGCTCCAGGCTGAGGCGCGCCCGGCGCTGCGCCGCGAGGACCCGGCCGACGGCGACCAAGCACAGTGAGCGCCACACACCGGCCATGTCTTGCTCCGCCGGCGGCGTCGTATCGATCGGATTGTGGCCGGCGCTCCGGCGGCCGCGCCCGCGCCGTGGCGGCCGGCGCTCGCCCGAGCCCGCGCCCCTGGCCGGCGCTCGCCCGCGCCCGCGCCGTGGCCGGCCGGCGCTCCGCTTCGGCTTCTTCTTCGACGCCGCGTCACCACCGCCGCCGACGTCCTCGCCGCCGGCGTAGCTGTCAGAGTTCCACGAGTACTTGTACGTGGGCGCGAAGGTGATTACGCCCTCGCTGTAGGCTCGCCGCCGGCCGCAGCAGCGTGGCATCGGACACCATGGCCGTGCGGCCGCCGGTTCTTGCTGCAGCCACAGCGCCGTGGCGGCCGTACCGTGTAAATTTTTTTTTTTAAAGGGAACGAGCTGGCAAAATTTTTGTGGAGGACTTTTGTGCAAATGTAGCCTGCGCCACGTCACGCCTGCCAGTGGGCCAGACCTGTCATAAACAGCGTCAATTCGGCTAAAACGTGGTCACAGGAAAAAACGGTGGTTTTTGCAACGGTGTCATTCAAAAGCGGTGGTTATTTGCGAATTTGCTGGAAACCGGTGGTCTTTTGCAACCGAACCACGAATTGTGGTGGTTTTTTGCAATTTTCTCCTTTGAACGGATCCTGCACTTCAAGTGTAGTACCGGCGATGTCGAATGCATGCAGCAGGTTCAGATTGTGGCATGGCGCCATCCAGTAGACACACAGTTCGGCCTCAGCCCAGAGGCGGTAGCCGCGCACCATCCTCCGAAGTGGCTCGGGCACATGAGGAAGGCCCGGTCGCCGACGCTACGAACCCTGCGCCACCGTCTCGCCGCGAAATCCATCCGGTAGACGCCACAGCCGAGCACGCTCGTCTCCACGCCCACGTCGCTGTGCAAAAACGCGGTGACCAGGTACAGATCCCCGTCGAGCTCCACGCAGCACGGCGCCATGGACGTCATGCCCGGCGGACGCTTCACGGAGGGGACCTTCACGGAGGTGATCACCGGCTCGGGGGAGAACTCCAGCACTCCGAGCTCGTCGATGAACTTGATGAAGTAGAACCTACCTCCGGTGGTCGCCGTCAGCCGGGTTATGGGCCTCTTCACGTGCATCATGCCGCTGATCCCCGAAACCATGTCGCTTCCCAGGTCGTACTCGTGCCTCACCCGTCCGCCGGAACCTGCCGCCGCCGTCCTGCCGACACGGCAGTACCATATCACCGTGTCCTTCGGCTCGACCACGACCACGACCACCGTGAAGCCGGCCGTGCCGGTGGGCTTGTCGGACAACGAGCACGCGGAGTACAAGGGTATCTCCTGCCTCAGGGACGGCAGCTCGATCTTCTCCGAGGTCTGGGGGCTCCACAGGAAGGTGCAGAATGTCGAAGGATCCCACGAGAGCACCCAGCCGTGCGGCGTCACCCATCGCCGCATGTTCCGTAGCACGTCGATGATGGTGTTGCATGTTCGGTACTCGTGCTCGCCTTTGGAGATGTCCAGCAACGGCACCGATGACTCCATGATGCCGGAGACTGCGATGGGTTCCTGTCAACAACGACCGCCGTCGTAAACCTTTGTCGTCGCCGATCGAGTTCTCGAGTTGAGAACAGATCTTGAAAGTACGTGGTCTTAAATAAGCGTGTTAGGAGTACGTGTTCGACTGCTACTCGAATCGCTTCCCTACTCCAAAATCAAAATACGATAGGAGTCGCGCAAATAAGCATGTTAGGACTTAGGAGCAGGGTGCCTACTATACCTACATGACAGGCCTTCCACCGGAACGCGCCCGACGCACCGGCACCGTAGCAACACACGTACTGTCGCTGCGACGACGCGATGAACAAGTTCGATCATTCGTTGATCCGTCGAACCTTCTCCAAACGCATGCATGGCCAGCCGGATCACGCCGCCGACGGCGCGCTCGCCGGACCCAAAAGGAAGGAAGAACTAGTCGTTGCTGAAAAGAAGGCGTATCATTTCTTTCTGAACTCAAACAATGTAAGTTTGACCAAGTTTACAAATAAGAAATTCAATAATTATAATGTTTTACGAAAACCCTTTTTGAAACAAAAAGTTTTCTTATGTCTGGCATTTGGGAGAAGTATTTTGAGCAAGAGTGTTCTGCTTGCTAGGGCCTAGAACGGATCGAATAATTAAAGGATCCTCCGGTTGGAAATGATAACAAAATGCATAAGTCATTAGAAGGAATTCTAATAAACAAATCTTATCTTATCTTATCTTATCTCTACTATATAATACAAGCAGTGTTTCTTCCTCCCAAAATTTTCGTACGTTCGTTGGTACGTCGTCTTTGTCCCTCCGTGTGATGCGAACGAACTAGCCAAGGTGGTACTAAAAAAGCTATCCTCAATTTATATAGGGAGCAGGCCTATCCCCTGGCGATCGGCAGCACAAGCAAAAAAGGCCCATTATGAAGCACCTACACCAGCCCATAAGAAAAAGAAGGACCTTCCACACGATCGGTACGATCGGTAGCCCACTAGGCAAAAACGGACCGCGTGCACGATCGGTACAAAATGAATCCGGACGGCTAGACTAGGACTACTGCCTACGCATGTGTTTTCCATACTGCATAAATTTGTCATTGATGAAAAAGATGAACTTGATTAGATCTTACAGCACACGTTTAAGCTTTGGCCGTCTCCATCGCGGCAAGTTGAGAGATGACTGCGGCGGCTGCCTCGCTATTACGTGCCAATTTTTTTTTCCGAAAACCTCCTAAAAATCGTGTCTTCTCCCGGGAGGTGCATCCATGAGGCAAACATTGATTAATGAGGTGCATCCATGTAGGCAAACATTGATTAATGAGGCAGCAAATCAGGTTTGGCAAAGCCAATCGTAGAGAAGGAGTAGTGGCTTTATAGAGGTCCAGCCAATAGCCATGAAGAGGTGTCAGGAGTCGGAAGTACTTCCTCCGTCCTGGTTTATAAGGCATAATTTGTAAATCTCTTTGCCCAAGGTGCTACCCAATTAGGGCTAAAAACTTACATGCATTGGTGGAGGAGACAACTAACCAATTGTGAGAGGACATTAAATGCAAATTGTGCCTAAGAGGTGGAAGGTTTTGGGACAAATTGTTTTTAGAATTGTGCCTAATACACCAGGATGGAGGGAGTATAATTTACGCAAAGCTAATGAGGGAGTTAATCAGGTTTGGAAAAGCTAACCAGGTTTCACAAACAATGTGCGTATACGAACCATTGGAGCACGGACAACGTCGTTCTGGCAAAGTATGACGACATGTTCCGGCGAAGTGGAGACGGCGGCAATGTCGACGAAAAGACGGCGGCAATGTCGACGAAAAGAACGGGTGGGAAAAGCAGGATTGCAGACGGGTTGTATGCTTCGGACGGATACCTTGGTCGGGTGGCAGGTGTATATATCAGCGTTTCCATCGACCGGTCGTACCTGCATGTCGACCTGGGAACGGATCTGATACGTATTAATTGCCTTGGCCTACTTTTGTTTTCTTTGATCTAGACTTGGCCTACATCGGTGTTGGATTGGATGGGCCGGGCTGCAACGGGGGGTTTTAGCAATTGACTCGCCCTTCCTGAATTGTATTAGGATACTGCTTTTCTACAGATCGAGGATGGATTGACATACGGAACGGTTTTTTAGCGATGGGACGACGGACGAAAAGTGACGTACTAAAAAACGGACGAAAATTTGGGAGGAAGAAACACTACTCGTATCTCTACTATATAATATGTCTTCAGGTGATGGTCCGTTTTTCAGTTTCCGACATTGCCCCTGTTGGTTGTAGATATTTACCCACCAATGCCATTGGTAAGTCAAAGAACGGTTCAGAGTTTATTTCTCCTCTTCCCGAGCGACCCCCTCCTCCCGAGTAGAACTGCTCTGCACGAGACCAGAGGTACCAGCGGAAGATGTCGGACGGAGGGAGCGAAGCAGGTGCGGAGGAGAGAGACCTAGACGGCGGCGGCGAGGAGGTGTACGGAGAAGGACGCCATCGCCATGGCTCTGCTCTATTGCGGCTCTTCAGCGGGTGGCGATGGGAATAGAAGCCTCGCCGCCTCCTTCGATCCGTGACGAGTGACGACCCACCACCAGGGCGCCTCCCTGCCAACGGGTCGGCAGCGACCAGAGAGAGCCTGGCAGGGGCGGTGCTTGAGGAGAACTAGGCGGGGAGCGAGGTAAAGGTCGGAGAGCAGAGGCGGGCGGCCGCCGGCCGCCGGCCACGACGACACCAAGGCGGGGCAGAAGCTGGACGGTGCGGAGATCCATGGCGGCGCCGAGGGAGGAGCTTTGGAGAGAGGAGAAGAGGCGGCCGGCTGCCGGTACGTCGGAGGGAGGAGCAGAGAGCAACGGCCGGTGGCAGCGCTGGATTTGGGAGTCGATCGAATATGGAGGACGAGATGAGGCGCTTCTGTGCGCGTGCGTTGACCGGATAGCGATATGCAGGAAAAGTGCCAAGGGCTGTTCGGTTGGCCTAGCGTTAGCTAGGTGGGCTACCTTTTTTGTTAGATTGGATTGACCTGAGAGTCGGATAGAAAGGAGGACGCCGGCCTCCCCATCTGCGTCGGCGGCGGCGGAGAAGTTCACGGAGGAGATTCTCCTACGGCCGCTTCCCGACCGCAAGGCAGTGGCCGCTGGCTCACTTCCAATTCGGCTCCTCCATGCCCGCTCCCGGCTGGCACAACACCACATCTTCCCCAAGGCCATCTCCAACCTGGTACGTTCCCTCAAACAAAAATCTCTCGCTGTTGGAGTTTGTCTTCCAGGTGACCTGGGATGGCTTGCGTTGTGTTAATTGGCCGAGAAGATAATGTACGGATACCCAAATCAACCCCTTAAATCATCAGGCAACTCTGCTGAACCTCCTGAAATCGATTCCAACAACTGCTGCTTAGATTAGGTAGTTGTAATGGAGTGCTTCTTTGCCGTCAATGATTGCTAAGCACAATTGGGGTTTGTATATTATCCACAAAAACAGGGAGTCTGAGCATCAGTATTCAGTAAACAAGCTTCTCCTTTGCTCTATGGAAATCTTTAGTAACTGCGATTTTATTTCTGTTTCTTGCAGATGCTATGCTGATTCATCTGAGTGTCTGGCAATGTGATTTTGTGATTAATATAAATTAGCAAGGAAATGGTTAATCAAAATTGATTGCATCTGGCAGGTCTTGTAAATTCAGCATTCAGATTTGAGAAATGACTTTTGCCGCATAACAGTAAAAAAAGGGAATAGTTCTCACACAATAACTGGGTCTTGCTATCAGAAACAATCTTGGACACGCACTGTCATTCAAATGCATAAAACTTTCTGGTGGCCCAGTCCATAGGACACTGGTTTGATGTTTGTTTTCCTCATTTCTGTAGGGGTTGTTAGTCTCCCCTTAAAAAGGTTTTGTTCCATCAAGAAATTGATTTTGCTTAGGGAAATTCTCTATAGCTAGCTACCAAAACATTTATATTTTGGAACAGATGTAAAATTCAATAAAAATCACTACGGTCATGTTTGCTAAATGAAATAACATTTATATTTTTGAATCCGAAATAGATATTATTTTGAAGTACTTGAAAATATATAAAGTCCGTAGCAACGCACGGGCACGTTTGCTATTATTATTATATAGTATAAGAAAACTTTTTGTTTCAAAAAGGGTTTTCGTAAAACATTATAATTATTGAATTTCTTATTTGTAAACTTGGTCAAACTTACATTGTTTGAGTTCAGAAAGAAATGATACGCCTTCTTTTCAGCAACGACTAGTTCTTCCTTCCTTTTGGGTCCGGCGAGCGCGCCGTCGGCGGCGTGATCCGGCTGGCCATGCATGCGTTTGGAGAAGGTTCGACGGATCAACGAATGATCGAACTTGTTCATCGCGTCGTCGCAGCGACAGTACGTGTGTTACACGACGGACAAATTAATTTTTCTGCTATTATCTCTATCTCTACTATATAATATGTCTTCAGGTGATGGTCCGTTTTTCAGTTTCCGACATTGCCCCTGTTGGTTGTAGATATTTACCCACCAATGCCATTGGTAAGTCAAAGAACGGTTCAGAGTTTATTTCTCCTCTTCCCGAGCGACCCCCTCCTCCCGAGTAGAACTGCTCTGCACGAGACCAGAGGTACCAGCGGAAGATGTCGGACGGAGGGAGCGAAGCAGGTGCGGAGGGAGAGAGACCTAGACGGCGGCGGCGAGGAGGTGTACGGAGAAGGACGCCATCGCCATGGCTCTGCTCTATTGCGGCTCTTCAGCGGGTGGCGATGGGAATAGAAGCCTCGCCGCCTCCTTCGATCCGTGACGAGTGACGACCCACCACCAGGGCGCCTCCCTGCCAACGGGTCGGCAGCGACCAGAGAGAGCCTGGCAGGGGCGGTGCTTGAGGAGAACTAGGCGGGGAGCGAGGTAAAGGTCGGAGAGCAGAGGCGGGCGGCCGCCGGCCGCCGGCCACGACGACACCAAGGCGGGGCAGAAGCTGGACGGTGCGGAGATCCATGGCGGCGCCGAGGGAGGAGCTTTGGAGAGAGGAGAAGAGGCGGCCGGCTGCCGGTACGTCGGAGGGAGGAGCAGAGAGCAACGGCCGGTGGCAGCGCTGGATTTGGGAGTCGATCGAATATGGAGGACGAGATGAGGCGCTTCTGTGCGCGTGCGTTGACCGGATAGCGATATGCAGGAAAAGTGCCAAGGGCTGTTCGGTTGGCCTAGCGTTAGCTAGGTGGGCTACCTTTTTTGTTAGATTGGATTGACCTGAGAGTCGGATAGAAAGGAGGACGCCGGCCTCCCCATCTGCGTCGGCGGCGGCGGAGAAGTTCACGGAGGAGATTCTCCTACGGCCGCTTCCCGACCGCAAGGCAGTGGCCGCTGGCTCACTTCCAATTCGGCTCCTCCATGCCCGCTCCCGGCTGGCACAACACCACATCTTCCCCAAGGCCATCTCCAACCTGGTACGTTCCCTCAAACAAAAATCTCTCGCTGTTGGAGTTTGTCTTCCAGGTGACCTGGGATGGCTTGCGTTGTGTTAATTGGCCGAGAAGATAATGTACGGATACCCAAATCAACCCCTTAAATCATCAGGCAACTCTGCTGAACCTCCTGAAATCGATTCCAACAACTGCTGCTTAGATTAGGTAGTTGTAATGGAGTGCTTCTTTGCCGTCAATGATTGCTAAGCACAATTGGGGTTTGTATATTATCCACAAAAACAGGGAGTCTGAGCATCAGTATTCAGTAAACAAGCTTCTCCTTTGCTCTATGGAAATCTTTAGTAACTGCGATTTTATTTCTGTTTCTTGCAGATGCTATGCTGATTCATCTGAGTGTCTGGCAATGTGATTTTGTGATTAATATAAATTAGCAAGGAAATGGTTAATCAAAATTGATTGCATCTGGCAGGTCTTGTAAATTCAGCATTCAGATTTGAGAAATGACTTTTGCCGCATAACAGTAAAAAAAGGGAATAGTTCTCACACAATAACTGGGTCTTGCTATCAGAAACAATCTTGGACACGCACTGTCATTCAAATGCATAAAACTTTCTGGTGGCCCAGTCCATAGGACACTGGTTTGATGTTTGTTTTCCTCATTTCTGTAGGGGTTGTTAGTCTCCCCTTAAAAAGGTTTTGTTCCATCAAGAAATTGATTTTGCTTAGGGAAATTCTCTATAGCTAGCTACCAAAACATTTATATTTTGGAACAGATGTAAAATTCAATAAAAATCACTACGGTCATGTTTGCTAAATGAAATAACATTTATATTTTTGAATCCGAAATAGATATTATTTTGAAGTACTTGAAAATATATAAAGTCCGTAGCAACGCACGGGCACGTTTGCTATTATTATTATATATAGTATAAGAAAACTTTTTGTTTCAAAAAGGGTTTTCGTAAAACATTATAATTATTGAATTTCTTATTTGTAAACTTGGTCAAACTTACATTGTTTGAGTTCAGAAAGAAATGATACGCCTTCTTTTCAGCAACGACTAGTTCTTCCTTCCTTTTGGGTCCGGCGAGCGCGCCGTCGGCGGCGTGATCCGGCTGGCCATGCATGCGTTTGGAGAAGGTTCGACGGATCAACGAATGATCGAACTTGTTCATCGCGTCGTCGCAGCGACAGTACGTGTGTTACACGACGGACAAATTAATTTTTCTGCTATTATCTCTACAATATAATACGGCTTGAGGTGTCCGTCGTACGTCGTCGCCACTTTTGCATTTTAGTCCCTCATGTACTGCAAAATCAAGCCGCAGTCATTTATTCAGAAAAATTTCCTACGGCAAAGGCTGAAACGTTTTCTCCTCCCCATGTATCTTCTCTCGCGCAGCTCCATCGATGGAGAGAGGCGGACGAAGCTAGGGTTCCGCCGCCCATCTCTCCGGCCACCGCTTGCACTCCCCCACTCATACGGACGCGAGTCGCCCCACCTCCGACCATATTTGATCCTTCCTCCACTAACTTAGCCCCAGCGGCGTCGGCAGATGCACACAGCGGCGGCGACGGTCGGGTACCTCCCGGAGGTCGATTAGGCCGCCGCCTATGAGGAGGAGGAGGGCTACAAGAGGCAGGGGCTTCCTGGAACAGGCGATGACGACCTCGCACCTTGCCCGCGCCGATTAGGACACCTTGGGCCTGGGTGGATGTGGATTTGGCAGCGGCGACAGCCACGACGAAGAGGAAGCCCTGGGCGGATGCGGATTGCGCCATTGCGGCGATAGCCACGACGAGGAGGACTACTCCATGCTGGTTGACCCTCAGATGTGCGATCTCTACATGCCATGCGACCCGCCGGAGGTGCCTGCCTCGGTAGGCAGCGGTCGGCCTCTGAAGTGGGAGGCTCTCTTCCACCACCTCGTGGAGATGGGGCGGCGACACACTGAGACGTCGAAGCGGCAGCATTGGTGGTTGCTGGAGCGGGCTGAAAAGGGAGAGGGGCATCAGTCAAAATCGGTGGCGCTGGACTGACACGATGCTAACGGTGCGGTGATTCACGGCTTCTCCAGTGCGCACGTATCTGCATGCCAACTGTTCGACGAATTGACTCATCCGCATTCAGAAGTGTTTTTGTGAGTCTTCTGTCCGCTAATTCTGCACTAGCTTCAGTTCTTGTAGCTGAATATCACTATAGCAGTTCCTTAATGTGGTTTTGGAGTTCAAATTTTTTGCAATTGGTAGAATTAGACGACACTTTGCAGCAAGTCTTCTTTGCCATTTTGCACTGGAAAGATGTGTACTTACCATTTAGCACTGGGAGAATGTGTACTTCTTCTGCGCGTACTATGCTCGTAGCAATAGCTTTTTTCTTAGAACAAGTACATCTTCAAATGTTATACACCAGAAATATGTTCAGAACACCCAAAAGTCTCACTTACCCAACGAGACCAAAGTTTCAGGTTGTCATTTACCCGCAATTAAAGAAGGTACCGGTCTTGGTACCCAATCATCTTCCTTTTCATGGTTACATTTGACGGTTCTATTTAGCTTTTTGTTTTATCATCACAGTTTTCCCATTAATTCAACCGAAAGTTATATTTTCTCTCTCCCGTTGCAACGCACGGGCATTTTGCTAGTTATTTTTTTTACTATATAATATGAGTAATGTTTCTTCCTACCGTTTTTTCGTCCGTCTTGGCTGGCGGTGGTACGTCGTGATTTCGTTTCGTACGTCCTGATCGTTGGGTTTTGTTTCCTACTCGGGTGTCTCGGATCGATACGTTAGGCATCAGTTAATGCCAGCCCAGCCCATCCAATCCGTGTTGTTTTCAGTTTGGAACAGAAGAGCCACGCGATGATGTCAAAACGGATCCAGAAGTGCGACGGCGCAGCTGCGTCCTTCCTCGCCGCCACGGAACGAACCAGGCCAGGACGACGCTCGCCTGCAACGTCGCCGGTGCCAAGGACTTCCCCGACCTGTTCTTCTTCCTCATGCACGGCACCGACGTGCGCAAGGTTGCAAAGGATACCGCCGCCGCCGACAAGATGCACAGGAAGGAGCAGACTTTCGGCAAGCAGAGGGAGGACCTACATCTCCGCGCCAGCCTGGCCGGCAGGAAGCGTGCCCACGACGTGGCTTGTGCGCCGACCAAGACAAACTTCAGCGACTTCTCGATCGAGATCCGCGGAGGTGGAGCAAAGCAGCTCGAGCCACTGCGTGGCGTCGGCGCTGCCGAGGTCGATGATGTGGAAGAACTTCTCAAACTCCATGGCCTCGAGCACGGCCTGGTTGGCGGCGGCGCCGGCGAGGTGGAGGAACTGGCAGAGGTCGATGTAGTGCCGGCGCCCAACGGCGACATCGACCTGCGTCGACGACGCGCGGGGCAGCCGCAGCGCTCTGCAGAGACCGGCCATGGGCGCCGCGCGGGGTAGAGATTGGAACAGGACGAGGATGAGGTCGGGCTCTCGAGGCCACAAGCCGCCGGCGGCTCTCCATGGCAAGATGAGGATGAGGAGGGACTGGAGCCGGATGAGTGCTCAAGTTCAGACATGAATACATGGTTGGATTGGCCATGCTACTGCTGAAATCAACAGGGACTTTCGATTGCTGAAATCAATACGTACTAATCAAGATTTGTAACATGCCTGCACCTCGAGAATACATGGACGATTTCAGACGTAACAAATAATGCAGTGCACTCCAGTCGGATTCAGAAAGAGAACAGCTTATTCTTCAGTCCCAAATCGATCAAGCATTGTTAATTGAAGAATAATCAGGAATATCCAATGAACAACATGCAGACAGATTGCGTGGCCATCAAGAAGCATCTCGTTCAGAAATATCCAAACACATCCATGATTCCATCAAGCACCTGTGGCACCTTCGGAAGTCTCAGATACGGTTCACAGCTTCAGATTACCTAGCTACTCGATGTGATCATGGTTGGGTGACCTGAATGTCGAATCAGTTGAGAACCTCGAGGTCGTGTTGTACTCGAGGCCGGAGATGGCGTACCCCTGACTCCTGACTCCTGGCGGTAATTATGGATTCCTGGCAAGCGTTCATCATCTAAATAGTAAATACCCATATGTCCAAGATGTCTGATGCTGCCTCACGAACGGCAGTGTTTCAGCCATGGGTAACGCTAGAATGGTCCAGGTTAGTACTGTCATGTTTCTATAAATGAATTTTATGTGTTCTCCAAACAATCTTGAGACTAACTATTTATTGTATTACTCATGGGAGTTTGGGAATCGACAGTCACATCGCTATACAATCAACGCCTGATTTAATCATTTTTTAGAAGCACACAAGATTTAAGTGTAAATGTGCCATGGTATTTCTGTTCAATTTTTAATCTTCTCCTTTACTTTTGTGATGGCGCTTTTATGGAAAGGTGCGACCCTTTCGGATAAATCTCTATCGTCTTAGTATCCAAGATTAGAAAACTACAGTGTGCCATAAGCTCTATTTCCAGGTTTCTGATTAAAGGAAAGTCGGAAGTCTTCCATATATTGCTCAACCTTTTGATACATAAATATGATAATATCCACGAGGTGATAGGGGGTAGAATTTTTTTTACCGTTGCAACGCACGGGCACGTTTCCTAGTAGATATATTATACCACCTACCGATTTTGTTTCCCCTTATGACGTAAAAATAAAATTAATAAACCTGCAAATATCGTTCTACACATTTTCGATTGCCAAGTATATGTGGGGAGTGGTTAGTTGTGCTTTTAATTTTTGCTATGTACGTGTTAATTTTGATGCATTACCTTCGTGGTTGGAGACTTTTTCTATTAAAGATAGGCTCTTGATTTTGTCGGGGGTGGCTTCGTTGATATGGGCGATCTGTGAGACAAGAAACATCGCTTGTTTCAACGGGGTTCTCCCCTGGGGATTCTACATCGGTAGTGTTCATGATTTCTCACTTTGTTTCATACTGGGCCGATCTTCAGAGGGCATGATTGCAAAAAGTACAACGCAGAGGTGTAAAGCTACTACTCCTGGTGGCTAATGAGTTCTTCCACCGAAGGCAAGGTTGGGGCCCGATGGTGCTTCGGTTAACCAGCTGATGATGTAGAGAAAAGTTTGGAGTTCTTCATAGTTGCTAGTATTTTTTGTGGTTGAGTTGTTCATGCTGGGAAGAGAAGAACTGATGGAGGCTTGTGTCGAGTTGTTGTATTGATTTCATGCTGGTGTTTGGTAGTGTTTCATTTAGTTGGTAGCGTTCTATATTTGTTGCTTACAGCTTGTTCTGGCTGGTGATTATTAAACTTGAACGCAGGAGCGCTGGTTGTGCTGGGAATCAAAACCTCACAAAGAAATATACATGTATTTCAGCTTTCATTCTGAAATGGAAGTTGGGAGCCTCTTGTCCCTTTCCCTCGGAAAAAGATGATGCATCTGATAATGTTGATTTGATATTGTAGAGTTTGATAAAAAATTATAAGTTTGGTCAGTTTCACATGGTTTGAGTTTTGACAAAGTGTATACGCATTTTTTACAGAACGAGAGACCAGAGAGTACGATACAGTATGTTATATAATGCGTTGTTTTTCTTGTTCTTGGTCTATTCTCCATCAATGAGTTGCTTGTGGAGGCATGTAGGCACATAGAGCCAAAGGCAAGTTAGAGGTCTTATTCATTATTAAACATGCATGGTGGTTTAGTTTTGTTCTGGAATGGCCCTCGCTCGCTGAAAGTTGCATTCTATATTATTTTTACAATACGTTCTTGATTAGCGGCGTGCTCCAAATCCAATTTAAGATCCAAGGGCTTCCCTTGGCATTGCATGACAAAGAGAGACCTACTTACTGCGAGTCGAAACTCGAAATTTTCACCAATTAAGGTAACCAGTTCCACTTTCGCGGTCTCAAAAGAAGAAGTCTTGAGCGTCTGCAGGAGCGTTCCTTCTTATTTCCTTGAAGTTTGCTTTTGTAGACTGTACCACCTGTCGGATTTCTCCATCTCGATGCGCAAACCTCCTTTTGAGGAGTGCCCCCCACCCCCATCGTCACCGTCCAGCCGGCGACGTTCAGTTTTTTATTTTTTTCTACCTTGTATGGTTATGTGCACTGTAGTTATGAATCCGTTGTGAACTCTTTTCACATGCATCACCCTTATGCGTTGATATTTTGAGTTAATAGGAACTCCCGTTATCGAATGATTTATATAAAAAACAACAATCTTCAGCCATACGGAGGCACGCATGGAACATTATTGTGCCCCCTGGTCGACAACGACATGACATAGGAAAGAAGAGTATACATGAACAACCCGTACCGACATCTATAAAGGCAAAAAACACACAATATCCAGATCTAAAAGTCAGACATGGGTTATGTTGCGGGAACCTACAAAATCAAATATCACCGGATTCACGATAAAATTTGTTTAGTACTTATATTATAGGTAATGAAATTTTCTATTGAGATATTTCTCAAACAATACGTACTTGAGAATATAAAATGAAACATAACATGCATGTATGATATTATTCATCTGACTGTCATAAATTAATATGCAAAGAAGTATGGGATTTTTTCTTCTTTTATATAGCTGTGGGTAACCGGTTAAATAAATAATTTAAGGGACATTATATTGAATGGCAAATAGCATGCATGTGTGTCGCACTGAAAAATATTTTCTCAAATTACTAAATAAGATTGTATCTTGACAATCAGTACTATTTGCTCTATTTTGTTAGGTGTAATAGAAAAATATATACTAATTAGATTTATAAAGGGTCTTCTCCAACCCAGCGAGTCGTTGGAAGAACAAGGAAGACCAAGAAACAACGTCTGATTCAACGGGGTTATATCTGAGGATCCTACATCGGTAGTGACGTCATAAGTATTTCAATAGGTTAATAATGCATAATGTCCAGATGCTACATCATGCTTGTTTAATTACATGATCAAACAACAAAACTATATAAATAAAGATATAAGTACGTAAAGTCCCATTATTAGATGATAAAATAATAATGAGACGTTTTTAACAAGGAAATGAATGGGCTAGTTGAACGACAACTTGTTTGCATTGTTTCTAGCGAGCCTACGGTAAATTTGCATGCATAAAGTACAACTTTGGTTTCTCTAGGTAGTTTGAGAGTATAATGGGTTCATACAACTTTACAACCATCAAACTAAAATCTTCAAACCTTTTCTTTCTAAGTTTGATTGCACACTTGAGTTGGCCCAGTGGTAGCGTTGGAGGTGCTCGTGCGTTACCACCTAGGGCTCGACATGGTGCCTCCAAGGGAATGAGGGAGGGGAGACAAGCAGGCGTCGGTGGGAATGAGATCAGCAATGGCGCTAGGCGATGGAGTAGGACAGGAGAAAAATGAATAAGCGAGCGAAACATGGATGAGAGATGGGTTTTGGTTTGGTCAATTAACTGAATCTTTGGTAGGGCTAATTCGATGTCGAAGGGTGAACTGGCTTGACATACGAGAAAATGGAAAAAATGAGGTTATGAGTCATTTGAACAATTTTATTTCAGTAGGAAAATCACACTAGAAGAGATGCGGAACGGCGAGCTCATATTTTTGGGGAAAACACGAGCTTTATTAACTTATCAAAACATGGTTACAATCATCATGTAATCTATGAACTAAATGGGTTGGCTCAGCATACTAAGTAAACGATGCCTCCCACGATGGTGCATAGTTTGTGCAACAATAGGACGCCTGATATCTAGTATGTACGTGGAAAGTTTCGCTGAATTACGTTTTCCTTCCTGCACAAAAACACAAATGGGAATTTGAGGATAACAAAAGATTCAAGTCCTACTTAGAACCACATTTTATGATTTTGTGGAGCCTCAAATATATTGTATTTAAAAAAATCATACGTTCATAGAAATCATCTTCATGTATGTGCAATTTTTTCTATCACTTTTAAATATAGTTCCTTTTTAGAAAATAACGAGCTTCTTCCAATTGTCCGCACTCTACACTTTTGTTTTCACACCAATCTTATAACTTGTCCTATTTTCGTAAAAATTACAAGCAAACTAAGGAACATCCACTCAAATATATTTCAAAAGATGAAATCCAGAAACACTTTCTTTATCCACATCATGTCCTTCCGATGCACCTCTAATTTTTTATATCTAACCAGAATTTGCCTATTTGTCAGCTTGTTTACCCAATTAACCTTCTTGCACTGACTATTTTTCATGATAGATTATAAAATAGATCCAGATCAACATAGTCCAGCAAACGCAAAATGATCATAAATAATCAGCAATTCAGCAGCATAGTGATGTGATAAACTTGATTAAAAAGACTGAAAAACACAAGGGTAGAGAGGGGGCACTTAGCAAAGTTTTGCAGCAGCTCACCGCCCGGAGGACCCCAACCACTGCCCTCGCCCGCAGACACACAAGAGAGAGGTTCGTGCTCCCGCCCGCCAGCCCCGCGACACGCTCCCCCGAGATCTCCCGCAGCACGCGGCAGCAGATCCGCGCGGCCGCGCCCCCCTCGGCGCCCGGATCCCGGCCATGGCGGGGACGGAGGCCTTCGAGGCCTACTTCCGCCGCGCCGATTTGAACCAGGACGGCCGCATCAGCGGCCAGGAGGCCGTCGCCTTCTTCCAAGGCGCCGGCTTGCCGCAGCAGGTCCTCGCCCAGGTCAGCGCCCCCTAAACCCTCTTCCCCCGCCCGAATTCTAGGCGTGATCATTCGCCCGAATTCTAGGCGTGTTATCCGTGAGATCTCTCGCGCAGCGGAATCGGAAGAGCTAACAGGGTCGCTGGTGTGCGCGCGCGTTGCAGGTGTGGATGCACGCCGATCAGAACAAGACCGGCTTCCTCGGCCGCCCGGAGTTCTTCAACATGCTGCGCCTCGTCACCGTGGCGCAGAGCGGGCGCCAGCTCACGCCCGACATAGTGCAGTCTGCGCTCTATGGCCCTGCCGCTGCCAGAATTCCACCTCCCAAGATAGCCACTGCGGGGCCGACCCCTCCACAGGCCGGCGCGGCGGCGGGTGCTCCTAGGCCCCAAGGTAATGCTGCGACGGCACCTGCTCCAGGGCAGGCTGGAGCTGCGCAAATGAACCCGGCTGCCACTCTGAGGCCTCAGGGTAGTGGGATGATGCCGGCTGCTGCTCCGAGGCCACAAGGAAGTGGTATGATGCCACCTGCCACTCAAATTGGCGGTGCGCCGCAGGTGAACGCCGGAGCTGTCCCGCGACCCCAAGGCGTCAATTCGATGATGCCAGCTGCGAGCCAGGGCGGCTATGCCGCCAAACCAGTTTGCAGGGCCGAGGGGCACTCCGTCACAGCTTCCTAACATGGGATTTAATCAGCAGCTCCCCCTTCAAGCACTGGTTTCATGAGGCCACCTCAGGCAGGAGCTCCCCCACATCGCTTCAAGCAACTGGAATGAATCAAAGCCCACTAGGTGGAGGCAGCATGGGTGGATCAGTTGGCTGGCAAGGAGGTAATGTTGGAGGTATCTCGCAGCCTTCTCCTGGACCAGCTGCTCCTTCACAGACAACATCAGGTGGATTTGGTTTTGGAATGGCTTCTGGGCTGCTGGCAAACGCAATGTCGTCTTCACGTTGCCTCCCCAGAGCAACAGTGCTGTACCGCCTCAAGATTCGAGAGCTTTGGTGCTATCTGGAAACGGCCCTGCCAGTGGCTTCGGAGCAAGCACTGACATCTTCTCTGCACTTACGCAGCCAAAGCCGGTACATCTGCACGTGCAGTTCCGACAAGCACGATGCCCAACTCATCTAGTTTTATGTCCACACCGACTGGCTCTCAAACCTCGGTAATCTAACACAGATTGGTTCTCTCCAAGGTAATCCAACAGTGAGTTATGGCGGCAGCCAACCTCAACAGACGCAGCCTATCACAAAGCTGAGTGTTCCAACTCCAGGTGTTCCTGCTGGCGCTTCTAATTCTACTTCTCAATGGCCGAAAGTTAATCAATCGGATATCCAGAAATACACTAAAGTCTTTGGGGATGTGGACAAGGACAGAGATGGCAAAATAACTGGTGCAGAAGCTCGTACTCTGTTTCTCAGCTGGAGACTTCCAAGAGGTGGGGTATCATCACCAACTTTACTGTCCTAAGCATGATCAAATGTGTATTTCTATCTATAAGATACTATACTATGCATTTCAGTTACAGGATTAATTTACAATCCTTATTTCATGAGCTCCTTGTTTGGAGCCTATTTCTGTCATTGGTATTTCCATAATGCTATTATTCTATTTCATTTCTGTTTCTGCGATGGTTTCCATATGATGTGCAAACGTACCCCTCATGAATACCATTGCCACTGGCTAATGCAATTGTTGTTCCTTTATATACTTTGTAGATATACTGAAACAAGTGTGGGACTTGTCTGACCAAGATAATGACGGCATGCTTTCTCTGAGAGAGTTTTGCATAGCTCTTTATTTAATGGAGAGGCACCGAGCTGGAACTCCTCTGCCTCCAGCCTCCCTGACTCACTTAAATTTGATGAGACACTATTACGAGCAACTGGCTTGCCTTCGACAGCATATAGTACCCCATCATGGCAACATAATCAAGGTAATAGTTGTATTGCCTGGCAGATCTCAGTTACATGAGATATTGTAGTACAAGTTGCAACATGACATCCTGTGTTTAGCTTTCTTGGCCTGCCGCTCATAGATATTTGATGTTGGGCTAGGGTTACCGAATAGGGGCCCTGGCGCACCAGGGTTACCTACTGGTGGAATACGCCCACCCTTGCCACAACCACAGACTGATGGGGCTACAAGACAAGGGCAACCAAGATCTTACATGCCTGGTATGGATAATCACGCTGCAGTTCAAGGAACCAAAGATGACAGAAGTGGGGTGAACTCAACTGCACAGGAGGTAGCTAATGCTCCTAAGAAGGTATTGGACCCCTTTCGTAAATCTGAACTGTTGTGCTAAACTGATCATTTATCATTCACGCCCCACTTTGACCAGACTAAATTTAGGGGTGTTCAGAGGCAGCTGATGAAATCTAAATTAAGCTCTAGGGAAAATCTAATTACATAGACTCGGCCTTTTATATTATATCGGTAAAACAATCATTCAAACAATTACATCTTATCAAACAGCAAGACTTGGAACTCTGAACTGTCCATTTACTTGGCAGAAACATGTCATCCTTCTAGCATTCCTTGATACAAAATCTTTACTTATAAGCAACCTTTGCCAAGATACCATTTAGAGTGGGAGGGGGGAATTACTGCTTTCTCATACTTGTGTTCAGAATTGTTTTTGGAAACTTTGTTTTTACCTTGTTCGACATTTATTTAATTGCGTGTTCGGGTAGCTTTGTTTATTATTTTACTATAAACAAAAAATATGTATACCTCAACAAGCAATATCCTATAAATGCAGGCAGATGCTGGTATCATGCTCCGTAGTGGTAGGCTTGCAGCCACTGCTTAATCTATTTCATGTTTCCTCCTTTCTTAACTTTAAAACAGTTTGTACTTTTCTTTTGTATCTTGCATTTTGAAGGTTGAGGTGGAGAAGCAGATCCTAGATTCCAGAGAGAAACTAGAGTACTACCGCACAAAAATGCAAGATCTTGTAAGCACATTCGATGTTGTTAGTAGTTTTCATATATGTACAATGATAAGGACTCGGTAAATAAATTCTGATGTGATCAGTTACATCTACTGGTCTTATTTAGATGTCTTTTAGTCATAATGCGTTTATTCCTTCCTTTTCTTTTGTGACAGGTCCTATATAAAAGTCGGTGTGACAATAGACTGAATGAGATCACAGAAAGGGCGTCTTCTGATAAACGTGAGGTACATAACTCTGCTTAATTCTTATCATATATGACGTATCTTGGCATTCTAGTTCTTCCTTTAGACCTATGTTTCTAATACTAAATGGTGCAGGCGTGCAAATTCATTTTAAACCGTCTTTTGTTGTGGATTCTTTACAAAATAATGGACGGTGTTTAACTTAATTCAGGTCGAATTGTTATCTAAAAAATATGAAGAGAAATACAAGCAAGTCGCAGAGTTAGCGTCCAAACTGGCAGTTGATGAAGCTGCTTTTCGCGATGTTCAGGTTTTGCAGCACTACACCTTAGAAAAATGTCGTTTGCGATTCTTACTGTGATTACATTCTTTGATGGTCTCATCTTCACTTCACCTGTCTGTTGATAATCTCGTTCAGGAGAGGAAAGTTGAGCTTAATGATGCATTAATTAAAATGGTACAAGGTGGAAGTGTTGATGGTTTGCTTCAGGTATGTTCTAACCCATACCTTCAGTCAGTTACATTTTGTGTCTTTCTAAATAAGCACTTCATACTTAGGTTCGAGCCGATCGAATCCAACATCAATTAGAGGAGATGGAGAAAGCTTTTAGCGAACGGTGCAAGCACTTTGGACTGCAATTCAAGCCATCCGCGTCGGTTGAGCTTCCCTTTGGTACCCAACTTCCCAACTTTTTAGTTTTTATTTCACTTAAGATATATAACCCATACATCTTTTGACCACTTATGTTGTTGTTTGCTAGGTTGGGAACCTGGACAGCAAGAGGGAGCACTTGAGTGGGATGAAGACTGGGATAAATTTGAGGATGAAGGTCAACAAAATTTCTATCCATCTTGATTTACATTATTACTTAGACTGAAGTACTGTGCTTGTTTTGAACTCTGATTTTATTAAGTATTGAAGGGAGCAACTGTAGTTATACATACTCTTTACTTGGAGAGAAAAAAAATACTCCTATTTTATTAAAAGCTGGGACATGGGCCTTTTGGGTGTTTGACTTTTGCCCAAGGTTAAATACTCCTACCAAAGATTTGGCTAGACAAAATTTTGGTTAAGGTTTTGCTTGTCCATGAGTATGCCAACATTGGCTATAAAAATGAACTAGAGTTGGTAAAGTAGCATTGGTATGCCAAACAAAAGTAGCATTGGTATGCCAAAGTGTTGTCTATTATCCACGCAAAAAACAACTTCTGGTCATGACCAAAGTATTTTTTTGTAACATTCCAAACATACCCTTTATCCAAAATAAAGTGCCTTTCAAAGTTGTTCATTGTTGTCTATATGGTGGAGTAATATTGCATCGGATGCAGACCATTCTCCCAATCTAAGATATCGTGCTTGCACTAGTTAAGTCCATGAAATATTGAAAAATGCCTAGCGTTTACCTTTTCTTTAGTTGTCACTTACACCAGTTATTTAAAACTTATTAAAGAATGAATTTGCAGAGATCTATTTCTCTATTGTTAAATAACCTTGTAATGTCGATATTGTAGATAAAATTAATGTTCTTTTTCGTATTTGTTGCTCTTTTTCATCTACTACGTCAAATATTAGGATATCAGGTAAGTTTGAACTTCTTTACTACTGAACCTTTCTACATTGCTAGTGTGCAACTACAGATTGATCTTCATCGTACAGACAGTTATTTGTTCAGATTTGGTGTCTTATACATCAGCTGATCAGCATCTACTTCATTTTTTATCGCACGGACAGTTATCTGTTCAGATGTGGTGTCTTATACATCAGCAGCCTACTTCCTTCATTTTTGGTCAATATTATTATGTTATTAACTACGCCATGTGTCATAACAGGGTTTGGTCTTGTAAAGGACAACGGCACGATTGTTGAAAACCCAGCTTCTGCTGAAAATGCAAAGTTATCAGATCTTTGGGATGACGGTGAGATGTCCCCTGTTGCATCTTCTAATGGTCATGTCAAGGATGTGAGACATTATAGAGCTGGTGATCAAGTGCCTGAGAGTGAATTGGCGTATGATTTTGGTGACGAATCTGTAAGGAGCCCCGGCAGTGCTGGAAGAAGTGCCTCTGGAAGTCCATTTAAGCCTTCCCGTTTCGGGGTGGATGACTCATCTCCCACTAAAAAAGGAACCTACAGGTGCTTTTTCACATTTTTGTTCATGTAGAATCCAACTTGCTACTTGTATGGTCTCTAGAACTTAGATATATCAGGCATAGTCTACATGAACATAAAGCACTATATTCTGATTCTTTATTTGCTTGATGAACTGTCAGATTTTGATCTTTTGTTTCTTTGGTGTTGTTCTTGTCATTCTCTAATTATGAGCCTTTGTTTGAGCAAACCCTGAATAATCTCCAGTAACAGTAACCGATCAAGGTTTTGACAACTGTCCTCGGTTTTTTGGCCTGATTTTTTTCGCTGTTTACCTGTAACTTTTCGGTTATGCATAATAGATTTATGTACTTGCCACTCCACAGAGCTATTCCCTCTCCTTTTTATTAGATTATCATCATGGTTCCTACTTACCTACTTTATACAGTGCATATACTGCATATTCTCTGATAAATATTGCAAATAATGTTTGATTTAAAACATATATATGGTGTTCAAGCATGGAGTTATAAATTCTGAGTTGTGTAAGGATGGCACTAATCATTATTTTGGAACAGTGATCATGGTGGCTCTGAGTCCGTTTTTGGTGATACTTATGGTGATGAAACTGCATGGAATTTTGATGACCATGATACTGAATCTGTTTGGGGATCTAATGCAGTGAATGTAAGCTTTGCTGTCACTTCTTACTAGTTCTGGTGATTTTTGTCGGTCGTGTTGACCCCTTATCTGTTTCTGATGACTTGTCTTGATACAGGAGGCTGGCCACAATGGAAGCAACTCGTTCTTCGGGTCAGACGACTTTGGTGGAAACTCTGTCAGAGTGAGCTCTCCGAGTGGCCCTAGCGTCTATGGGAAGAAAAGCTCGTTCTTCGACGATTCTGTTCCAAGCTCCCCCGCGTACACGTCTGGATTCTCACCAAAGTTCGGCGAAAGCCGCGATGACAGCTCCTCTTATAATTTTGGAAGGTTTGATTCCTTTGCCTCCCAGGACAGTGTCGTCCCGCAGGAACAGAGCCACTTCTCCAGATTCGACTCTATGAGCAGCTCCGCCGGCGAGAATGCCGCAGCAGGATTTGATTCATCAAACAGCTCGAGAAATTTCGGTCGGTTTGATTCCTTTGACGAGGCCGATCCGTTTGGTTCGACTGGGCCTTTTAAAGCGTCAGGTGCCCGGTCGCCCCCAAAATTCTGATGTGTCTTCTGGTATTGCAAGGATTTGTCTCTGACGAGTTGATTTGTCAATACAAGGCGCAGATTTTTCTGAGGACACTACAATACAACGGATCCATTTTTTGGTTAGCAAATTCTTTTCTTCCGCCTTGTGTGCATTTTTCCTGCCCATCCCACGTACAGACTGGACATGTTTTTGGGTTTCGTTCTGTAAAGTATACCGAGCTTGGCTTCTGTTCATAGTGACTTGTATCTTTTGGTAAATTTACTCATCGTGTGCGGTTCTTCTTTTGTATAATACAAATGTCAAAGCTGGTTGAAGTTTAACTCAAATCCATCATGCTGTAAGGAACCGGCTGCAGTTTTAGCTATTTTTGTACCCTGTATGTGTAACCGTCTCTAGATGTTTGTACTTCGTGCTGTCCTCCATAATCTTGGCTGCAATTGCTTCTGCTACTGCTTTGTCAAGAATTTGGGCTAGTGTATTTACTTTCGATGGCATAAAACTTTGAGTTGTATATATGTTTGGTAGAGCTTGTGACGTCGGATGGGCTACCGGTAAGAATGTGAGTCGATATGAAGTCATGAGATATTGCATGTGCTGATAATTTGCAGCTGAGACCTCCCACAGTTGATGGCTTGATGCGTCAAGCGTGTGCAGCTGATACCGCCCCCCCGGTTAGCCGCCACCTAGCGTGCCTCCGTTATCGTCAGAAACCTTAGGAATGGAGCAGCTAAAGTAAGCTTTACTTTTCATGTGGTCATCATCTGAATCTAGTTCGAACCTATCAGTGATCCTAACCGATCTAGTGAGTTAGCTTTGTTACTATCTTATATCCAGGGTTAGTTAGATTGTAAAACGACCTACATGTACCTGC
This sequence comes from Poa pratensis, assembly GCA_947311845.1. Lineage (NCBI taxonomy): Eukaryota > Viridiplantae > Streptophyta > Magnoliopsida > Poales > Poaceae > Poa > Poa pratensis. The sequence goes on from CAMZMU010000054.1 coordinate 3,935,169, forward strand.
ATAAATAAGTCACGAGAGGCATTAATGAAATCTCTGCGTCTAATACTCTTCCTTTCACTTCAGTGTAATGTTGGTCAGGCTTCACCTCTCTTTCTAGCATATACTTGTATCTGAAATGCTATCAATAAAGATGAATGTTTCTGTGTGTGTTCTTACGTTTACTTCAATGAAATACATTTCTCATTTGAACGATTTTTCACAAAAGGACATTTATCTTGTTTTAACATTTTAAATAAGAACATTTATAACATTTGAACAGTTTAAAATAATAACATTTATCTTACTTGAGTAGTGATTGCTTTCACCCCCAATGCGCCGCCGTCCTATGCGGCCTTGGCTCCCCGCTCCCGCACTGCACCCTGTAGTTCCATCCCATGTACTCCTATACACGACGGTAAGTGACTTGACATATTATACAAGATGGAAGAAAATGACATTGAGAAATTCACAGATTTTGTACGATATTGCTATGGCCGCTACGACAACTGGGACGAAATTCAAAACAGCGATGCAACTCTCTTGTGACAAATGCTCATGCTTCTCAGAATGCATAATAAAATATAGCAGTAATCGAATACTATCTTGAATACAGATTACATAGCGTCCTTACGCACTACAAGCCACTCACAAGAAATGCTGCTTAGGATCAAAACTTTCGATATGATCGTTACAGTTACAGCCACCGGCTCCTTCAAAACACCGGCGAGAAATAAATAGCTCACGTACTACTGGTCAAAATTACCCCACACATCTCTGGAATAAGAGTTTTTATCTTCTTCCCATTATTGAGACAAAAAATGTAAGATATGCTTTGGTCTACTATGTAAGGTCTTTCGCCCTCACGGACTTAGGCCGTGGCCAGCTTCAACTCTTGTTGGTCCTCCAGATTTAGAACCTGGAGAAGCTTTGGCCAGGATTCCGGGATTCCTCCGGGTAGATCAAACTCTAGGACCTTCCCCTGCTTCTGGTAGAAATCCTCCACAGGTTGACTCTGAAAATGGTTAGGCGAACAAACGCTAATTATCAACTCCATGCAGTATGAAAGCAAATATTTTGGTACTGATGCTGCTCGGCACATGAACACAAGAATCATATCACATTAAACTAGCCAAACGGCAAGACAGCAAGGAGTGATGGTATGAACATGCAGAAGTGCCATACCATGTCATTGTATATCCGTAGCCGATTTCTCACGACCTCTTCAGTATCATCATCTCGAGTAATAAGCTTTGACATGCAGTTATTGGGAGGCAACAATGGCGACATGTAGATGGCTGGCAGCCCATTTTCAGCCTTCACATCAATGCAGGCCAAGTTGAAGCTCTTGCCACATTGGCTGCAACTGCGTCTACCAAGGCACTTCTGTACAATGATATCTTCTCTCAACTTCAGATTAACCACCATATCAATGTCCGTAACTCCATCAAGAATTTCCTGTGGAAGGAAGATGGTAGAAAGAAAATATTAACTTAGAGTCGAACACTATATGATTGCAGCTTCTGCTCGACAAGGCTAATCAGAAAAAATCACGCATCCAAATACAGATTTGTGACAAGCAGGCAGGAAACAAAATACAATTGACATTGATCAAATCCATCTCCATGTTCTCTCTACCAAATGAATAAAAGCATAATGACTACATTATGTTAAAGAAGTACTCACCGCTTGATTTACTGTGCGTGGAAAACCATCAAGAATAAATCCTGATTCTCCCTTCTCTTCTCCTTTCTTAAGCCGTTTAGATAAAAGGTTGATGATAATTTCATCAGAAACCAACTTTCCTTGGTTAACAATTTCCTTAAGCTGTAAAAGAAAAAAAAACCACCATGTCATTTCCAAAAGGATAGAAAAAAGTATAATCAGATCGAGAGCAAAGCCAACATAGCGGGATCATGCATTGCCCACCTCAAGAACACAGTATAAACATGGCCTTTGGCTAAATAGAGATGCCCAGAAAGAATGGAGGATGCTCGCATCCTTGCCATCAACGAAATACTGAACCATACAATTATGGACCTTACGACACTTAGAAGAGGACTTTGGGGAAAGTAATATGACAAGAATCTGACCACTCTCCTTTTCTATCAAGGACCGAAAGTATCCGGAAAAGTTTTAGCTTTAGCCCACAACACTTTCCCGATTGAAAACATGTATCAGAAAAAAAAACGGTGAACAGCCTGTTAAACTTTCCCAACTGGAAAATAATTGCCTAAGAAGAAATGATTCCCTGAAAAGACCAGCCTAGGAATTTAAGATACACGATAACTGAAACTTGTTGTCTACGGATTCAATTAAAATGACACGTTTCCCTCGCATCTTCGTCATCAATTTTATATCTGGATTCGCTAGAATCATATAAACCTTAAACATCACCAAATTATGATCTCAAGTCCGCAACGAAAGCATAATTGGTCAAAATAGCATGCATAATTCAAATACATATCCTGGTCAGCTCGAGTTTAAGGGTACGTTTGGTTCCCCAGCAAATCAGTTATAGCCTAGCTTGGCTAGGGTATGCGTTTGGAACGTAAATAAAAGCTTGCTTTTGAGGTCCAGCTAGCTTCATCGGGCTAGAAAAGCCTCACTCGCTCGGGAGAGCCGATTCGTCTAGCTCTCGACGGCAAAAACGAATCGAGCGAAAAAATCTAGCGCTAATTAAACGACCCAACTTCGCCGGATTAAGGAGTCTGCAGCAAACCGCTCCAATCGTTGGGTACGTATACGTGCCAGCTTGCGGTCGTACGTGCATGTATACGTACGAGCTGAGAAGCATGCAGCAAACTGCTCCGATCGTTGGGTACGTATACGTGCCAGCTTGCGGTCGTACGTGCATGTATACGCACGAGCTGAGGAGTCTGCAGAAAACCGCTCCGATAGTTGGGTACGTACATGTGCCAGCTTGCGGTCATACGTGCGTGTATACGTACGAGCTGCCCGTCGTCGGTTGATTTTGCCCCCAAAAGCAAAAGCTTCAATCCAAACGACTAGCCTCTCTCTTGCTAGCAAAAGCTATGCAACCAAACACAGATACAACAGCAAGGTTGCCTGAGTCGAGCTTGCCCATGGAAGCGATGCAACCAAACGTACCCTAAGCGGTCACCGGTAAGATTCTGCTAGCTAATTTCGCATATCAAATCAGTGTTCAGTGTAAACCAAAGCCCGTACCTCCGGATCTACATCTAGCCCACAGAAATGGACACCCGAGAAGCACCTAATTCTCGGCTGAAATTCTTCGAGATTCACTTAGAGTACGGCCATAATTTAGCACATCTCTACTGATCAGTTATCTAGCAGAAGCACCCGCGAATTCCAATTCAGCCCATGGCCGATCCACCCGAACCGAATCCAGATCAGCGAACCGCGCAACGATCGGATCTGGAATTCAGGATTCACAATAGACGGAAAAGGGAGGGGGCGCGAACCTGCACGGCGAGCGGGCCGGTGGACGCGAGCTCGTCGCGGACGAGGTCGCCAGTGGCGATGTGGGGCACACCGAGGAGGCGGGAGAGGCGGCTGGCGTAGGTGCCCTTGCCTACGCCGGGGCAGCCCAGGAAGACCCACTGCACGTTCCTCTCCTGCGCCGGCCGCCGCCTCCTCTCCGCGCCCGCGAATGCGAAGCCCGCGAGCGTCTGCTCTGGGCCAGAGACGCCATGCGCCTCCTACCCGCCGCCGCAGCCGCGCCGGAGGACGACGAGGCGGCGCGGAGGAGGCGTTGTACGGCCGCCATGGTAGGCGGAGGGGGGGGGGGGGGGGGGGGGGGGGGGGGGGTGGGGGTGTCGGGGGCCGCGGGGTTTTAGGGTTTGGGCTTAGGCGGGCCTCCGCCGGTATTTGTACGTGCGACGGCTTTGCGAGCGCAGATGCGACGAGGAAGAGGAGCTTCGAGGAGAGGAGACGACGATGGTGGGCCGGGCGAGGGAGGCGTGGAACGGGTCCACGGTGAACATGTTCGACCCCACCTGTCGGACGGGGAGCTGTTCTGTGGACCGAGTTCGCGCTACACCGGCGGCTGGAGCGCGCGACGGTCCACCCTGACGGTGAAAGCTGTTCGCACCAAACGGCCGTGGCCCATGAAGATTGAGAGGGCCCAGGTGTCGGTGAGGGTGGCGCCTGCGAGCTTCGGGCTCGATCGCATCTCGTGCTTGCGCCGATGTGGAATCTGAAGAATATTCTTCTCGGGGCAGAGCGTCAGCTCGGTTGAGCTCACGTGGAGGGCCATCGTAGGATTTTTGTACGAATTTTGGAAGGTTTAAATACTATGGAATTTTTAATCTAAAAAAAAATACTATGGAATTTTTTCTACGGAGTAGGATTATATTAATGTGTTCAATTCATGTGCACCATTCAAATGTACATGTTGCAAAATTGCTCGGTTTCGAAAACCCGTGGGAATCCACTCATTTTAATTCTGTGTTTTTTCTATTACTACGTTTTTAAAATCCTGCAATTCAAACATGCCCTTAGTTAGATTTTGGGCTTGGACGTATGGTGACTCGACTGGTCATTGGGTTCGTGGAGTAGGAAAGCATCTGGGAGATGCCTAGAAAATCTCCGACCCAGAAAATAAGTCTCGTTATCAGGACTGGTCAGTGCCTTCGTGAAGTAAGAAACCATCTGGCAGATCCTAGAAAACCTCTGGCTCGGAAAATAACTCTCGTTTTCAGGACCGGGTAGAAACAAAAAAATACCCGACCAGATCTGGGAAAACACACAGGTCCGTAAAATTTTCAGAGGAGCTGGTTATTCGACCTTGAGTGTGCCATACATTCAGTATCCACGGCCCATTTTCCTATTCCCCGAATCGCTCGGAAGTTCCAGACCGCGTCCTCCCTTCCCGTCGTCGCCGCACGCGGTCGATTTCTGCTACCCCCGACCTCCCCGCTTTGTCGAGTAGCTTCATCGCTGCCCGCCACATCTTTTCCACCGATGTGGGAGCTCGGGGTGGCGAATCCCTTCCGCGCGCACTTGGCCACGGCAACCACCATGGATCTATCACAGAGCTCGGCCGGTGACCCAGTTGGGGCCAGAAGAGGATGATCTTGCATACTTATGCATAAGTGGATTCATGCTCGCAGCCACTACGCCCGTCAGCAGCGCGGATTTGGTGTCGACCGTAGGTGGGGAAGTCAGGCGGTGCGGATCTACGACCGAGCGTTCGTGGGGAAGTAGCAGCGCCGGAAGGTAAACTATTTACCAATTATGTCGGTTTAAATTGTAGTGAACGCTTAATTAGTGGATTAAATTGGAGAAGATAGATTTTGGTAGACGGATTGGAGTTCGTCGTCGTCATCCTAAACTTATACAGCAAACTTTGTCGAGAGATCGGTTCCGCGGAATGCAAAGACGACCAACCTTTGATTCTCGACACTTTCTCTTCTTTCGGTCCTCTACCTCTTGGACGAGATGAAACAAGACGAGGTGCTCCACATCGTCATCGAAAAGGAAATCCTCTATGTCGGAATCATCCGACGACGACAACAAGGAACTCCAATCCATCTAACAAAACCAATATTTCTCAATGTAGCATACAAATCGCCCTTTTCCTAAAATTAAAACCACCGAAATAAATCAAGTAATTTACCTTTGCCCCAAAGATGATGTTAACTATCCCCCCAGGCGGGAGGTGGAAAATCCGTGCCGCCCTACCTCCCCACGAACAATCTGCCCCAAATCCGCTGCTTAACGACACCCGGAGCAGCCTCTTCCGGCCCCAACCGGGCTCCGCGACGTATACATGGAGGCGGCGGCCAAGCGCGCACGGAAAGGATTACCACCCCGAGCTTCAAATGTGGTTTAAAATTGGCGACAGGCGGCGACAAAGCTACTAGACGGCGAGGGGCGGCCAGGGTTAGCACGAATCCACCGCGAGATGTAGCTGCGGAAGGGAGGGCGCGAGTTGAAACTTCCGGCCCACCAAAACTTCCGAACGATCGGAGAAACAAGGAAAGTAACCGTGAAAACCGAAAAGATATGGGGAACTCGGGGTTAAATATCTCGCTTCCAGATCGAGAGGTCTGGTTAGGTTGTTTTTTTTGCACCGGACGTGAAAAATGACGATTATTATTGGAGCCGAAACTATTTGCAGGATCCGCTAGAGATGCTCTTATGTACTAACAACTTTTCCATTCTGAAGTCGAAATTTCCCTAACTCGGCATGTTTACTTGTGATTACTACTAGGTGCTTTTTCGGTTGAATACTACTAGCTGTTAGTGAGAATAATCCACCGAAAATATAATTCTTCGACGGAAACTCAAGTAGATTATACATGATCGTGGACAGCCAGACATGCTCTGCTACGGGGTCTCTTGTATCCTGAGTTTTTTTACATCATCCGCCTCAGAACTCCTCAAGGAAAAAAGAAGATCGCACATGAAAATATGCCCAGGCGCCGCATCCATCCAAAAGCCCGCTTCGTCTAACGCCCACAAGAAATAGGCCCATGAGCAAACCCACCATACAGCCCCAGCACCACGACGCACACGCTGGTTTAGTACCACCTCGCGAGCGGGAGGAGTGTGGCGCAGGAGAGCCAGCTATATAGAGGCGCTTGGGTGCAACGTGGCAAAGTACTTACCTGGACGGGGTCGACGGCCGATCAAGAAGGGCCGTGGCCTAGATCAATGGCCCGCATTGCACTTGGTGGGCGCGTTGGTCTACCATCTCCCCAAGTGGGAGAGTGGACGTCGTAATCTGTGATAGAGGGGGTACGCGTCCGCGCGGCCCCTGCCAAATTATTTGAAATCCAAATTTGGTCCTTTGTTCTGCTTTGCCTTTCACTTGATGACCACTTGTACGGTTTGCAATTTGGCCCTTTGCACACCAGCCCCGTTAAATCGTCTCTTGGGAAATTCACTGGAGCAGAAGCTGATTTTGCCGATCTAACTTTGGTTAAGAAATTCAGTTGAGATTATTTGGAGTTAAAATGTTGAATGGTGAAAAAGCCATCTTTCGTTTTGCTCTCTCTGATTGTCATCAAAGTTGCTTGGCACACATGATCAGATTTTTCCTTAAGTGGAAATTACACGTAGGGAAGGATTATGACTGAAATTCCGATAGATAGTAGTCAGAACCAGATCTTACAGATACTTTTGTGACGACGAACGCAAATATCGAACAAAGCAAACGACCACGCGGACAGAGAAGCCGGTTGAAGAAACACAAAATACATGATAAGAGAAAATTGAAAAATCTGAAACCCAACAGCTTGCCAAGACAAGCTAAGATTTATTCGTAAACAGACGCACAACAGTGGAAGCCACTATCCTATCCAGCACGCGCGGACGACGCAGGCCACTGGAGGGAGGGCCGGCCGGCGGCGATCGATCTTCGGATGGAGGTCGAGATCGAGGTTAAACATCGTATCAGTGGTGGCAGTGGGTGGTGCAGAAGCAGCGGCGCCGGAAGCCGCGGCACTTGCCGTCGGGGAACCCCTCGGTCTTGCAGACGTTGGCACAGTTGGACCTGCGCACGCACGGGCCCCTGAATCGGTGGCTCCGCGACTCGCACGTCCGCGCCTCCGCCATCACCACCGGACCTCCCAGCTCCTCTGCAACCACCGCAACACAACGCCCGTCAGATCACAAGTTCAGAACCAAATATCACACCGGCGCCGCTGTGAGACGACGTACCTGTGGCGGCCAGCAGTAGCACGAGGAGGAGGGCAGCCACGACGAGCTTGCGTGAAGCCTCCATGGATGATCTAAATCACTAGGACCTCTTTGTTTCAGTTGTATGGAGTGGAGCGATGGAGCTGGTGTGATTGTTGTGAGCCATGGTACCTGCCATTTATAGCCGCCCATGGCATAGCTTTGCGAGATGATTTAGCAGAAAATGTGAAAGGCATCGACGTGGGGCCCTGCCTGCTGGTTCCCCAAGCAAAGTTGTACGTGCAGATCAAGATGAGCATCCGGCTTTAGCTTGAGCACCGTCGGCTGAGTCATCGGTTCCGGCCGGCGCGCGCTTCCATGACTAAGATAGCCGTTACTGGTACTAGTGCAACAGATGCACGGTTGTCTTCAAGCTAAGCTAGCGATGTGCGTTGCCAGGAGAAGAAATTCACGTGAGCTGCGACGTGGAGGATTGCCCTGGGATTTGTCGTCAGCGCCGACCTAAATGGCCTCTGGCGAACGTACACGGGATGCTATAGTTTGTAGCTGCAGCTCGTCGATCGTCTTCTTGCTCGTGTACGCCTCGATCCGGTGAACTGTAATTTCTAGGACCCATGCATGCAGTGAGTCATCGCCGGTGTGCGGTGGTGCGACTGAGGGCACTCTACCTGTTTATTTTCCACTTCTTGTTTAAGTTATTTATCGATGAATTCCAGAGGCAAAAGTCGCGTATCAAGAATAATTTAAGGTACAAAAAGGCACACATAAAGCCCATTTGAAAGCGGGTTATTCGTGGCGGTGCCGACGCACAGGCAGCATCTCAACCAAGATCGAGGTGCAAGCTAGGGATCATCAGGCGTGCCCACTTGCTCAGATTGGAGCGCGAAAGCCGAACAAAGTGAGAAAGCTCTCCACAGATTTCAGCGTGTTCATGTCAGCTTTTCTCGAGCCGGCATTTCAAAGCCAGTGTTCAGCTCAATTTCTTTTCTCTTTGGTACTCGGACGGCAGGAGATTTGTTTACGGGGCTTTGCTTTGTTTTAGGCTTTTCTTAGTGCTTTTTTGGATTACAGGATTTTAGAAACGCAGGAATAGGAAAAACGTAGAATTGAGATGTCATGTGAGCTGGATTCCCACATGATTTCAAAACGCAGGAATTTTGCAGCATGTGTGTTTGGATGGTGCACAAGAATTGAACACAGGAATTTTGAAGGATTGAGGAGAGAGGGTAGAGAGAGATAGCGTGAAACTACATTGGACTTCACGTAGGAAAATTAAAATGAGGTATGAGCTCATGTCAAGAATCCTATGAAATTGCGGGCATTGGAATGGATTTCATAGGAATTTGGTACCCCCAATCCTATAATCCAAAGGGCTTCCATAGGAAAAATTCCATAGGATTCGAACCCTCCAAAATTCCTACAAAAATCTTACAATCCAAAGAGGCCTTTAGTGGGCTTTGCTAGTCCGCCTCCCCACCATGAGACGACCACGAAATGGAAATACAGCCCAGCACCTGGGAATATATAGCGGAGGAAAGATGGGATGGGCTGGATGTCAGGACGGACTCGGCCTTTGCTCATGACATATGGGCGCAGGGCCGGACACTGACGAGTATAAAACTAAAAAAGACATAACTCTGAACAGAAAACTGTGAGATACTTTCCTTGAAAATATTCGTTGGAAAACATAGAGAATTGCCGGCGTAATTGAGCGGAAGCACTGGTCATTTGTCAGTATCGCTCGTTTCTCTCTCGATGAACTCACGAAGAACACACACACAGAGAGAGACAATGGTTTTGTGCCGTGTAAAACCTTACGGCGTTTTCTGGTTTTCTCTTCCTCTTATTGAACGGGGAAACAAAGCATGCCGCGGTGATCGCCCGTTCCCTACTGAACCGTGCCATCCCACGATCGGAACGAGCTCCACGGAGATCCTAAAGACTCGGACGTGATCGCACAAGCCGCGTCAACGTCCAACAGAAAATAACGGCTAACTCGCTAACTCTGAAACTCGACACCTAAAACCCTGACGAAACTGAAACTGAAAACATCTGCTAAACCCTACTGACAACAGGATTACAGAAACAACAAATCTCCCCCTAATCATGTTGTCATCTACCTTATTTCAGCAACGCCAATTCTGCTCCTTAGCCCCTGGAAACGAACCTTCCCGAGGGCCTTCGTCAGGATGTCAGCGAGCTGCGCCTCCGTGTTGATGTAGTCCAGCTCGAGGTCACCCTTCTCGATGTAGTCACGAATCAGATGATAGCGGGTGTCGATGTGCTTGCTACGATCATGGAACACGGGGTTCTTGCTGAGGGAGATCGCCGACTTGTTGTCCACCAACAGCTTCGGCGCTCTCTTCTTCTTGTTCTGAAATTCCCCGATCAGCCTGCTGAGCCAAATGCCCTGACAGGCAGTGGTGGCAGCTGCGATATACTCAGACTCGCACGACGACGTCGCCACCACTCGTTGCTTCTGTGACTGCCAACTAATTGGGCTCTGTCCAAGGAAGAAGATCATGCCAGTCGTGCTCTTCCGATCGTCGACATCGCCGGCCAAATCAGCGTCACTATACCCAAGCAGCTTCGGTGTGCCTGCTCCACGCTCATAGGACACACCAAAATTCAGAGTGCCTGCAATGTACCTCAACAAGTGCTTCACTGCTGCTAGATGTTCAGATGTTGGCTTCTCCATGAATCGACTGACATAGCCAACTGCAAACGTGATATCTGGCCTTGTATGCACGAGGTACCTCAGGCTCCCCACCATGCTGCGATAGAACGTCTCATCGACCGGCTTCCCCTCGCCGGTCTTGCTCAGCTTCAACCTCGGCTCCATTGGGACTGCACAAGGATTGCAGTCCTCCATCTCAGCTTTCTGCAACAGCTTCTTCGCGTAGGAGGCCTGACAGAGCGTGATCATGCCGCCCTTCTGCTGCACTTCAATGCCCAGGTAGTAACTGAGCTCACCGAGGTCACTCATCTTGAACAAGCTCGTCATTTCATGCTTGAACTTCGTCACCTCCTCGAGGCTTGATCCCGTGATGATCAGGTCGTCCACATACACACCGACCAGCAGCATTGCATCGTCATCGCCTCGGCTGTACACTGCGTGCTCCGCGTCGCTGCGCTTGAACCCGAGGCCGTGGAGGCTGTCGTTGAGCTTGGCGTTCCACGCCCTCGGGGCCTGACGAAGCCCATACAAAGCTTTCTGCAGACGGAGCACCTTGTGCTCCTGTCCATGGACGACGAACCCCGGAGGCTGCTCGACGTAGACTTCCTCGAGGAGATCACCGTTGAGGAATGCCGTTTGACGTCCATGTGGTGGATCGGCCAGCCGTGGTGTGCCGCATACGCAATCAGTGCTCGCACTGTCTCCATCCTCGCCACAGGAGCGAACACTTCCTCGAAATCCACTCCTTGGCGCTGCACGTACCCCTTGGCCACGAGACGAGCTTTGTGCTTGATCACCTGCCCATCTGCATCACGCTTGAGCTTGTAAATCCATTTAGTCCAATAGCACGGTGTCCCGGCGGCAGCTCACTTAGCCGCCAGGTCTGGTTTGCCTCAATGCTTGCCATCTCCTCGTCCATGGCCGTGCACCAACCTCGCTCCCCCTTTGCTTCGTCGAAGGACGCAGGCTCCTCTGCAAACATCAGGTACGGTTGCACTTCTTCTTCCTCGCCAAGCAGCACGTAATCAGCCAACTGCGTGTTGGGCTGCACGATGCCACTCTTGGCGCGGGTGCGCATTGGGTGGCCGTTTTCTGCCGTGGCAGGAGCTTGCTCGCATTCTTCTGTCGTGGCAGCATTCCTGTCTTCAGAGACAGGTGCCGAGTTCGAGCGGAGTGGAGTGCTCGAGGCAGGCGCCGGGCTGCCTCGCGTGGGAGTGGGAGCAGACCGCACCACCGTGCGCGGCTCAGAGCTCGCCGTGCTGCTCCCCGACGATGGGAAGCAGTAATGCTCGACAGCGAAGCTCTCGGGCTCGCTGTGTGGCTCGTCTGACGGCCGTGTCGCCGTCCAGTTCCAGCCGGCGTCCTCGTCGAACACGACGTCGCGGGAGACGTGGACACGCTCCGTGGCTGGATCGTAGACACGATAGGCGGCAGAGCCAGCCTCGTATCCAAACAGCACCATCGGAGTGCTCCTGTCCTCCAGCTTCTTCAGGTTCGGGCGCGCGTCTTGACGTGAACTACGCAGCCGAACACGCGCAGGTGCTGCACGCTCGGCCTCCGCCATGCCACGCCTCGTACGGAGTTTTGCCGCTGACGCTCTTCGTCGTGCCACGGTTCAGGAGGTAGACCGCCGTCGTGACGGCCTCCCCCCAGAACTTGACGGGCACGCCCTTGGCCTTGAGCAAGCAGCGCGCCATGCCGACCACGGTTTGGTTGCGGCGTTCAACCACGCCGTTCTGCTGCGGCGTGTACGGCGCCGTCAGTTGCCGTTGCACGCCACGATCAGCGAAGTACTCGCCGAGCTCGTTGGAGGTGAACTCTCCCCCCCGATCTGTGCGCAGCATCTTGAGCTTGCGCCCGCTCTGCAGCTCGGCCGCCGCCTGGAACTTCTTGATCGCCGCCGATGCTTGATCCTTAGAGGCGAGCAAATAGATCCACATATACCGGCTATGATCATCCACCAAGAGGAGGAAGTACCGTTTACCTCCAGGCGTCGGTGGATCGATCGGGCCGCAGAGATCTGCGTGCACCAGACCGAGCTGTTCATCCGCGCGGTTCCAGGCGTGACGTGGGAACGACGCGCGCTTGTGTTTCCCGGCGAGGCACGCGTCGCAGACGCGCTCGATCTCGTTGATCAGAGGCAGTCCGTGCACCATGTTGTCGCGTGTGAGCCGCCGCAGCGCCTCGAAGTGCATGTGGCCGTAGCGCGCGTGCCAGCGCCAGTTGTCCTCGCCACCGCGCACTGCGAGGCACACGGGCCGCGCCAGAGCGAGGTGAAGGATGTAGAGGCGTCCGCGGCTTCGCGGCACGCGAGCGAGCAGGCGGCCATCGGGGTCGCGCAGACGCAGCTCGCCGTGTCGAATGTGGGTGTCGTAGCCGATCTCGTCCAGCTGTCCCAGCGACACGATGCTGCTGCAGAGCCGTGGAATGTAGTACACCTCAGTCAGCGTGAGATGCTCACCACTCTTGCCCGTGAAGACGATCGTGCCGCGCCCCTGGATCTCCACCGAAGAATCATCCCCGAGCTTGACGAAGCCGTGAACGCTCGTGTCCAGCTCGGAGAAGAACTCGCGCCTGCCGCACATGTGGTTGCTCGCGCCGGAGTCCAGGTACCAGACGGTGTCGCAGTCACCTCCGTCCTTTGCCGATCTTGCCTGAGATCGCTCTTCGTTGAGGAGGACGCGATCAGGTGGCGCCGCCACGCTCGGACTCGCCACCGTGAGCGAGTGCAGACGCGCCACGTACAGCGCTGGATCCTCCTCCTCTCCTGCGCAAGGTTCGCACGTTCCTTGCGCTCACGCCGTGGCTCGGGCAGTTCCTGGAGATGTGCCCAGCGTACTTGTTACAGTTGTAACACTTGATCTTCGTCCAATCGCGTCGCCGCCTTGTGCGCGCTGGGCGCCGTCGCGGCCGTTCCCCGGTGGCTTGCCCCTTGGCTTGGGCTTGCCCTTCCCCGCATTGGACGAGCCGGATCCACCTCCTTGCTCGCGTTGTTTGCCGCGAGCGAGCCACTGCTGCTCCGTGAGTAGTAGCTGGCTCCGGCTTTCTCCGTGGACACGATGGAGCAGCGCTCGGCGGCGGATCGTAGCCGCCCGATCAGCTCCTCCACAGACATGCCATCCAGATCGAGGAGGGTCTCGATTGAACAGGCGATCTGGGCGTACTGGCTTGGGACTTCCCGCAGGAATTTCTGGACCACCTTGATCTCCTCCACGGTGTCGCCGAGCTCGCGAAGATTGTTGACGACGCCGGTGATGCGCATGCCGAACGCGTCGAGCGACTCGCCGTCGTTGAACGTCATCTGCTCGAATTCCCGGCGCAGTCGTTGCGCCGTGGCCTCCCGCACGCGGTTCACGCCCACGCGCATCATCCGGATCGCCTCCCAGGCCTCGTGCGCCGTGTCCTTGACGGCGAGGACCGGCACCATCTCAGGTGGCGCCGCGCGGATCAGCGCCGAGAGTGCCGCCATGTCTTCGCGATCGCCTGGCACTCCCATGCCAGACACCGCCTCCCAGAGACCCTGTGCACGGAGGTTAATTTTCATTACCAGTGCCCACTCGATGTAGTTCGTCGCCGTCAGCGTGGGGTAGACGATGTTGCCGCCGTAGTTCATGCGTTCCTGCACGACGCGCTCGTGGATGACGACTTCGTTGCCGTTGCCGCCGTGCCGTACCCTGCTGCGCCCCCGGAGCTGATCTCGTGCCGGTAACGTGCGCGTGCTCGACGACGACCTGCGCGAGCCTTCAGGTGTACCGCTACGGCGTCTCCCGCCGCCGCCACCGCCATCACCACCTCCTCCATCCCCTCCATCGTTGCTGCCCACCATGGCGCACAGGAACCTCGATCGACGAGGCTCTGATACCAACTGTCAGTATCGCTCGTTTCTCTCTCGATGAACTCACGAAGAACACACACACAGAGAGAGACAATGGTTTTGTGCCGTGTAAAACCTTACGGCGTTTTCTGGTTTTCTCTTCCTCTTATTGAACGGGGAAACAAAGCATGCCGCGGTGATCGCCACGTTCCCTACTGAACCGTGCCATCCCACGATCGGAACGAGCTCCACGGAGATCCTAAAGACTCGGACGTGATCGCACAAGCCGCGTCAACGTCCAACAGAAAATAACGGCTAACTCGCTAACTCTGAAACTCGACACCTAAAACCCTGACGAAACTGAAACTGAAAACATCTGCTAAACCCTACTGACAACAGGATTACAGAAACAACATCATTGTCCCCCACATCACTGTAATGAGATGCATAAATGAGGCAACTTCCGTCAGATTTTTTTTCTAGATGCTGCTGTTGTAGGGTTCTGCATGGTCGAATTATGCTGCGTTGTGTCTTTTTCAGAAAGTTTTCCGCCCCTTTTCTCAGAAGTTTTCCTTCGTTCCCTTGACTTATTTTCTTGACGCTGTTGTGGCTTACACCGTGCTGTCCATTTTGATGGCGAGACGAGCAAAAACGGTGTGCACTGCACACGCTGCTCCACTTTACCACACCGTTGCGTTTTACAGGAGAGTTGAGCTAGTCATCGCGATGTATCAGTGCCACAGCGGTGTCAGCACGCTCCTCTGTTCTCACTCTCAACGAATATCCTCCTCATCTCTGCATCCTGCACCGCGACAGCGTGAGAGTGAAAACAAAGGTTTGTCCAACGTGATAAGCAGTGCTAAAAGTTGTTATAAGTAGTATCACACTCAATCAACGGAGTGGATAACTAATGGTGTTGAGTGGGTGTGGCATTTTTAACAAGACTGTCGCCGTGGTACATGTTCACACCCGAAAGGCCGAAGACATGACCCCTTAATACTGTGATCAGCAAGGGGAGTGTTCTTCCAAAAGCATACAAGACGAAAACCTACAATTTCTCTTTTTAAACGCGAGGATTTTATTTCAAGTCGTTGATCTGAGACCTCCAAGCTAATTACTGTGATTCACATAGGTATAAACGAACGAGAACATATTTAGCAGACGACTACTAATATCGACGGAAAATTAAGTATTCACATGAACATGTCGTCACAAGCCAAAAAAAAGCAACTAAAATAAAGGCAAAACTCATCGTCCCTTGTTCTACTGCTAACTTGTCATAAAAATGGGTAAATAACCCACGTGAAAATTTCAAATCGATTGCAACCAATATCGGCACACATGCTAGCAATTTTTGTATTAATTTAATCATATATAAATCATGACATCACAAGATTGACTAGCATAAGCATATTAGACATGCAACAATGCGATAGGCATAAATCTAGCACATCTGCGCAAATTGCATATACATTAGTCATTAACAAGAAAACCGCATTACAAGAGGCGATGGTATGACCAACGACGAAACAACATGAGGATCAGCATCCTTAATGGCGAGAGAAGCAACAGCATTGGCGTCAACAACAGACTTGTCTTGTCGGTGTCGTCCGACATGACAGTGAAGTCGAGGAAGTATGAATGAGACAATATTTATTCCCAACTCTAGTGATGGATGAATGAGGCTCATGAGATATTTGACCACACGCATAGACTCATAACCCATTAACAAATTCCAATGGTAAGACTCCACACATGTCCGCAAAGGTGACGGCCACATATGGATTTGATAGTAGTAGGGCCGGAATTAAAACTCGAAACTCGCGAGTTAAACGAGTAACTCGCTACTCGACTCGAACTCGGAACTAAACGAGCCGAGCCGAGTTTTCAATTTTTTGACTAAACGAGTTCGAGCTTTTCGAGCCGAGTTAGCGAGTAACTCGTTGAGCTCGTTTAAAATCAAAAAATATTGTGTACGTTCCTGTCTGGCCCAGTTGACCAAGCGGCCCAACTACCAGATCCTACTCCATAGCCCACCACGTACCAAACTTACCCTACATGACCACCGCACAAAGAAATTCTCCTCGTCATCTCGTCTGTCCCCTGTCGCTGAGGAGAGACAGCGTCGCACGACCTCTCCTCTACCGTCGGACACCGCCCCGTCCCCGCTGGCCACCGCCCCCGCCGCTGCTGGCCAACGCCCGCCACCGCCCCGTGCCTGCAGTCCCCGCCGGCCATAGCCCACTGTCGTCCCATCCGGCTACTAGGTCCAATTTACCGAGCGTCGCCTCTCCTCCGGCCATAGCCCACACCCATCCCTTCCAGCCAAAGCTCGTCGCCGTCCCCTCTGACCACCGCACGAAGAGGAAGAGTCCGCTTCTAAGCCGCCGTCCCCGCTGGCCACCGCCCGCAGTCCCCACCGACGTCCATCACAGCTCTAGTTCGCTTGTTCTCTGTTTTTACCCAGCTACTCGCGAGTAGCTCGCGAGTTCAGCGAGTCGTGCCGAGCTTAACTTTTGGACTCGTTTTGTTGAACGAGCCGAGTTCGAGTAGCTTGTCTGTTGACCGAGTTTGAGCGAGTCGAGCCGAGCTTGCTCGGCTCGGCTCGAATTCCAGCCCTGATGGGTAGTCCGAAAGAGTAGTGTCTGAAAATTGTTAAACACAAGAGCATTGCATCAGTGCCATATGGACCAAAAAATAGAACACAGTAACAAGGTTCATTTTCACCAAAAGTTATCAAAACAAGAAACCAATTCTTAAACATGATAATAATACTAGCATGTGGTGGAAGGTTGAAACCCACATACACAATCCAATGTATGACCTATGCGTGGAGGGGTTGCGCTAGCCAGGTGTCCTCTCAGAAGCGATGCCACTATGTACCACATAAAAATTGTACACGTCGAAGACCTTTTGGCCCTCCTAGATCAGAGGGGCGAGTCACTTCGCTTTCTTTTGGCGTAGGACATAGTTTTGGATAACCAAATCTAGTCTTTGTGCAACACTAGGATTTAAAAGCAGGGGCGGATCCGGGCTGCATCGGACACTAGGATTTTGTTTCTTTGTATAAGAACAAATTTTCACCTTGTGCGCATCCCTGAAACTAACATTTGAATATGTTATCTTCTCCAACGTGGCAACATGGTTCGTGCTGCTCTAGTTCTGCCCCTGTTCAAGAGGGGTTCGGCGAATCTCTCCTATCTAAAAGAAACCATTGGTTCCACATTCTGCCCACCCCTTCGTCACACCTACGTCGCGCGTCGTCGCCTCTTATTCGCATCGTCCAACTCCTTCTCCCGCACCGTGTATTTTCCCAAAATTTTGCTCAATGATCAGTTTCTTTAGCGGCGATCAATAAGCAAATCCTCTCGCCCGCTCGATGACCAACCCTACCGGCACACACTAGCGGCCAGCACGCCCTCTCTCCCTTCATTCGTCCTTTCACAGCCCCCACCGCCCCCTCGAGCCGTAGGCCGCCGGAGATCCCCACTTGGGGCGGCGTCGACCAAGAAAGGCTCATGCGCCGGCGGTGCAGGCGTCGGCGAAGGCCACGGCCGCAGTCGCTGCTGTTGAAGACCGCCATAGGAGGGATGGCGCCGCCAGCCCGGACACCCCGCTTGCCTTCCCCGTGGACGACCGTGAGGACGGCGACGAAGACGGCGGCACAAGAGGAGGTAAGATCGGTGCACCCTCCTCCTATTCGGTTCATTTCGATTTCGATTTCCGCTGGTTGTTGACAGTGGCGCAGCAGTAGCGGGGCGTCCCTCTCATCTCGCTCTTCTCCGACAGGAAATCGCCAGGAGATCGGAGACGATGTTATTCAGGATGGGCGGCCGGAGGAATCGGACGTCGTGACACCATGGTCGGCCGCGGCTATGGCATGGATGGCCAGGCACTTCAGGCGCAGGCCGCTAAGATGCTGGCTGATTTCAAGCTTGCAGAGCATGCTCCAGGCACCTGCCAATTTTTTGGCGTTCACATCATGCGCCTATTCTGGGATAAAAGATTCACCCGTTGAAGGTTGAGATGGCTAAATCTCTTTCTCAAAAGGCTACTTTGGCAAGCTGTTCAGTTGCAAGAATTGCAGTTCTAGCTGGCACGGATGATACATACGTCAATGGCAGCTCAGCAGACTGCTCTACGTGCAGCTATTATGAAAAATGCCACTGAATTACTGGAGACGAAAAAGACCGAGCGCAGCTCTCGCGACTAGGGTTCCGCCCAGCACTGCCGCCGCCGCTCACCTCCTCCCCTTCCACTCCCCTTCCTCACTCGCCGACCCCCGTGTCGTCCCTCAGGGCGGTCCGGGGGAAAACACCTCACCACCTCCGGCCCCCCTTTGCAGGGGCGTCGTTCCGCTGCTGCCGCTGGCCTGGACCACGGTGGCAGCGGGCCCTGCTTCCCTAAGGGCAGCGGGGACCCTCGGGTTGCTTGCAGCGCAGGCGGCGGAGGATGGACGCCGGGGCGGCGGCCCCGGGTCTGCGTTAGGCTACGACGGCGGGATTCACACAGGCGGCGCTGGTCGGCTCCGTCGTTTGCTGCAGGTGGTCGTCGGTTTCTTCAGCCGTGAGGACGGCGTTTGAGCCGGCGGAACAAGAGCGTCTTCGCTGCTGCGGATCGAGAAGCGGCTCAGCGAGTTTGGGTGCGGCTGCTTGCTCCTCCGGCGAGGTCGGCTTGATGGTGGGTGTCAGCGGTGCCTCGGTAGGAGTGGTCTGCGTGGGAGTTTGGCTGAGAATTTTGGCCGGTACGGGCTGGAGGAGGCTGCATCTCTGGAAGAAATTCTTGTTCCGGCCATGGTCGGACTGGCGATGGTGAAGCCTGTGGGCGTCGCATACCTTCTTGAAGGCATTGTCGTGGAGTTGTGCTTCTCTCTCTTTCGCCGCCTTGCTCCGGATGGAATCCTCAGATCCTCGGGATCGGGCGATGAAGGCGTTGTTTTGCGTCTTTCTCCTCCTTGGAGGCATCGTCTCAGAGCTGTTTGCAGCCAAGGGTTTGTTGAAGGAAGGTTTGCTGTCGGGGAGGCTGTCCAGGGGCGTTGCGTGCAGTTTGGCAACGATGATGCATCAAGCAAAGTTTCGAGTTGCGGCTTGGGTTTCGATAGTCGGTCTTCCCGGCGTGTCCGATGGGCTCTCCTGTGCTTTCGCTGTGTTGCTATAGAGTTGGAGTTGGGGTGGAGCGTGTCCAGGCGGCAACGATGTCGAGCAACCGGTGGTCGTTTATGGAGGACTCAGTCGGCGCAAGCCCAGCATATTTCTCTTGCAGAGTTTTTTGTCAAAGTCGGAGCTGTCTGTTGTTGGCGCGTGTGACCGACTATTGGCATGGGCTGACACGGGTCCCAGTGCTGTTCGCGACGAGGGCTTGTCGGTGGCCGTCGATGGTGAAGTCGAAGTCGCTGCTCGTGGAGGAGTGATGACGATGACGCCTAATGACAACCTCGGCAGTGGTCTCTCTTTTCGGAGGCGTGTGTGCGCTTTGTGTGGGTGGCCAGGTCGGTCGGGGTGTACAATGTGGTCGTGTTCCATGACGACATGTGTGCGTTTGTAGCGGTTTTCGGCCGGTTCCCCGATAATGAACCGGTCAATTCTCTCCTACTTTTTTAAATAAAATGAGGCAAATTGCCCGTTTTGTTTCAAAAAAAAATACCACTGAAGCAGTGAAGCAGCCTGCAGCATGGCTTGTTGAGATAAGCAGGAAGTTGAAAGCAGAGGGCTTCGGTGGAATGATGCCATGTAGAAGTCAAGGTAAGGTTTGACTCTTTGGAATGTTGCATGAATTCCTGTCGTCTTCTTTGGTAGTTTGGTAACAACTTACTTACACATTACGAGATGAATTAGAAGCACCCTGCTTTTACTTGCATAGTTCTTTTACTTACTGGTTGTGTTAAAGGAAGTCCAATGTACAGATTTGGCAGCCAGGCCCTTGGTGACCTCGAGGTAAGGTCTTGTTTCATGCATTGATGGTACTATTGTAGTATAATGCGGCATACAAAGCTTATACACACAGCAGGCATGGTACTATATGGTTTAAAGAATTATGAGTTAGAGTTACAGTGTAATTTGTCGTTGTTTTATTTTGTTTTGCCTACGTTAGATTGTACGGAGTGCGAGGGGGAATATTATCAAGAAGAGGATTCTTGTTGCTGCTATTCGGAAGGCAAGTTGCACTTGATCATACTTTGTCCTACTATTTTGATATGCATGTTTTCAACTATATTTTCGTAGTATGCATGTGTAGGGAAATATTTGTTTTCTGTATCCTATAGAGAGCCTTAGGATCTTGCCATGTTTCCTTGCAGCCCTTTATTTAACATGCGTTTGTGTGAGTGCTTAGCCAATTGCTTGTTAGACGGGGAATATGGGATTGGTAAAAATCATACTATTTAATTGTTTGTGTTTTTCTTGGTAACATTCACATACAGTTCTATGCTTAGATAGTTCAATCACGTTTTCTTGGTAACTATTTAATTGGTTGTCATTAGCCTACATTCAGGATGAAATAAATGTAAATAATCTGAAGCACATATTATCTGGATATGTGTTGTGTGTGGGAGCATGCATGTTGCATCTCATGATTGAACTATATGCTTATCTTGCCAATGTTGAAAGAAGTGCTTACTTTGCTTTGTGTTAGGAGTCTGATTCGATAAACAAATGATCATTGAGTTTTTGGTTATTTGCTGCAGCTTTTCGATGAAGCATCTAAAGAAAGATAAGATAATGATGCAGAAATTTTGGACACCGGTTGTCACGAATTGCAAGGAATGCTGCACGTTGAGCATGTACATCTTCAGAATTTGCGTAGGGGGTTATAAAATGGTATCTGTTGTTGTTGCCGGTGCCTGATGCAAATCAAGTTGTTGTTTTTGTCGCACGGCAACCATGATTGTTGTGGCCAGCTGAGGCAAGAGAACTATTCGCCATCGAGGGAGAAAGGGTAGTGCATGAGGCTGCTAGAGGATTTGACGAGGGAGAACGAGCACACGAGCAAGGAGTGTAACGACGCTCATACGTCCCTGCACGAGTTGCAGATGGAGCTGATCTGCAAGTCTATGCACGTCAGCTCTCTCGGTAAGAACCTATCTGAGAAATCTTCACTGCAGTTGTTTAATACTTCAATGTCAATAGCAGCAGTAAACTAAGTTACCAAATTCTAGAATTGCATGCTTAGGCTTACAGGTTGTTCTTACTGGTTGTTACAACTAGAATTGCATGTTTAGGCTTTCCCTCTCTGATTGGGACCATTTATGAAACTTTTGTTTGTCATGCAGCATTTGCAGTGGAGGGGTGAAAAAGAAGAGTCAGTTGGCACCACTGAAAGACTTGAGTGAGAAATTTAAGGTAATTCCGTATGGTGAGTGAATCCATCCCTTGGACAGTGTGTTTGGATCCTATCCCAATGTACTTCCCTTCAATGCCTCTGATTTGCATGCTATCTCAATGTACTTCCCGTCGGAAACAATTTGTCATCAACTTGGCCTTCCAAAATTAGACACGAGCTTTACAAATAGAATTGAAAGGGTATTATTACCGTGGATTCATCTGATGGATTATTACCGTAGGTACAATTCTGTTGCTAACAACTTGATGTTAGCAATTCTATAGAACTGCGAGTAGGTGGTGGAAAGTATCATGTATTGTTATAATATAGAGTCGCTAGCTCTAGGTGACATGTGAGATGTATGGTTCTTGGTAGACAGTGTACTTCCTCTGATATAACCTACACTTTGCCTATGCATAAGGTCCTATGAACTGATATTTTACAAACCCAAAATAACCGGATAGGACAAAGGTTTATTACTTGAGTTCAGTGTTTCAAAATATATAATATGTGAGAACGTGGCTTTCTCAGCTTCTCCCTTTATGATTGAAGTGTTGTCATCCTCTACCCAGCCTGTATTATGGATGAACTAGCGCTGTAGGAGAAAAATTAAATTATCTCTTTACCTCGATTAAGATGATTAAGATGGTTGCAGATGTTATTTTTGCAGGTACTAGAGTGTCCGATGTGGAACACGTTATAGAATCCTTAAATGTACATGATGTAGGAGCAACTAAACTTATTTATTTGGAGAATGTGCGATAGAACAACTTTAAATAACTGGCTTCTTTTGCGTTCTTATCCAACATATTTTTTGGGGAACACTTGTAGGCTGAAAGTCCACTCGGGAGTTTTCTGAAATCACTCTTGAGAGGTATTATGTTGCCTTATAGGCAGAGGAGGTTTGGTCATTCTCCCCTAAATTTGTAAATTGTGTTTTTTTCCTATTTGGTTGACAATTGTTGTTTTGCAGGTTGACATGGTGGCCCTAAGTCACATGACTGAAAGTGATCTCAAGGCGCTGGGCATCCCGATGGATAGTCAATCACATGCTAAAATCGGCCATTTTTTGGTTACTTCTGTCATCTATTGAGTAATTTTAAATGTGCTAGAGGTTGCCTAAACTGTAGACTCAACTGTTAACTGACCAGCTTACAAAAATTCTGCTTGCACTTGCATTATGTTGTCTGAGTATATGGTACATAGTCACTGTCAGAATCGGTGTAAAGTAATTGTTAGTCTACATTGTTTTCTTAGGCTTTCTCATTTGCAAGTCCGGCATATATCTTGGAAATGGTAAATGTAAAGCAATACGAGGTCTCTTGTAATGTGGAATGTTTATGTCCTGATAAGCATGCATCAACTAGGTTCAGAGGTTGCTTAGAACACAAGGTTTGGTGGTCAAGAAGGATGATGTTGTAGCCTGTAAAATTATCACATTGCTGTTATTTATGTGGTCTGCATGCTTTGCTTGCCAGACCAGCTGATTAACTGATGTGTTTCAGTGCAGTGGAAATATTCGCATTCACTGTATACTATTGTTAACATCTCCTTTTCATTGAGGGATGCATTTGAAACTAGGATCTTTCAGAACCACACTGTTGCGACTCTTCCATTGGTATTTCAGTTTTACGAGGAGAGGCTCAAAGAGCCCTGCTTATATAAAGCAACCAGAAACAGGCAGTTCAAGAGTGGAACAAACCACCCTCTGCTTACAACAAAAACGCAAAAACCACCAAGACCGCCCACGTCCAAGTAAGTATGAGACAAACTCCAAAGTACTGGGCTCACGCAGGACCAACAACAAGAAACAGGAACTATCCAATTCCATGGCGGTTAGACAGCAGCAGTTGGAGGTTCCTTGATTGGTATTTCAGTTTTGCGGTGCCCAGTGGAAAGATTTAGGATTTGTGCATTGTCTCACCCAGTTTCTTGCTCAGCCCATGTCTACAATGCTGTTGATTTTTCTAGCCGATCTCAGTAAGAAATTCCAGCATTTCTGTTTGGCCTTAAATTTTGTATTTTGACAACCAATCTCTCCTTTGGAATTGGTCATGCGTAGAGTTTGGAATGAAAAAAAAGATGGTGATCCAAATCACACAACCCCACACTCATATGACCGTCCACTGCACCATAGACAGTTTGCCGGATATATGTTCTATCGACCTGCCACTAAATTGTATCGCTACCTAAATCAGCATTGAGGATTCTAGCCAATTAATTTTTGGCGGAAACCAACTAGCAACAACTATATTCAGGACTTGACTTGATTATAAGTTTAGTTCACCCAAATAGCCCGAATTTAATTCTTGAATAAATTTCATATCTGAAATTCGGCATGTTTCAGCTTCCTAGACCAAGCACCATTTTTTTGCTTTCAGGCTTCCTTTCATTTCTAAACAAAATCTCGAAGTTTGTAAACAGAACATTACTTTTAGTTTGCAATAGTATTCGGCCCCAAACAGAAATCCTGCAATATACTAGCGTAGAACAACCCCTAGCCACCAGACAACACCAATCCACGTTCGAGATTTACGAACTTATCGATTTTAATGTGGGTCCCATATAAATGTCCTATATTTATTAGAGGAAACATTTCTCATTCAAATAAAGTTGGATTAGAGAGACATAGATAGTTGGTGGATGAACAAGAAGTACCAGCAGAGTGATTAATGGTAAAAACATGTCGATAATGTTGTTTGACACAATTGGTATTGAACTACTGAAATATTTATATCCCGTTGTAACGCACGGACAATTAACTAGTAAATCATGAAAGAGCTTAACAAGAATTATTTGCTTCATTTCCACACTCGTTATTTATAATGTACACGTAGGTTCTTAATTATCAGCAACAAACATAGAAAACCAAAGTAAAAAACAGGTTTGGGTGCCACCAATGAACACCTCGTTCGCTCTACAAAAAAAAAAAATCGAAGTTCATTTTAACTACACACGCGCCATGCTTATTCAGGCATGCATGGTGCCAAATTCCTACTTTTCGCCAACGCGTAAGCCATTCATGACCATGATGGCCGTAGCCATCATTCGTAGGACGTCACAACGAATTGAACTGTTGGGGCAAGGAAGGGTGCTGGCCCTATAGCCTTGACATGGCCATGACATGCTCCACGGGCTGCTCGCCCCGGCGCCCACCGCCGACCGTCGTCTTCGTGACGGTCGACTTGGTGGCCTTGCTCTTCTGCGCGGGCGGCGCGAGCTTCCGTGCGGCGTCGCGTAGCTTGACCTTCTCGACCTTCCCGAGGGCGTTCCTGGGGAGCGCGTCCCAGATGACCACCTTCTTGGGCACCATGAAGCGCGCCATGTGCTTGCGGCAGAAGGCCATGACGTCGTCCTCGCAGACCCCGGCGGCCTTGTCCCTGGCGACGACGAATGCGCACGGCGTCTCGCCCCAGTGCGCGTGCGGCATGGCGACGACTGCGGCGTCGGCGACGGCCGGGTGGCGGAAGAGGACCTCCTCCACCTCCTTGCTGCAGATGTTCTCGCCGCCGGAGATGATGACATCCTTGGACCTGTCCTTGATCTCGATGTACCCGTCCGGGTGCACGACGCCGACGTCGCCCGTCATGAACCACCCGCCCCTGAAGGCCTTGTCGTTCGCCTCCGGGTTGTTGAGGTACCCCTTCATGACGCTGCTGCCGCGGAGCACGATCTCGCCGAGGGTCTTCCCGTCGTGCGGCACCCTGTCCATGGCGTCGTCGTCGGTCACGACGTCGGCGTCGGCGAGGGAGAGCACGCTGACTCCCTGCCTGGCCTTGAGGCGCGCGCGGTCCGAGATCGGCAGGCTGTCCCACTGCGCGCGCCACTCGCACGCCAGCGCGGGGCCCGTGGCCTCCGTGAGGCCGTACGCGTGCGTGACGTGGAAGCCGATCTTCTCGACGCGCTCCAGCATCGCGGCCGGGGGCGGGGCGCCGCCGGTGAGGACGTGGACGGGCGCGCCGAGCCGCGCGTTGGCGTTGGCGTCGCCCTCGAGGAGGATGTTGAACACGACGGGCGCGCAGCACATGTGCGTGACCCCGTGGCGCGCGATGGCGCGGTACACCTCGGCGGCGCGGTTCTCGCGGATGCAGACGTTGACGCCGCCGCGGGCCGCCACGCCCCAGGTGAAGGTCCAGCCGTTGCAGTGGAACATGGGGAGCGTCCAGAGGTAGACCGGCTCGGCGCCCATCTCCCAGGCCATGAGCAGGCTGGTGGTGCTGAGGTACGCGCCGCGGTGGCTGTAGACCACGCCCTTGGGCGCGGACGTGGTGCCGGAGGTGTAATTGAGCGTCACGGCGTCCCACTCGTCCTGGAGCTGGGGGAGGTCGACGGCGGGGTCGCCGTGCGCGACCAGCGCCTCGTACTCGAGCTCCCCGAGCCGAACGCCGGTGGGGCGGTCGAGGTCGTCGATGACGGCGACGAGCGGGACGGGCGCGCCGGAGTCGGCGAGGAGCTGGAGCGCGTCGCTGGCGAGGCGCACGTACTCGTGGTCGACGAAGAAGAGCTTGGCGTCGGCGTGGCGCAGGATGGCGGCGACGGCGCCGGCGTCGAGGCGGGTGTTGACGGTGTTGAGCACGGCGCCCGCCATGGGCACGGCGAAGTGCATCTCGTACATGGCGGGCACGTTGGGCGCGAGGACGGAGACGACGTCGTTGCGGCGGACGCCGAGGGTGCGAACGAGGGAGGAGGCGAGGCGGCGGCAGCGGTCGTGCGTCTGGCGCCAGGTGTGGCGGACGCGGCCGTAGACGAGGGAGGTGCGGTCGCCGTAGACGGCATTGGCGCGGGGCAGGAAGCCGATGGGGCTCAGCGGCACGTAGTTCGCCGGGCGCTTCTGGAGCTGGTCCATGTCCTCAGGCTCGAAGCGGTTGAGCAGAGAGGAGCGCAGGTAGCAGTAGTAGGCGGTGGCGGGAGTGATTCGGACAGTCGGGGCTTGTGGGGTTTATATAGCAGCTGGAACCTGGAAGGCAATGTGATTCTCGCGTGACGGGGGAGAAAAGTAATGGTTTGGGGCCGGGCGGAGAGGTTGCAGGGAAAATTAAGTGAAAACACGGTCACTTGACCAAAAACTTTGACAATCGGTGTTGTGTTGTGATTCACACCTCGACCGGGCAGGTACTGCCGGACCGGGACTGTTTGGGTTTTCTGGGAAGACTGGCGCCGAGACCACCGGACTCTCGGGCTGCTGCTAGTGGCATCCTGGGGCCGACCGGGCCGGTGACCGGAGAGAGTAGTGGGCACCATGAAGCGCGAAAACAATGACATATACGTACATGAGGCAGTTTGGTCCCCTCCTTCTCTGCCGCCGGCGTTGGCCACGGTGTTAGCGGGCCCTGCACCCCAGGTGTATGGGCGGGTGGTTCGTGGCGGCAGCTCTCCGGGTTCAGCTAGGGCGGTGCCCGTGGAGATGAACGCGTGCAGCGGTTGGGGCGGCGTCCCTGGCCATGTGGCGACGGCCATCTCCTCCATGCAGAGGTTTGGGGTTCACCCTCCGTTTCGAAAAACTGTAGTATGTGCATCATTTCGAAAAACTGTAGTATCTGTTTGTAAGGCTCTGGGATTTTTTTTAATAAAAAAAGTGTGTGCATCATTTTGATGCAGAGGTTTGGGGTTCACCTCTCCGTTTCAAAAAACTGTAGTTTGTTCCAATTTGTGTAGAGTGTTTTTGTACTGTCCTCCTCCAATATAATAACATGGTGTTTCGTGGGTGAATATCCGCGTCAAATCGAAGAAGCTTACCTTCTTCTGTTTCCTTTTGGTTCTGAATTTTCACAGCAACTGTAGTGGACCGACCATTTTGTTCCGTGGCAGCAAAGTTTCTTATCCAGACACATGATGGTCTGGTGTCTCCAATTCGTGCTGCTTTGCTACTGTCTGGCATTTCGCAGGAGCAATTCACAGCTGGACTGGACCGGCCGTGGGTGAATATCCGTGTGAATGTTGAGCTAGAAATTCAGAATTGGACCGACCGGCCGAGACCCTGCGCTCTCCCGGTCAAGTTCCGCAGTGTCCAGACTTGAGACTGGCACGCCGACTGATTTAATCTTGGCGCTGCCACAACTGTTCCATCGTCTTCCGACGGATCCTATCCTCCATTTCCGTCGATGATATATAATCCGAAACCGATAGATGGATCGTACGGCCGCGGAATCCGTGCTTGACACGCGATCCCCTCTGCTCCGGCGTGGAAACTTCAACGCCTGCCCTCTGATACTACCTTGTCTGATGGACGGCTACGATAGGACTGCCGCTAGCTAGGGACATTCTCCGGATAAACCGCTGACAAACACTCTGTTAAATCATGCTGAGGCCCACGCATTCTGTCAACACCATGCATCATCCTCTTCCTCCGGCTGTTTTGTTTTGGACTAGCTAGTCCTTTGCTGCTGCTGCCATGTTTGTATGCTTGTCTAGCTACATCGAGCTAGATGGACATCCAATATGTGCTTGCAAATAGTCCCTCCATGTGCAGCATGAACAGTACTACGTATTGTTGAAGACTTTGCTGCGATGTCTGCCCTGCCGGTCTCTATTCTTATGGCCCGACAAGGTCTAACTGAATAAGTTTTTTTTGTCACATGCATGCAACGACTTACTTTGTATATCCGTGATCTACTTATAAGCTAGATCCGGTACAGACAAACAGTGAACACGGTAAATCTGCTGCATGTGCATAATTAATTCGGAGACCCGGCCGTTTGTTCGCCGAGACCTTGAGCGAGTTTCTCCTACGAATCTACAATGGACACTGTTTGGATCCATCCATCCCAAGTGTGTGTGCATGCATGTGCGCTAGCTCCGAGCCTATAGCTTCAAATTCAATTTGACTCGCCCCCGTTGACTGCGCATGTTGACAAAGAAGTGACCCAGTTTTAAATTCGGTTGCGTCGTTTCGGAGTGATCAAAGTCTCACGCGTGGATGATTACTTTTTGGGTCTTTTATACTGTTGTGGATGATTATTAATCGATCGGCGGATATTTCGCAAAAAAAAAAAGTCTCACGCGTGGGTCTTTCCTCCTCCAACTTAACAAGACCAGAAGCACGCAAGTGCCTAAGTCAAATTAGCAGGTCGCAGTGTATAGTACACTGTCCGAAGGAGCCGGCCGGCGTGGCATGCATATGCAATCTTCGCCTCCTTCTTGGTGTTGTGGTAAAAAAAAGTGGGGTCTGTGTTTGTCTCGCGCTGGGCTTGCTTTAAGATCATTTTGATTTCAACGTGAGACTCGATCGGTGAACGATCCACTGCTTTTGGTAAAAGGCCGGGAAGCTAGGTAGCTTGACGATCGAATTAGCACCGCAATTACCAAGGTAATTTCGCTCGTGCATTTCACCGTTGCTGGCTACTGAGATTACCCTCCTTGGGATGACAAGTGTGACTCCCACTACTAAATATATTTCGTTGGGCGTACCACCACCAGCTAATGTGAACTTTTTCTCAATGTCAATGCATATGTAAATTACTACTCCAAATTCGGATGTACCTAGATATGTTTTTGTGTATAGGTACATCCAAATTTAGACAAATGAAAGATAAGTATTTTGGAACGGAGGGAGTAGTAGCATGGTACCCCGGGTGGTTCCTTACTTAATTGCACGACCCGAAACTATTTCGAGGAAACTAAACCCTCTAGGGTCGTGAACTCGTGATGCGACCTTGGCTTTCATACGCGTAGATGCATGCACGACGTGGATGGTCGCATGGAACTTTCATCAAGTACGAGCGATCGAGTGGGAAACTCAAATTTGAAACTAGTTGCACCCGCAACTAGTTTTCAAAAATCATACTTCCGAGTTTTCAAAAATCACGAAAAAAATCATGGACATGCACCATGATGAATCTTCGACACCCATAAAATTTCATCCAAAAATATGCTCTTATTCCATTTTTTTTAAACTGTGTTGCCATGTCTGCATGCCGGACGGTCTCTATTTTTATGCATGGGCCAGCACGGGCTTTGCGTGACTGTCGTGTGCTTGCATAGATTTAATTATCCGTGATCTAGCCTAGATCCGGTACAAACAATGCACACAGTGATAGATCCGCTGCCTGTGCAGATTTAACTAGGAGACCCGGCCGTTCGATCGTTTGTTTGTTTCCGATCGAGACCTTGAGCGAGTATTTCCTACGAAACTGTTTGGATCGATCCCAACTGTGCATGTGCATATCCGATCCAAGCCTAGCTTCAAAATTCAGTTTGAGAGAGACTTGCCTCGGTTGACTGCGCAAGTTGACAAGGAGTGACCAAATTTTAAATTTCGTTGCGTCGTTTCGGAGTGATCAAAGTCTCATGTACTATGTACTATGGGTCTTTCGTCCTCACAACTTAATAAAACCAAGACTTCCAGTCACGCGTATGTATGTACTCGCCCGTCTTGGTCAATCGACTAATTAATTCCTAGTCTTGGCTAATTAACCTGGTCCGGTCGCGGTAAAAAGGGGTCTCATGTTCCAATATAATATCACGCTGGGCTTACTTTAAGATCCTTCTGATTTCAGCGTCAGACTCGCTGAACGAAGGACTGCTTTTGGTAATACAGCGAAGCTGGCTAGCTTGACGATCGAATTAGCACCGCAATTACCCGGCCGGGTAATTTCGCCAGTACATTGCGCGCAGGTGCTCCTGCATTTCACCGTTGCTGCGTGAGGCCCTTAATTTTCTTTCAACCAGTGTGACTGACAATGGAGTCGTATGGAAGTGTAACCCGACATGCCATGTTGTTCTACTAATAAATATATTTCGTTGCGCCTACCAACTAATGTCTTTTGTTTCAATGTCAATGCATATGTACATTAATTAGCATGCATGGTACTCCCGAGTCAAATGCTGGTTTCCTTACTTAATTGGTTGCATGACCCGAAACCATTTCGAGGAAATTAAACCTCTAGTCTAGGGCCACGACGTGGATGCATGGTCGCATGCATGGGACTTTCATACACGAGCGAGTAGCCAATCTTACAACGAATAACACAAGTGGACAGCACAAAACGAGGTTAAACTATGCAAGGTGTACTAAGACGGAAGCGTTACTAAACACTGTACGTTATGGATGTACGGAATCATCAAAACCGGCAATCCTAAAGTATATCGAGGTCCTCAGACGGAACGCCTTCCCACGCCGCCGCCGCTCTTCTCCATCGTCTGATCTACCCTGTTGCGAGCGTTGTTTGTTGGTCCCTTTGTCCGCGTTAGGTCTCTGGGTGAAAACCCCTGACCGATTCGGTTTCGACGACGGCAACGCGCTATGTCGTTACCCTCTTGTTATTTTCTTTTTAAATTTTTTGATCTGCTTTGTAAGATGTTATCCTATAACCTATTCACTTTGTATCGGTTCGGCCGTGTTGTTTCATTTATAAAACGGGGCGAAACCTGTTTCGAAAAAAAGAACCGGTAGCTTTTTATTTTCTTCGGATAGTTGCTGCTAAAGATCTATGTACTCTTTATTTTTTTCAGTAAAAATCTGTGTACTGGCTGAGGTGCACACCTTGTTTTCTCAATAGTCAGCGCCAGCCATTATCTTTAGTACATTTCAGTGGGCTGCCGAGACATCCTCAAGTTTGTATGTGTAATAGCTAGGACTATTTTTCTCATACTAGTACATTTCAGTGGGCTGCCGAGACATCCTCAAACATTGGGAGGGAACGGCATTTTCTCTGGTTTGTGTGGCAAGTTTGTATGATTGTCTAGCTACATCGAGACCGACCTAGCACGGCAAATTAATGTGCCCCGATTTGTGTAAACAAACACCAAGTTCCCCCAACAGTCCCCTGAGTCATGTGTCGGTACAGATTTATCCGTGATCTAGCTAGAGCCGGTACAAACAATGCGCACGCTAATCGATCTTCTGCCACTGCATATATAATTAATCAGGAGACCCGGCCGTTTGTTTTGTTTTGTTTTGTTTGTTGCGAGGCCTTGAGCGAGCGAGTTTACTCCTACGAATCTATCTATGGGGTCGATCCCGAATGCGCATGCATGTGCGCTCAAAGCCAATTAAGTTTCAAATTCAATTTGAGACTCGCCCCGGTTGACCGCGCAAGTTGACAAGAACTGACCCAGTTTTTAAATTTGGTTGCGTCGTTTCGTAGCGATCATAGTCTCGTGCGTGGGTCTTTCGTCCTCCAACTTAATAAGACCGGAAGCACGCAAGCGCCCAGAGTCAATGTGGCAGGTTCGCAGTAGAGTACGCTGTCTGTCCCAAGGAGCCGGCCGGCCGGTGTGGCATGATCCATCGAGACCGCGTGTGTAGTTGTACGCATCCGTCTTGGTCAATTAATCAATTCTTAGTCTTAATTAACCTGCCCCCGGGTCATGGTAAAAAGGGATCTCTGCTCTGGTTGAACGGCCAGCAAATTCTTTTTTTGAACAGGATCTGATCACATATATTAGGAAACTCAGCAGACATTACAAACAGGTCCAAAAAGAAACGAAAATTACAAACGGACCCAGAAATATGCAGAGAGCACCCCAAGTCTCCAGAAGGAATCACGATCAGATCCACCCACTCGCTCCCGAGCACCTAGACCACGCCGGCGTCGCCGTACCACCATCCGCAGGGGAGAGAGCACCTCCACCACATGTAGACGACCGCTGAGCAAACGGCCAGCAAATTCATTCAACAAATCATCCATATTCTGGTGATTTGAGAACGGTCCATCCGGTTTTGATTATTTCCAATCACGCTGTGCTTGCTTTACGAATTAGCTAGGATCTCCCGTTTGATTCAGCGTGAGACTGACGAACGACTGCTTTTGGTAAATAAAAGGGGAGCTAGACGAATTAACACCGAAATTACCGGGGTATTTCTCCGATAAATTGTGCGCAGGTGCTCGCGCATTTTACCACTGCTAGCTACTCCTTAGAAGAACCCCTTTAATTTTCTTTCATTTGACTGGCGATCGAGGAGTGCTATACGTGAGCAAGACTTATAGGAACGAGTAGCTAGGAGTACCAGCTATTAATAGTCATTTTTAGCAATGTCAATGCATATGTTAATTACTCCCGGGTCAAATTAATGCTGGTGGTATCCTAAATTTAATTGGATGACCCGAAACAATTTCTAGGAAAACCTCATCTCGGTCGTGAGTCGGGACCTTTCATACGCGTAGATCCACGACGTACGTCGATGGTCGCGCGCATGCATGGAAGTTTCATACACAAGTCGCCAATTTACGACGAATTATGCATGACCGAGATGAGATACTTCGAGGCAGGAAACGAGGTTAATTAAACTATGCAAGGGTCGGTACGAACCCGTCAAAACCGGCAATCCTAAACACAGTATAGAGCCGCTAGTGTCATAGTGTGATGGGCAGACTGATTTTTTTCTTTTTCGAAACGGAGATGGGCGCACTGATTAGTCAGTTTAAAATATACTCCAACTGAAAACAGTAGGCGGTTTGCAACGGTTTGGATATACCACTCGTGAGCTCCCTCTCCCTGATGGCGGTAGTAGCAGGTAGTATACGCGCCCTCACCTGCATCTGCATCTATGGACCGGTCAATCCACGTGGATTTTGTGTGCAGCAGTATTGTATTGGTACGGTGCACGTGCTCCAAGCTTGGGTATTTTTGTTGCGGTGCATGGCGGAGATTCTGCTTAAGTTGGGGAGGAATCTTTTTATTCAAAACAGGTCTCGGATCAATAGATCAAACCAATCATACAGACACACTGAAAAATAACGAAAATACATGGAGGTTCCTAAACGGGTCGATGGTGTGCTACCGCCGCTGCCCCTGCGTCGTCGGAGCTAGCCTGCCATTGTTGGTCACGGACGGAAGTCATCAATGGTCATTGCTCTAACTTTGGTGGCTTGAGGAGTTATTTATTTTATTTTCGTAACCATACATTTCTGGCATGTGTTGAATTATACATTCACACCATGTTTTTATTTATTTTGATTTGAGTCTATATAATTATCTTGAGTCATTTCTATCTCATTTGATGCTACTAACTATCACTCACATGCATAGTATTTTCACTTATCTATGTAAGAACAAATTCACGGGCAATATAGGCATTGCACGTCTCATAAACCCAAATCCCATAAACCCAAAAGAAGTGCAATAGCAACTTCTAGGAGCTCCTTCCCACGGAAGATTATCCTCACAAAAATCCATAAGCTTACTTCTTTATAAGCATAAGCTCAAAAGAAGTAGCCCAAGTGTTCATGGATATTCTGTTATTTGTTCCTACGTACGATGGTGGAGGCCGACTCCCGCGGGAGAGGTATGCGGAAAATGTACACGTGAGGCAAATCAACATGTAAAATTGCCAAAATCATGAAAAATATAGAAAATCCATGAACCTAAAAAAAATATGAAAATATAAAAGAAGAGGTAATTTGAGGGAGGAAGTCGGAAATTTCAGAAACCTATTAAAACACACACGAGTTACTAATATCTGACTATTGTAAAGAATGTAAAATAAGTGTTCCTAATGTTGTAGAATTTCAATTTTTCAACATTATTTATGAATGTATGTATCTTTAGACACACTAGAGCCAAGAATTTTCTGAAATATTTCGGGATTTTGCTGTTTTCTTCATTTTTTTTATTTACAGGAGACCAAATCTAGACGGCGTTTACACGTAAGGCCTCGTTTGGCAGCCTAGGTTTGACAGGTTTTACGGAGTAATTTCCCAGCCCAGTTTAATACACGCTAAAACCCTGCGTGGGTCTTTGGTAGCCTGGTTTTGGACGGGCCAAGCCCCGTCAAACACCTGAAAACACGCCGGGTTGAACGGAACAAAAAACGCCCCAACCCCCTCGCGTTTTTGGTCGCTCCATGTCTCGCTCGTACAACAGAGCAGTCGGCTCGCTGGCGCCCCTCTTCTGCCGCTCTGCGCGTCTACCCTACCAAACGACATTTTGTAAGAGGGGTTTTACGTACATGGGATTTGGATAGAAGGGGGATCTGAGGGGATTGGGTGATGGAAGTGTTTTCACTCTGGATAATACTCTAATCCATGCCCGCCAAACAAGGCCTAACATGTGGGTTGTGTTTTTTTCCTTGACAGTAACATGGGAGTGTGTTCGTCGACCACTCGCCCGTAGTTTTGCAGTAACATCAACGAGCCCATGGCCTTGGGTATTCATACTACCGGCATATGCATGCAGAATTCCCATGGATCACGTGACAAGCTAGCTAGCCGGCCGCGTCGACACGTGGAAATCGGTCCATTAGTTTTTACGGAGTAGTGTAGATAATAAAAAGCGGGTCAATCCATCAACAGAAACAAACACAGACGTTTAAGGTCGATGGTGTTCATACACCGCACAGCTACACATTACACAAGTAATCGCGACACGTGTACATCAGTACTGTACATACGACGGTCGAATCCGAATGGTCAGCAGTCTACTCGTCTCCGACAGGCGACAGTGCTGGTCGGGTCCGGTGTTGTTCCAAGTTCCAATCCAAGTCCGGGTCCGTACGACGGACTACGGAGTTGTGTGTCTGGTTCTGTTCCGGGCGGCGTTCTTCCAACTCCGGTCGTCGCATGCATGATAGCTCAATCCAAAGCAGAGCAGCCATGCTCAAGACCGACGAAGAGATTTTTCCCCATACATATAGAATACGACCCCGATCGATGAGGAGAGATCATGTGTGATGACTTCAAAGTGGTCGCGTCTCGTAGCTAGTTTG
Source organism: Poa pratensis (assembly GCA_947311845.1). Classification (NCBI taxonomy): domain Eukaryota; kingdom Viridiplantae; phylum Streptophyta; class Magnoliopsida; order Poales; family Poaceae; genus Poa; species Poa pratensis. The sequence continues at coordinate 3,970,227 of CAMZMU010000054.1, forward strand.
AATTTTTGGCAAATGCGTTGCGCTTTAGGATGACTCCAACGGGGCGACGCATCGAGTCCGCGCGCCTCCGTTCCTGTCCGCGGGGGCCAAAAACACGGCCCAACGGGGCGACGCAAACGGACAGCGGTCCGTTTTTTGGTCCGCCGCGACGCATCCCTGGCCCAAATTTGGGTCACCGATGCGTCGCGGCGGACGCGCGGCGGAGTGAAAACGCGTCCGCGCGTGGCGTCCGCCCCGAGCCCACATGTCAGCGACAGGGCACCGGTCAGCTTCCCCCTGGCCCAGTCCTTTTTAATGCCAGGGGATAGGGACGGCCAGCCCCCACCAACCCCACTTCACTGCCCCACTGCCGCACCGTCTCCGGCGACCAAACCCTAGCCAAACCCTAGCCCACTGCCACCGTCGCAATGCCGCTCCGGTGGCCTGGATTCGGCAAGGCCAAGAATGACGGTGAGGCGGGGTCATCCTCTGGCCGCCGCCGCCGCCGCTACATCTCACCTCCCCCTTCCCCACCTTCCCCACCTTCTCCCCCTTCCCCACCTTCTCCCCCGGCGCCGGTCCCCGGCGGCGCGTTGCGCGACCGCGTCTACGTGCGGAAAGAAGACTGTCAGTGGTACTGGGACCACGCTACCCCGCTGCCGTGGCCAGATGTCAAGCTCCCCGAGCATTGGCACCTGAACCCGCAGCGCATCCCGGTGCCCCCGATGCCCACGAGCGAGCGGGCACGGGATGAGGAGATCGAGCGGCGCCGCCGGCGCCTCCCGGCCGAGCTCCGCAACGACCCCGCCTTCGCGGCCACATCCCGTAACTGGGTGGAGTGGTTCCGCGACGAGCACAACCTGCGGCGGCAGGCCCTCTACACGCGGGCTCCGACGCCGCCATCTGGGCGTTGGACACCGCCACCGCACACGCGGCGCCGGGACGCACCGCCAGTGCCGCGCGCGCTGCGGATTGGGTCGCCGCCGCCGCCGCGCGCGCTGCGGATTGGGTCGCCCGCCGCCGCCGCGCGTGAAGACGGAGGTGGATCCCGAGCTGGATCCCGAGCTCGAGGCCGTCTTCGAGGCCTCGCGCAAGCAGATGGTGGAGGACGAGCGCAAGCGCTGGGCCATCATCCTCGCCAACGTCGCCAGGGAGCAGGAGGCGGCCCTGCAGGCGCAGCAGGCGGCGGTCCTGGAGGAACCACGACCATGGTGGCAGGCCATGGACGAGGACCTGCCACCGGCGCCTCCGCTGCCAGAAGGCCTGCGAGGGCAGCGCTGGGTCTTCAATGGCGGCGCCTGGGAGGTGGAGCAGGCGGAGGAGGAGCAGCCGCCCACGCCGCCGGCCGTCGTCCCACCGCAGGCAGGCGGCGGACCACCGGCGCACCTCTGGAGGCAGCCGGACTACGTCATCCTCGATGGGGATGACGAAGAGGAGTAGAAGCCCGCGAAGGGCAAATATTGTAGTTTTTAAATATTTTTGTTTTTAAAAATAATATGTAAAAAGGCCGTTTGTGGCCCACCCCCCTATATATGAATAGAAAAGGCCCATATATGGCCTGTTTAGCTAAAAAAAAAAACCAGGGCGGACTCGATGCGTCGGGCCGTTGGGCGCACTGCCACCAACGGCGGACAGGGGCGGACTGGGCGCGTCCTGTAGGCGACGCAAACGGACCAAACGCGGACCAAACGCGCGTCCGTTTGCGTCGCCCCGTTGGAGTCATCCTTATTAGCCTCCTTTTGATTCAGCGCGCGTGAGACGACGATTTGCTAGCGTAAATAGAGGGAAGAGGCCGCTATGACCGGACCTGGCTGTTTCGCATGTAAATTGCCGGCAGCTGCATGCGCATTTCACCGTAGCTGGATAGAAATTACTCTCTATTTTCGACGATACCTAGCTTAGCGACTCCCTCCGTTTTCTAGTCACTCGACAAACCGAACCTATTTCATTTACATCGCAGAATCCTACGGAGTGACGACATCATGGTATTACAAGTACGGTGACCCTGATTCCCGACCATGACAACGAGGACCGCAATTCTGCACAAGTCGACTCAAAAGACTTTTGCTACTTAGTCATATGTTAGTTGAACATGTTATAAACTACTATTCGATCATACTGTCATATTACTGTTCCATTATATGCTATTAATCTATAATTACTACCTCCGGTAAGCCAAAATAGCCTATCAAAACGTTGTATAATTTGAGACAACAGTAATATTAGTGTTGCTGCTAAATTCAGTAATGACATTTTTTAAAATTATATAAGTGATGTGTCCAAATGGGCTAAGGGGATCATTATTAGGGTGCCCGTATGTCCTCTTTGGGTTTAGTTCAAAAATTAATTAACTTTTTTGTAATGATGATGTCATCGCAAAAGTTAGTGCATCTTTTTAAACTACAAAGGGTAGAGGACTCGAGGGTAACAATGATAATGACGCAACTGCATTTCTAGCCCAGCAGAAGCCGAATCAAGTCAAGTACCGGCCCGAGTCCGGCGGTCTCGCCATTTTTGCCAGAAAACGAAAACAGTCCCAGTCCGGTACTACCTGCCCTGTCGAGGTGTGAAACACAAACAACACCGATTGTCAAAGTTTGTGGTCAAGTGACCGTGTTTTCACTTAATTTTCCCTGCAACCTCTCTGCCCCCCGAACTACGGAGTAATTCTTTTCTCCCCATCACGGTCCTGCTCAACCACCACCAAACGCAAATCACATTGCTTCCAACTTCTATATAAACTCCACAAGCCTCCACTGTCCGAATCACTCCCGCCATCGCCTACTAGGCTACTATTACCTCTACAGGGCCAGCTCTGCTGTCTGCTACTCCTACTGTCTGAATCACGAAAGCAAGTACACATAGCCAGATCGACAGCCAAGCACGATCATCGCGAGCCTGCTGAGGACATGGACCAGCTCCAGAAGCGCCCGGCGAACTACGTGCCGCTGAGCCCGGTCGGCTTCCTGCCCCGCGCCAATGCCGTCTACGGCGACCGCACCTCCGTCGTCTACGGCCGCGTGCGCCACACCTGGCGCCAGACGCACGAGCGGTGCCGCCGCCTCGCCTCCTCCCTCGTCCGCACCCTCGGCGTCCGCAAAAACGACGTCGTCTCCGTCCTCGCCCCCAACGTGCCCGCCATGTACGAGATGCACTTCGCGGTGCCCATGGCCGGCGCCGTCCTCAACACCGTCAACACCCGCCTCGACGCCGGGGCCGTGGCGGCAATCCTGCGCCACGCCGAGGCCAAGCTCTTCTTCGTAGACTACGAGTACGTGCGCCTCGCCAGCGACGCGCTCCAGCTCCTCGCCGACTCCGGAGCGTCCGTGCCGCTCGTCGCCGTCATCGATGACCTCGACCGGCCCACTGGCATGCGGCTCGGGGAGCTCGAATACGAGGCGCTGGTCGCGCACGGTGACCCCGCAGTGGAGCTGCCCCAGCTCGAGGACGAGTGGGACGCCGTCACGCTCAACTACACCTCCGGCACCACGTCGGCCCCGAAAGGGGTGGTGTACAGCCACCGCGGCGCGTACCTGAGCACCACCAGCCTGCTGATGGCCTGGGAGATGGGCGCCGAGCCGGTCTACCTCTGGACGCTCCCCATGTTCCACTGCAACGGCTGGACATTCACCTGGGGCGTCGCGGCGCGCGGCGGCGTCAACGTCTGCATCCGCGAGAACCGCGCCGCCGAGGTGTACCGCGCCATCGCACGCCACGGCGTCACCCACATGTGCTGCGCGCCCGTGGTGTTCACCATCCTGCTCGAGGGTGACGCCACCGCGCGGCTCGGTGCGCCCGTCCACGTTCTTACCGGCGGAGCCCCGCCGCCGGCCACGCTGCTGGAGCGCGTTGAGCGGATCGGCTTCCACGTCACGCACGCCTACGGCCTCACGGAGGCCACGGGCCCCGTGCTGGCGTGTGAGTGGCGCGCACAGTGGGACAGCCTGCCTCTCTCAGATAGAGCGCGCCTCAAGGCCAGGCAGGGCGTCAGCGTGCTGTCCCTCGCCGACGCCGACGTCGTGAATGACGACGACGCCATGGCCAGGGTGCCGCACGACGGGCAGACACTGGGCGAGATCGTGCTCCGCGGCAGCAGCGTCATGAAGGGGTACCTCAACAACCCCGAGGAGAACGCGAAGGCGTTCCGGGGCGGGTGGTTCATGACGGGCGACGTCGGCGTGGTGCACCCGGACGGGTACATCGAGATCAAGGACAGGTCCAAGGACGTGATCATCTCCGGCGGCGAGAACATCTGCAGCAAAGAGGTGGAGGATGTCTTGTTACGGCACCCGTCCGTGGCCGACGTGGCGGTGGTGGCCATGCCGCACGCGCACTGGGGCGAGACGCCGTGCGCGTTTGTCGTGGCCAGGGACAAGGCGGCTGAGGTCTGCGAGGACGACGTCATGGCCTTCTGCCGCAAGCACATGGCGCGCTTCATGGTGCCCAAGAAGGTGGTGGTCTGGGATGTAATCCCGAGGAATGCGCTGGGGAAGGTCGAGAAGAACAAGCTACGAGACGCCGCAAAGAAACTCGCGCCGCCCGCGCAGAAGACCAAGGGGAAAGCAACGACGGCCACGAAGACGACGGTCGTCGGTGGACGCAGGGAGGAACAGCCGGTGGCGCATGTCATGGCCATGTCAAGGCTATAGTTCAGCACCCTCACTTGCCCCCAAACAGTTCACTTCTTTGTGACGTCGTACAGCATAAATCACGGCTACAGCCGTCATGGTGATCATGTAAAAGTGGTAATTTGGCACCATGTATGCCATTAGAGAATCGTTTTTTTTCTTTTTAGAACGAACGAGGAGTGCATTGCATTGGTGGCACCAAAAAAGTTATATTTATTTTGGTTTCTCTTCTGTTGCTGCTAATTTGAAACATATGCGTCATTTGGAGGAGTTTTTTTTAAGGATCTGTGAGATTTATTAATTAAGCAACAATATTCTTGCAATCAGCTGTGATTAGCGCGGACACGCAGTTCCTTGTAAGGTTGGATGGTGATGTTCCTGTTGTCTTCGCCCACCCAACGTTACAAACCAAATACATGGCAACCATAAAACCTAGTTAGCACTAACCAACTGAGTGGCAGCCACACAACCAAAAACACATGCAAAGTGTAGAAGACCGAATCTGCATAAGTGAGACAGCCTGCCGCTCCGGGAGTTCAGTCGTGATTTGTTTCCTCAACCCCTTGTTCCTTGAACCCCTCTTGAATCCACACATCTTAATGGATGACCTTTAAATGGGTGGGCAAAGACGAGATTTGGCGATCCAAAATCCTTTTTTGGAAGCCAACAGAAATACGGGAATGTGGGAATACGGTTCTGAAACTGATCAAATCTTCCTTCCATCTCGATCTTTCAGGCTGAATACGGGAATGCTATCCCTCCTACTCAATCTTGGTATAAACTTGAGGGTAAGGTTTTTGAGTTATGGTTTCAATATGACTCTGAGCCGAGATGGCTTCTTCCGATGCGCAATCAGTGAGAAGTGGTGGTTATAGGGAGAAAAAAGATGCAATCCATGGATGTGATGCTGTAAAAACCATACCTCTAGGAGGAGGACTTCAAGGATGTGATCATTGATGATGTTGAGGAAATAAAGGAAAACGTCCAATGACTAGCCTGGCCATGGTACAGACTGAAAATCATTCAGTAAAACAACATTTTGCCACGATATGCGCGGAACATGGAACCATGCGCAAGGGGTCCGGTTTAGGGAAATTGGCGATTTTTCCATCCCATGTGTTTTGCCTCGGCGACTGGGACGAATTTTGGACGTCTCTCCCGGGTCGTCGCCCCTTAATAAAATCTCCGGCCCCTCATGCTGCCACATCAATAGTATTCCTTCATCATGTGGTGTATGTAACTCTAGGGTCTAGCATGTGCGTCGGGGGTGTGCGTGTGTGTGTGGTGTGTGTTTGTGCATGAGTTGAGATCTTGAGATACTACATATGTACTACAGAGAGGCAAATATAAAACAAAATCTATGGGATGAACTTGGTTAACCTGTTATAGTGTGGGTGTGGGAGAAGAGAGAAAAAATATCATTTTTCAGAAAAACAAAAATTAGCAACAACATAAAAAATTATGGTTACGAGCCAGCCCACAGTTAAGTTGTGGCCTGTTGATGGGCCTACAGTAATACCTTTTTGAGAAAGCCTACACGATTGTTTTGGTAGTGCAGCGCAATACGGGCATCTTGTTACGGGCCATAGTAAAAAGGCCCAGTAAAGTGTATTCAGTAGAGGAGCCTCCAAGCACTACCTGACCCTGTCATCATTCATACAGCACAGCAGCTTGTACTAAAAAACTTCGATCGATCAATGTGACTGTGTCCTGTGTAATTGTGTTCGTGCAAGTTCTCAACCGATCCAGCAAGAGATGATGGAAACGATGGTGGTACGCGCTACGCGGTGGCCGGTTTCGAAGCCGTCTTCTCGCTCTCCGGCGTCCCTGTCCAGAAAATTGGCGCGTGCGAGAGATAAGAAGCGCGGCGGGTGGTGGCGAGAAAATTGGCGCGGGCGGTTGCGAAGAGAACGGGGAGAATGCGGATCGTGCGAAGAGAGTGGGCCCACCTGTCGGCGCTAGATAACTGGCGGCAGTTGCTAACGCACACGTACGGCTTAACTCCCAAGCTTGGCGCGCGCCGGCGCTCTCTTTCGTGTCCAAGGCGGTTGAGCTCTGCTCTGCAGGCAGCATTAGGATTTCAGCAAGCGCGCGCGAGAGAGCAACTGCATACAATCCAGCACATGTTCATGGCGGTAAGCTTCCTCCCGGCAACGTCCCCGCCGCTGTTCCACCACCACCTCGACGGCGCCGACCCGGAGCTCCACGACGCGCTCCTCGGCTTCGTGTACGACCCCGCCGCCGACGCCGGCATCGACGCCTTCCTCGACCTCAGCCCGGGCGGTACAAACGAGGTCGACGACCTTCGGTGCGCCAAGAGGCCGCGAGCCGGCGACGACGACGCGTGGTTGGACTTCGTAGCGCCCGTTGACGTCCAGCCGTGGAGCAACTGTGGTGGCGGCTACCAGGTGCCGGCCGCGCTGCCGTAGTTCCTGACCGACCTCGTCCTACCACTACCGCAGATGCCTAGCCCGGCGTTCGTGCGCGGAGCGGACCACGCCAAGAGGGCCGAGGGCAACGGGCGCAGCCAGTCCGCGCAGAGCGCGGTGGCGAGGGAGCGGCGGAGGCGGATCAGCGAGAAGACGGCCGAGCTGTCGCGGCTGGTCCCCGGCGCCCACAGGCTGAACACCGCGGAGATGCTCCAGGAGGCCGGCCGCCACGTGAAGCTCCTCCAGGCCCAGGTCGGCGTGCTCGCCCTCATGCGCACTCTCGAGGTAATAATCAGCAGCAACCGCCGCATTGGCACCATTACTCTGCATTAATTATTCCTCGAGCTTGATCAACCAAGCAATCACTCAATTGTGTTTGTTTTTGTCTGCTTAATTTCAGCACGAGAAAATCACAGTACCGTCCATGGCGCAGGAGCAAATGCAGGCGCTGCTCGCCCACGGCAGCCTGCAGGAGCGACTGGCGGCAGAGGGCAAGTGTCTGGTGCCGAGGAAGCTGGTGGACGCCATGGCTAAGGACAATGCCGTCAAGTCCAACGCGCACCTGAGCAGAGATCTCGCCCGGTTCATGGAGTCGCTGCCACTGCAGCAGCAGTAGTAGCTAGATAGACGCGGAGTCCGGTCGCGCGGCATGGTTCGTTGTCAATTTTTCAGGACAACGCCGTACATGCGTCGCCGACGCTGTTGTTGTCGTGTGTGTCCGTGACCCATGGCGACGCCTTTCTGTTGCTAATCCGTAGGTTAATTAGGCGTAATCGTATCTTTAGTTTCACTTCAGTTCTAGTTAAATTTAGTTTTACATTGGACCGTGTGCAGTGATGCTAACACTGTATTTCCCCTTCTCCGCAAATGCTGAATTTTGTAAGCCTGTAGTTATGATTGTCGATATATTTGGTGATATTTTTCCCTTGGCATTTATTTTCTGAATATGGAGTTTAAACCGGCAGTGTTTAGCAAGAAATGCCATGTTCTCTTCGTTTTATAGATTATGTTTTCTCAATTTCACCCAGGTATGTTTGTCCTGTATGCATTGCCTAGCTTGGATTCCAGTGACGTGCATCATCATGCATAAGAAGGCGGCATCAAAGATCCGATGGGCGCGGAATCATGCACACGAACGTGTCTCCAGCTTAGCTAGCTCCTGCATTCTCGGGCAAGCCATGGGAGCACACACGTGTCCGCATGTTTCTTCTGAAACTTACGGAAAGAAAATTTACGTGTGCATCTAACCCTGCACGTCGAGATTGGCAAGACTACAACACGAATTTGCAATGCTCCGCAATGAAGTTTGCAATGCTCAATGAATTTACAATGTTTTGTGATGCCATAATTTACCAAGTGTTCACTGCTCTGCAAAGAATCTTTTTTTACACGTGGCCGACGATTTGCTTCACCTTATCAAATAAGGAGTTTAGAGGAGTTTTACAAGACCAAATAAACGAGCAAAAAGCTCGATAAAACTAAATCCTACTCTCCCAACATAATAGAACCCAAGTGTTTCGTGTCCACTACACTCCACAAAGCCGCCTCGGATTTGATCTTCTCAATAACTAACGTCGGCATGGAGGAGACGTTACGAAAAAACCCGCGCGTTTCGCTCATTCCAAAACTCCCAAGTGATAAGCATGATAAGTGACGCTAGGGATTTCCTCCGAGATCTATTAGTGAAGATGACAAACTCCCACCATTCTTGGACGGTTCTGCAAGAGGACCATTGCGACATGTTGATTGAAGTGATGCCGATCCACTCAGTAATCGAGTTCCAAACACAGAGGTTATATCTCTGCAATTAAGTTTGTACTAACACAACGTGCTGACAGCTGTTACAAAACATAATGTCCGGTTGATGTCAGTTCAAATGTTCATTTTGGGCCTTCATCCGACCAGCCATGGAGGCGAGGGGATGAAGCGGAACGGTGCCATCTGCTGCAGATCTGGAGTAGATTATGGGAGGTGGACACTAGGTGCTTTTGGGCCGCGCCTGCTGTTGGTCGGAGCAAATCTTTTCCGTCGTTGAGCTCCAGCGGTTGTAGCCGAGGACGACGGGTGAATCCGATGTTGGCCCCTCTATCAATAAGGCCTTTTTGTTCTACAACTTTGCCCCAGGTGCTCAGGGCCTGACGTTACCCTCTGCTGGTCGTGGTGATAGAGGAGAGGGTGGTTGTGAGGTTGCTACCTTCTGCGTGGCCAAACTACAACATGGGAGTACTCCGGAAGCTCCTCTCGGAGTGCATCCACGGAAGCCCGTTGTTGGATGTTGTTTAATATGGTCGAAGGGCGACCACTCCCTCTCGCTCCGTCGGCTTTGGCTCGTTCCAGCCGACGACTGAAGGCGATTAGCAACCTCCTGGCTGCCAGGCCATGTTGAGGCCCCATAGTTGGCTCCCAACGCTGCGCCCCAAGTGGTTCTGACGCCATCGTTTGGCCCACATGAAGGTGGACACTAGGTGCTTTGGGCCGCAGCTGCTGTTGGCCGGAGCAGATCATTTCGTCATTGAGCTCCTGCGGTTGGAGCCGATCGAGAACGACGGAGGTATCTGCTGCTGGCCCCTGTCAATAAGGCCTTGTTGTTTTGGAGGTTTGCCGCTGGTGCTCCGCGTGTGGCGTTGCCCTCTGCTGGTCGTGGTGATAGAGGAGAGGGTGGTTGTGAGGTTGCTACCTGCTGCGTCGCCAAACTGCAGCAGGGGAGTACTCCAGAAGCTGCTCCCGGGAGTGCATCCACGGCAGCCTGTTGTTGGCTGTCGTCTAAGATGGTCGAAGGGCGACCACTCCCTCTCGCTCCATCGGCTTCGGTTCGTTCCAGCCGACGATTGAAGGCGATCAACAACCTCATGGCTGCCATGCCACGTTGGAGGCCCCTCTGCTCCGGTACAGTTGGATCTCGACGCTGCGCCCCAAGTGGTTCTGTGGCGTCGCGTTTGGCTGTGCTGTGGCTGATCGACGCGGTGCTGAAGGAGCTAGATCTGATAGCGTTTGTAGTTTAGGTTGAGGGTCCTCCATACTAATTGTATGGACCTGTTTGTATTTTCCAGTTTTCTTCGGTCCTTCTTGTATGATGTCGCTGCTATGAATGAAGGGAAGCTTCTAGGTCCTCTCGGACCGCCCCTGTTAAAAAAATTATAACTGTTGTTCATTTAGTTTACGGGACGCTAGCCAAAAAATGAGAAAAGTTGCAGTGGGCCAAAAAATTATGTTCATGCCCAGTTACCTTACACCGAAGTTGGGCCGGTTTGGGTGATAGCAGCAGACCTGAATAACTCGTGGATTTCCTGGACCGGACGCGTCCTAATCGAACTCGAAAACGTGGCGCCGTCCATCACCGTCCGCTCGCTCGAAACTCCGCCGTCCATCACCGTCCGCTGCAGGCTAGGGTTTCCTCGCCCTCTCCATCCTATATAATTCGACCGCCGAGCCCCATGAAGCTGTCACCTCTGCGCTCGTCGTCTACGGCCGCCTCCAATGTTCTCGAGTTCTTTCATCGATTGGGTCACCTTTGATCGATTTTTTCCGATTCCTTCTCGAGTTTTCGTTTCTATTAGCTGCTCCGTTCTTGTTCGTTCACATCTTATTGGCCGATTGGATCTGTGTGTTTCTTGTTTAGAGATTGCGTTCGTAACCAAGATGGAAGTGAGGATCCTTTCCCCAGCTTATCGACTATGATTACACTGTGCGCAAATGTAGTCCTTTTCAGAGGATTCCACGCCAGAAATCTGATCCATCTCATTGAACTCTCTCTCGCTTTTTTCTCTGTTTTTATTTTGCTATCTCTTCTTTTGGCCGCAAGAACTATTATTGAGCTATGGATGTGAGGATCCTTTCCCCAAATTATCGACTATGATTATACTGTGCGCACATGTAATCCCATCAGGATTTCAAGCCAGAAATCTGATCCGTAGTGCTTTGAATCTTGCCGTCTGTTTTTTTCTTATTTGGTGTCTCGATTTTGTGTTGGTTAATTATTAAAAATTAATTGGATGTGAGGATCCTTTCCCCAAATGATCGACTATGATTATAATGAGCGCACATGTAATCCCATCAGGATTCCAAGCCAGAAATCTGATCCATTCTATATCAACCATTCTTTGGTTTTCCTATTTTGTTGCTTTGTTATGCAAGTGTTCTTGAAATAATTACAATGGATGTAAGGATCCTTTCCCCAAATGATCGACTATGATTATAATGTGCGCACATGAAATCCTTATCAGAGGATTCCAAGCCAGAAATCTGATCCATATAAATTTTATTTTATTGCACTTTTTCTTGTATCTGGTCATCTATATGAATCAATGGCTTGAACGATATTCTGATATAAATGTTATTTTGTTTGAGAAGTTACTAATCATGACAAATAACTCCCAATTTAGAAAATTATTCTTTGGAGACCTTTGCATTCACTATTGCTGTATCGATACAAAAATTGGATGTAAGAGATCTACCTGTAATTGACAACTTCTCTGTGTTATCGCATAGGACCCCTTACATTTTGTCTTCTCCAGTGTCCCACTTGAGGGCCTCTAAAAGGATCTACTAAATTCATCGAGTGTTCTAAAGAATCAAAAGGTTGTCGCAATGTGGTTATGAATGATACGACTATCTATGCTTGTATGAATCAACTTCATTAAAAAAAGAATTAGCGAGCACGTGTTTTTTTGCCTGTAAAACAATACTTCTGCACTTGATTATTTTCTTGGTGATGTGAATATATAGTGGCAGATGTCCTGTTTGTATGGGATGATTAATTCCATGATAATAGCACATGGCCGGATCATCCGCTGCGTCTAGTTTGTCAAGCTATAATTAAGAAGCTTTTGCATGCACTAAGATTTAGGTACCAAGCGAATAATAGTTTTACTCCACATTCAACTTCTACTATCTAGTATGGCTATTTAAAATTTATTCATAGTCATGAATATTCAGCCCTCTCTTTCTTATGATCTGTTTTTAATGCTAGGTATGAATCAACTTCATTAAAAAAGAATTAGCGAGGAGTCTCGGAATCGATCGCTTGCGATCGTTTTCTTACCCTAGCCGCCGCTGTTGGAGGCGACTAGGAAGCGGCCCTTGTTCCACCAAACTCCACCGGTGGAAAAGTTGGGCCCCTCTCCTTCTGTTTGCCGTTTCGGTGGCAGGAGGAAGGGGGCCCCGTTTTTGCATGGTAGTTAGGGTTAGGAAGGTTATAGCATGGTGCGTTGTTGGGTGGTGGGAGCGGCTCCCGGCAAATAAATCTGCCTCAACTCTTCTCCCACACCGACGTTGTCCTTCATGGCGGCGTCTTGGAGTTGGTGGCATTATGTGTTTGCCGATCTTTCAGATCGGTGGCTGTAGGGTTCATGGATGGTGTCGGCGAGGCGGCGGCGGCGACTCCATCAGATGGGGGGTTTTCCTCCTGTTCTGTCCCGTTGCTGCGTCGTTATCTCCGGCGCCATGGTGGAGCAGAGAGGATGCGTCCGGGAGTACGTGCAGATGGTGGTCTGCACTGATGACAGCTGGAAGATGGTGCACCTTGTGCTGGGTTCGTGGTTGGAGGCTAACGGTTCTGGTTCCTACTCCGACGTCGTCGTGCGGGGGTACCAGTGCTGAAGTTTGATGGCGTGTCTAGGGTCATGTTGCCCCGGTCTGTTTCTTTCAACGGCAATGGTTTGTCCTATGCCAAACTATTTTGGAGGTCCGAAAAGCTGATGATTAGCGATGGAGCCGCGTCGACCTCGGGTGAAGAGGTGATCTGTGTATTGTTTTCTTTGGTGGCTGCTACGGTGGTGCCGAATAAGATGGATAGGCGTTGTGTTGACACACGAACACGTCACGTGTACCCGCGACGCCGAGGGAGATGCTCCGCAACCTACTCCGCGGTACTGGGACGCCCCCAGCTCGTACCTGGTACAGTTACCAGTTGACCAAGCAGGAACAAGACAAAGATGATGACGCAGGCAGCATGGCTGCAGTGCCTATGATGTGACGAGAGTACAGCTACATGACACGTGCATAGTGTTGACAAGACCCCAGCAGTCATGTCAGCTACAGTGTCTGCATAGTGTTTTGTGGGCCATCCCTTGTCCCCTGGGCTCCCTCTATATAAGGAGCACCCGGGGGAGAGCTCTCCTCAGCCACGGACCGGCTCCTCAGCCCCTTGGGCTCTCTTTTCTCCCTCCGCTCCCGTGGAGCTCCTCCTAGCTAAGACCTCTTAGAGGCAGCATACACACAGCTCAAGGAGCATCTGTACCAATCACATATGAGAGGAGAATACACCGAATAGGCTAGATGCCGCAGTAGGGGTTTTATCTCTCACGAGAGCCCCGAAGCAGGGTAAATCCCCGTGTTGATCTGTTCTTCTGTGTGCGCTCTTCAGTGCGCTATCCCTCCCCGAATCCTCTAGCGTCCATCGGCCCCAAACATAAGCCTACCCCTAGGCATCTGTTGTTTCATACCACGACAGGCCCGCTCCAAAAAACTCCCAAGCCGCTCCAGCAAACCCTGCACAACCTCCGTCAACGCAACCTGAGACGCGACCATCTCCTGGAGCTGAGACACGACAAAGCCTTGCACCTCCGCCCGCATCAACAAGGGATCTCATCAGCGCTTCTGGAGGAGTAGACCCGAGCATGCCGCTGGCTGCGCCCGAGTTGGGGAGCCCCGGTCCCCAAGCTTGGGAGGGGGCGCGGCCACAGATGCCCATGTGCGGTCCAGAGGACGGCAAGGACCGGAAGCCAGCAACTTGGAGTCGTGGGGTGCCTGGCTGACCTTCTTGCGTTGAGGGCAGTCCCTCTCTTTGTGACCTGGGCGGTAGCAACCATGGCAGAAAATCTTGTTCTTGCAGTCAGCGATGAAGTGGCTTTTACTGAAGCACTTGAAGCACAAACCGCGCAGATGTGGTGGGATTTGAGGGCGTGGACATGCTATGGGAGGCGGGCGACTTGAAGGCGCAGGAGGTTGAGGGTGCCGATTCTGAACCACCTGCCATGGCCTCTCTCCATCTTCATTGTCCTCAATGGACACGTCGCTGCGCCTCGCAGCTGCCGGGGGCACAAGGGCGGGAGCAGAGCCGCTGCTCGGTGCAGATGACGCGGGGGCGTCGGTGGCCAGCTCCGGGACAGGGTCTTTCAAACTGCAACTCCAGCACCTCCTCCACGTCGGAGGCCAGCCCAGCCGGACTGGACAGGTCGAACGGCCCGCCGACCACCACAGAATTGAGCAGTGGCCTCGCAGGATCTGGCGTCAGGGGCACCACGCGGGGAACGAAGCCGTGGGGGAGCTGGGCTGGAGGTGGAGGTGGTATCTGGTGGGGGCGAAGGGAGAGGGAGGTGGACGACGCTACCGGAGAGGTAAACGCCAGGAGGGGGCGGTGCGGGTGGGGAACGGCAGCCGCGGGCGCGGTTGCCACAGCAGCGGTCGCCATACTCACCTACCCGTAGGTGAGCCTGTGGTCGTCGGCCGGCCGAGGTGGAGGCTGGAGCAGGACGTCTTCGAGTCGGTGGGGGCTGCTTCTCCTCCGGGCTGACGGGCGAGCGGCCTACGGCGGCGGACCGGTGGCGAGTTGCCGGCGGCGGTGCACGCGGCGGCGGTGGAAGCCCTAGCGGCCCACGGCAACAACAGGCCCCGCGGCTACATGCCGCACACCAGGCTGGATAGAGCGTGCGGAGGGGATGCCGGATCTTGTCGCGGTTGTCGAAGACGATGCCGGAGAAGGGAGATCGGGCCGGCGGCGGCGTCAGCACGCCCGCGTCGCCATGGTCGCCTCGGGTCGGGTCGCAGGAGTACTTACGAAGCGCCACATAGTTGGAAGGTAAGGCATCGCGTTGCTTTCAGTGCATAATTAATCAGGAGACCCGGCCCGGCCGTTTGTTTTGTTTGTTGCGAGACCTTAAGCGAGCTTGTTTACTCCTACGAATCTATGTGCGCTCCAAGCTAGCTTCAAATTCAATCTGAGACTTGCCCCGGTTGACCGCGCAAGTTGACAAGAAATGACAATTTTTATAATTTGGTTGCATATCGTTTCTTGGTGATCAAAGTCTCATGCATGCTACTCCCTAGAACCACCTACGTGATCAACCCTTTAATTTTTCTTTCATTTGACTGGCGATCGAGTGCTATATATACGTTAGCAAGACTTAAGACGCGCCATACGCCATGTTGCTCCACTAATAAAATATATTTGGTTGCGAGTAGGAGTACGGAGTAGCAGCTATTGTCCTTTTTAGCAATGTCAATGCATATGTTAATTAGCATGCATGGCACTCTCTGCCGGGGATCAAATGCTGGTGGTTTCCTAAATTTAGTTGGATGACCCGAAACAATTTCTAGGAAAACCTCTCTCGGTCGTGACCTTTCATACGCGTAGATCAACCACGACGTACGCGCGCGTAGTTTTTTTTAATAATCTTGCGTCGATGGTCGCGTGGAACTTTCATACACGAGTCGCAATACTTACGACGAACAACCCATGCATGACCAAGATGATACTATGAGGCAGGTCAAGTGGACTACGCATGCTATGCAAGAGTTTGACGAAAGGGTTCCTCGTACACGTACGTACGAAACTACTCCATCAGGGCCGTTCATTGACAAGTTGGTGCGAACCAGTCAAAACCGGCAAATCCTAAACACCGTATTACAGCCGCTAGTGTGTGATGTTACAGTATGTGAGATGGAGCGGACTGATTAGCTTAATTTTTTTTTTTGACGAAAAGGCAGTCGAATTAGCTTAAAATATGTCTTGCAAAACAGTACGCGGTTTTCAACGGTTTGGAGACACCGCTCATGAGCTAGCTCCCTGATTGCGATAGTGGCAGGTATACGTACGCGCGCAGATGCATGCATGTGAATTTTGTGTGCAGATGTAGTACTATTGTATTGGTAGTTTTGTACAGTGCACATGCTGCAAGCTTGGGTAGCGCAAATGCGTTGCGCTTTAGGCTCCTTTTTGATTCAGCGTGAGACGACGACGATTGCTAGCGTACGTAAATAGCGCGCGGGAGGAGGCCGCACTGACCTCTGGCTGTTTCGCCGGTAAATTGCCCGCAGCTGCTCGCGCATTTCACCGTTGCTGGCTAGAAATTACGAGTAGAGATTTCTTTGTACCTAGTTTTTCTCGCGATTGATACAGCGGGAAGAGATTCTTCATATGGTTCAGCCAGGAAGTGAACAAGACCACTAGTAGAAACAAGGGCTTTCGTCCAGAGCCACATCGGGCTCTAGTCCCGGTTGGTTACGAACCGGGACTAGAGGGGGTGACTAGTCCTTGTTCAAAGGCCACGAGGCCGCAACAGACTGTCGCGGGCGATGTTTGTGTGTCCCTTTGTCTGTGTTGGGGCTCCGGGTGAAAACCTCGACCGATTCGGTTTCGACGACGGCGACACGCTATGTTGTTACCCTCTTGGGAGTGTCGTTGTGGAGTATCGATATAGCCCTTGGTTTTCGGTGGCAAGTTCGGCTCTCCTTTATTTTTATTTATCTTTAATCTGCTTTGTAAGATGTTATCCTAATCACTTTGTATCGGTTTGGTCGTGTGGTTTTTATTTATAAAGCGGGGCGAAACCTGTTTCGAAAAGAGAACCGATAACTTTTTATTTTCTTCGGATAGCTGCTGCTAAAAATCTGTGTACGTACTGTTTTTTATAGTAAAATTTGTGTACTGTTAGTCTGGCTGAGGTGCACGCCCTTTTTTCTCAATCGTTAGCGCCGGCCATCATCTTTCGATGATGGTTCGGCTGTTTTGGATGGGTAATAGGACTATCTTCTAATATATAGTAGTACATTTCAGTGGGCTGCCGAGACATCCTCAAACATTGGGAGGGAAACGGCATTTTCTTTGCTTTGTCTGGGCATTTTTTATGGTTGTCTAGCTACATCGAGACCTAGCACGGCCGTTTGTTTTGTTTGTTGCGAGACCTTGAGCGAGCGAGTTTATTACTCTTACGAATTCCCGTGTGTGTGTGTGTGTGCATGTGTGCTCCAAGCCAAGTTTAAAATTCAATTTGAGACTTGCCCCGGTTGACCGCGACTTTCACGCGCCATACGACATGTTGCACCACTAATAATAAATATAAATATATTTCGTTGCGATCGAGCAGCTAGCTAGGAGTACCAGCTGCTAATGTCCTTCTTAGTTAGCAATGTCAATGCATATGTTAATTAGCATGCATGGTACCCCCGGCCGGTCTAATGCTGGTGGTTCCCTTAGTAGTACTCGTTAATTGGATGACCCAAAACAATTTCTAGGAAAACCTCTCGGTCGCGCCTGGAACTTTCATACACGAGTCGCCAACTTACGACGAATAACCCATGCATGCATCACCTACAGTAGATGCATGATACTCCAGGTCAAGTGGGGACTATGCAAGAGTTTGACGAAAGCTAGCGTTGTTCCTCGTACAAGTTGTACGTCGAGTAGGGTACGAAACTACGAACCCGGCCGGCCGTGATCGCCATCACCCGTCAGGTTGGTAGTCAAAACCGGCAAATCCTAAACACCGTATTAGCTAGAGCCGCTAGTGTTATGTTATGTCGGATGGAGCGGACTGATTATTAGCTTAAAATATGTCTTGCAAGTTGCAAAAGAGTAGGCGCGCGGTTTGGAGATTACCGCTCACCAACACCCCTCCCTGATTGCAGGTAGTACTGTATTTCTGTGGCGATCGATGCCTTCAAGGAGGGGGAGGCATCCTTGATTTGACACAAGCTTAGGTTCGGTTGGCGTAGCCATACATTATTTTCGTTTGACGCCAGGCATGATAATCTGAAATCCTTGTCTTGCAGTGACTCGGACACTGCGACCCTAGCTAGCTAGCTAGTACTCCGGCCTTGTACACACGCGCCACGCGGACTGGCGATTGAGATTGGCCGACTTTCGTGCTGCTAGCTGACACTGAGTCACTGATAAAACTGGCGCTACACTGTCGCTGCTGGTCGTGTATAGGAAGTCATAAGCTATGGTCCTGCTGAACCAGCATACTGAAGAAGAAACCGTCAAACTCGTCGCATGTAGATCCACGTCCAAGATCTCAACCTCCAGAAGAACTCACATGTCTCACGCAGGCGCCCGAGGCCGCACCATCATCATCATGGCGCTGGCCTCTCTCCCATTTCCGATGTGGCCCAGTTAGGTCTATAGCTCCGGAGGCTATGAAAGAGAAAATTGCACATAGCACCGACCTTTGGTGCAAAAGTTGCACAAAACACAAAATCAAATCATCTTTTGCAGCACACCCCATGTTTTGGTTTAAAACGTTGCAGCTAGCCCAAATAGGTAATTTAGGGCCTAAACCCGTATCCGATAGGCGGGCCCATACTTGTGTACCATATCCAATTCTCCAAAAAAAAACAAAAGGCACCGTATTCCTCCTGGCCTCGGTACAGAGCAACCTCGGTTCCTATCCCGTCTTGACCAAACCAGTGAAACACTCGAGCAGACGATCAGCGGACGGGGGCGTAGAAGATGAGAATCGGCGATGGCGGCGGCGGAGGCGCGGGAGCGCAGCCGGCGAGGACGGGCGATCTGCAGGATCCGAACTCGTATGATTCACCAATCAGTACGGATTGCGGCAGTGCTGGTCACGGCCGCAGCGCTGGTGGTGGCGGCAGCAGCTCGCCGACGGACGAGGTGGACGCAACCGTCGATGGCACAGAGCACCGCCGCGCTGATTGCCCCGTCCGATAACTCCGAGAATGCAAATTCCCATTGTCGGTGGCGCCCGTGATCCCGCACGACTAGGTCCACAAGGTTTCATCTTCCTCCCACAAGCTTTTTGGAGGACGAGGCCATGGCAAGAGTCTAGCGCAAAGAGATCACGGCAGCCGTGGTGGACTTGGAGGACCTTCTCGTTGTTCTCAAAGAACAGGTCTGGAGTACTACGGTACAGGTAGAGGTAGAGCGTACTGACAGAGTCACATGCCCACACGGTTAGGTTCAGTTCAACATTTGTTTTCGAATCTGAAAATTCCATATTTGTTTTATTGATGCTTAAATTTCGGGAATACGGTATATAAGTATGGCTCCACCTGTCAAATACGTTGTTAAGGCCCTAAATTATCTATTTTGGGCTAGCTGCAACGTGTTAGACCAAAACATGGGGTGTGCTGCAAAACATGGTTTGATTCTGTGTTTTGTGCAACGTTTGCACCAAAGGCTGGTGTTCTCTGCAATTTTCTCGCTATGAAATCTGCCCTTGACACGCGCTCCCTTTGTTCATAGTATAGTTGGGGACATTCTTCGGAAACCTTTTATGTTCTTCGAAAAGCTGCTACGAAAAAATTGTGTGCTGTTAGTCATGCTGAGGTCCACACCTTCTTTTCTCAACTGTCAGCGCCATGATCTTTCGATGATGGTTCGTTGTCTTGGATGAGTAATAGGAATATTTTCTAGTACTCCCTCCGTCCCAAAATATAAGGCGCAATTGATTTTCACTGGTTAACGACTTATAATTTGTATGAACATTAATATTTGGTTTCAATAAAGCTAGCGTTTCCTTAAAAAAAAATAGTACATAGATATATGACATGAAAAGTTTTTATAAGATGAATACAATGATGTCATTTATATATTTCCAAC
The DNA here is from genome assembly GCA_947311845.1 of Poa pratensis. Classification (NCBI taxonomy): domain Eukaryota; kingdom Viridiplantae; phylum Streptophyta; class Magnoliopsida; order Poales; family Poaceae; genus Poa; species Poa pratensis. The sequence goes on from CAMZMU010000054.1 coordinate 3,989,825, forward strand.
TCATATAATTTAGTAAATATTAGCGGTACAGTCGCTCATTAAAGAGCAGTACGAAAATAGCGGGACTTAAATTTTAGAATGGAGGGAGCAGTATTTCAGTGGACTGCCGACATCCTCAGACATTGGGAGGGAAACGGCATTTTCTCTGCTTTGTGTGGGCAGTTTTGTATGATTGTCTAGCTACATCGAGACCTACCACTGCTGCAATGTCCGTATGTGTAGAATTGGTTGATGCATGCTTGTGGCTCCATATCTTTTATCCTCATGCTGCAATGTCCGCATGACTTTAAATTGGTTGATGCATGCTTGTGGCTCCATATCTTTTATCCTCATGCTTGTGGCTCCAACAGTCCGTATGTGTAGAATTGGTTGATGCATGCTTGTGGCTCCATATCTTTTATCCTCATGCTGCAATGTCCGCATGACTTTAAATTTGACAAGAAGCTAGTGACCCGGCCAGTTTTTAAATTTGGTTGCGTCGTCGTTCCGTAGCGATCAAAGTCCCGTAGTGGTTCTTTCGTACGTACTCAAACTTAATAAGACCGGACGCACTACACGCTATATATAGTCCCAGAGTCAATGCGGCAGGTTCGCAGTAGACGGAGCCGGACGATCGAGACCAGTGGCACCGCGCGCGTACAGATCGATCTACGCGCCCGTCTTTGGTCAATTAATCAATTCCAAGTCTATATATATTAACCGGCCTGCTCCGGTGGTCATGGCAATGGTAAATAAAGGGGTCTCTGGTCGGCCAGCAAATTCGTTCGATCATTCACGCGCGTTGTGCTTGCTTTTGGAATTAGCTAGGATCCCTTTTGATTCAACTGAACGAACGACGTACGTACTGCTTTTGGTAAATAATAAAGGGAAGCTATAGCTAAGCGAATTAACACCGAAATTACCCGGGTATTTCGCTGGTAAATTACGCGCAGGTGCTCGTGCATTTCACCATTGCTAGCTACTACTGCTTAAAACCACCTAGCTACGTGCGTACGTACAAGGAGACCAGCTCGGGCGGTCACCCCTTTCCCCACCTACAGTAAAGGGCGATTTTTAGGCGACACCGCGCACAGCAGCTCGCAGCTCGAGTTTCGCCGGATCCCTCGCCCTCCGGCGGCCGCCTCGGCGGCGGGAGGACGGGGGATCCCCGGATCCATGCCGTATGTAGATTAGGTGTGCGTGGTGGTGTGGCTTCTGGCGGCGCTGGGGTGGTAGCGGCGGCGCTGGTGAGCCTTTTGGTGGCGGCGGTCTACCCCTCTGTCGGCGCGGCTCCGAGGAGCTCCGCCGCGGATCTGCTGCTCCGTCCCCGTCTGCGGCTCCTCGGAGTGCTCGGGGGGACTTCCCCTTTGCCGGAGTCCGTGGTGGCGGATCCGGTGATTGACGACCTTGAAGATGCAGATGCGGAAGGCCAGGATGGTGTTGCCGCTCGTCGTGGTGGGCGGAGGTGCTTCGGCACCGAGGGGCGTCGACTCCCTTGTCGCGAAGGGGAGCCTCCCAGTCCAAGTTCATGGAGGTCTTGCGGCGGGCTTCGCCGGCGCAACGTTCAGCTCGAAGACGACGACGCCAGAGCTCAGGAGGGCTTCCTTGTAATTTCTCTAGTTTCCTGGGTTTTTCTGTAAGAGTCCTGGTGTTTGTTAAAAAAAAAGCTACGTGCGTACGTACGTGGGCCTTTAATTTTTCCTTCATTTGACTGGCGATCGAGACAGTATACGTTAGCAAGACTTAAGACGCGCCACATGCTTAGTTGCTCCACTAATAAATATAGTATTTTGTTGCGAGTAGGAGTACCATCTATTGTCCTTCTTAGCAATGTCAATGCATTTGTTAATTAGCATGCATGGCACTCTCTGCCGGGGTCAAATGCTGGTTTCCCAAATTTAATTACTCCCTCCGTCCCAAAATAACTGTCTTAAGTTTGCTCAAAAGTGGATGTATTTAGACGTGTTTCATGTATAGATACATTTACTTTTGGGCAAACTTGAGACACTTATTTTCGGACGGAGGAAGTATATTGGATGATGGCCCGAAGCTATTTCTAGGAAAACCTCTGGGTCGTGACGGGACATTTCATACGACGCGTAGATCGCCGACGACGCGCGACGTAGTATTTATATTGCCCTATATACGTACGTGGTTGGTCGCGCGGAACTATCATACACCAAGTCATCTCCAACTTACGACAAATTAAGAACAACCCATGCATGCATGACCAAGACGATACGTATGAGGCAGGTCGATCAAGTGGACTGTATATATATGCAAGAGCTTTACGAAAGCAAGCTAGCGTTCCAGCTCGTACGAAACTACGAACCCGGCCAGGGCCCTTGTCAAGTTGGTACGAACCAGTCAAAACCGGCAAATCCTAAACACCGTGCTACGGCCGCTAGTGTGATGTTAGCTTAGACCGTTGGCGGTTCACAACGCGCGCGCGGTCCCGTGAAAAGCCAGCCTCAAATTAAGGTCGATGGTGTTCATACACCACACGCGCGCGGACAGACTACACGAGTCGCGACACGTACAGTACATGCGCGAACGGTCAGCGGTCTACTCGATCGTCTCCGACAGTACTGCTGGTCGGGTCCTCAAGACCCGACGAAGAGATCTTTTTTTTCCCATATACAGTAGTACATGCAATACGACCCGATCGACCAAGAGATCCATCATGTGGTGGCCGGCTTCGCGTCTCCTAGCTAAATATACATGTGTATCTAGACACATTTCATGTACATGTTCACTCACTTTAATGTGTATGTGGACAAGATGTATAATACCTAGAACATCTTATATTTAGGAATGGAGGGAGTAGAAATTACTGTCTATATATTGTCTTTCTTTTTTTTCTTCAAACTGGAGAACTACTATGATTTCAAAAAAAAAAGGAGAATTACTCTCCATTTTCTTAGTTTCGACGGTAGCTTAGCTAAAGGTATATTAATTAATCTCATACATGAGGTTGATCCAACGATCGAGTACGTACCTAATCGGCGGTTGGGTCACTGAGTGTTACCTTAAGTCGCTCGATCGCTGCCATATTTATGCAGCTGGAGTTCTTAATTACTTTCTTCGTTCCACAATATAAGATGTTTTAACATTTTTCTACATTCACATGTGCACACATGTATCTAGACACGTTTAAGTGCATGTGTTCATTCTTTTTAGTATGAATCTACACATGCATGTGTAACACATAAAACATCTTACATTGTGAAACGGAGGGAATACCCAATTTCTAGGAAAACCTGGGTCGTCCTAGCTGCCAGTGATAGTCTTCGTAAAACTTGGAATATTCTTTCGTGCTCTTGCGTACGTACGTGAGTTGCCAATTCGATCACGATACGTACGGTCGCGCGTCGAGATGACCCGAGACGAGGGGACAGCAGAAGCGAACGGGGTCACGTTCATTAAACGGAAGCCGACGAAGATGTATCATTTTCCTCGGACGATCAATCGCGCACCCGGCCAGCAGTGACTCGGACTGCGACCCTAGCTAGTACTCACACGCCACGCGGACTGGCGATTGAGATTGGTCCAAGGAGTCCATGCATCAATGTAAACGCACACGTAAACCGTATTGGTCCAAGGAGTTCATACATCAACATGAATTTGTTTGTTGCGCGGGGCGGTCACATGATGATCTTACATGCGAGGGCCAACAAGAAGGCCCAGCCTATACTTAAATGTTACTCCATCCTTCGGAAAAGGATGTCTTTGATTTGTCCAAATGTGAATGTATGTGTACACTAAAACATGTCTACATACATCTAAATCTAGACAAATCCAAGACATCTTTTTCTGAACGGAGGGAGTAGTAGAACATCTCCACCGGCGTTGACAATAGCGTTGCCAATAATGTTACTGGGATCCTGGCGTGAAAACAACGCCCAACCACGGTCCTGATAGCAGCACATTTGCCGGATAGGCTCAATACCACGTCCGACAATCTATTCACAGCACCAGTCCATAGGGAGCAGCGTGGGAGTGTCGGAGAGGCGCGACAACCGTGTCTACATCAGATACGCGCAAGTGGGACGCCCCTGTCAGTGACTCAAAAGACCGGTCAGTGCTATTGAATGAGATAAGTGATTCCCCATGCGGGCGCAGACAACACGACACATCACCGGATTTAATGCACGCAAGGCGAACCGGTGCTCGATTCTAATGGCCGCCACCCACCTCTGCTCCTCCGGCCGGCTTTAAAATCACTGCGCGCACTTGTCACAGTCCTCACACCATCGACCATCTCTTCTCCCGAACTACACCTCAAGAAGATCCACCGGCAGTTTGCATGTCTGGCCGCCACGAGCAGAGTGCGAACTGTCAGCTTTGCCGCGAGAGGCAGCAGGCGAGCTCGACCCACGTGCCGCCACCGACTCGCCCAATCCAACCGCTCCCATCTTACGCTTCTGATGGCCACCGTCTGATGACGGTGCAGGAGGGGCAACACCACTTGCGCAACCACATTCCGGTGGCCGCTGATTGCTGCCTAGCAACCGGCTGGGTGACCAACAGTGGGCAGGCGCGTCTGGACTACATCAGAAGGTGTTGGCAGACCTTGCTATGGGAGCTGGGGCACGCCCCGCAGTACACCATGTCGTCGCACTATTGGGACGACAAAGTGGAGGCCAAGTACAACTGCCACCTCAACAAATTCTTCCCCACCCTGTTTTGTTGTTCTAGTCACTTGACAAATCGAACCTATTTCGGTTACCTCGTAGAATCCTAGGGGAGTGACGACATCATGGTATTACAAGTACCATGACCCTTATTCCCGACCATGACAACGAGGACCGCAATTCTGCACTAGTCGACTCAAATGACTTTTGCTACTTAGTCATGTGTTAGTTGAACATGTTATACACTACTAGTCGATCATACTATCATATTATTGTTCCGTTATATGCTACTAATCGATAATTACTACTACCTCCGGTAAGCCAAAATAGCCTATCAAAACGTTGTATAATTTGAGACAATGGTAATATTAGTGTTGCTGTTAAATTCAATAATGACAAAAAATTCAAAATTATGACATTAGGCATGCGACACCCACGCCAGTAGTGCCTTTTTGACACGCCACTGATAAGCAATTATGCGTAGCGACAGTCCTGATAGAATGTGTGTATGGCACCGTCCAATCTCGACGGGATAAGAACTACATAAGTCGTCCGTCCACTCAGCTACCGTCACGGCAAGGGGATATTATTAGGGTGCCGTATGTCCTCTTTAGTTCAAAAGATTTATTAACTTTTGTAAAATGATGATGGCATCGCAAAAGTTGGTGCATCTTTTTAAACTAGAGAGGGTAGAGGAGAGGGTAGAGGGTAACATGATAACGACCGAACTTGATCTCTCTAGCCCAGCAGAAGCCGAATCAAGTCAAGTACCGGCCCAAGTCCGGTTGTCTCGCCATTTTTGCCAGAAAACGAAAACAGTCACAGTCCGGCAGTACCTGCCCTGTCGAGGTGTGAAACACTGATTGTCAAAGTTTGTGGTCAAGAGACCGTGTTTTCACTTAATTTCCCTGCAACCTCTCTGCCCCCGAACTAACTAATTCTTTACTCCCCGTCACGCTCCTGCTCAAGCACCACCAAACGCAAATCACATTGCTTCCAACTTCTATATAAACTCCACAAGCCTCCACTGTCCGAATCACTCCCCGCCAACTTCAGAAGCTCTGCTCTCTGCTAGTACTCCTACACGCACGCACGCACACAGCCAGATCGATAACCAAGCTCCATCGCTTCGTCACAGCACGATCAATCACACCAGAGCGTGAAGACATGGACCAGCTTCAGAAGCGCCCGGCCAACTACGTGCCCCTGAGCCCCGTCGGCTTCCTGCCCCGCGCCAATGCCGTCTACGGCGACCGCACCTCCGTCGTCTACGGCCGCGTCCGCCACACCTGGCGCCAGACGCACGAGCGGTGCCGCCGCCTCGCCTCCTCCCTCGTCCGCACCCTCGGCGTCCGCCGGAACGACGTCGTCTCCGTCCTCGCCCCCAACGTGCCCGCCATGTACGAGATGCACTTCGCGGTGCCCATGGCCGGCGCCGTGCTCAACACCGTCAACACCCGCCTCGACGCCAAGGCCGTGGCCGCCATCCTGCGCCACGCCGAGGCCAAGCTCTTCTTCGTAGACTACGAGTACGTGCGCCTCGCCAGCGACGCGCTCCAGCTCCTCGCCTACTCCGGCGCGTCCGTGCCGCTCGTCGCCGTCATCGATGACCTCTACCGGCCCACTGGCGTGCGGCTCGGGGAGCTCGAGTACGAGGCCTGGTCGCGCACGGCGACCCCGCCGTGGAGCTTCCGCAGCTCGAGGATGAGTGGGACGCCGTCACGCTCAACTACACCTCCGGCACCACGTCCGCGCCCAAAGGGGTCGTGTACAGCCACCGCGGCGCGTACCTGAGCACCACCAGCTTGTTGATGGCCTGGGAGATGGGCGCCGAGCCGGTCTACCTCTGGACGCTCCCATGTTCCACTGCAACGGCTGGACCTTCACCTGGGGCGTCGCGGCGCGCGGCGGCGTCAACGTCTGCATCCGCGAGAACCGCGCGACGGAGGTGTACCGCGCTATCGCCCGCCACGGCGTCACCCACATGTGCTGCGCGCCCGTGGTGTTCAACATCCTCCTCGAGGGCGACGCGAACGCGCGGCTCGGTGCGCCCGTCCACGTGCTGACTGGCGGCGCCCCGCCTCCGGCCGCGATGCTGGAGCGCGTCGAGAAGATCGGCTTCCACGTCACGCACGCCTACGGCCTCACGGAGGCCACGGGCCCCGCGCTGGCGTGCGAGTGGCGAGCGCAGTGGGACAGCCTGCCTCTGTCAGAGCGTGCGCGCCTCAAGGCCAGGCAGGGCGTCAGCGTGCTCTCCCTCGCGGACGCCGGCGTTGTCAACGACGACGACGCCATGGCAAGGGTGCCACACGATGGGAAGACCCTGGGCGAGATCGTGCTCCGCGGCAGCAGCGTCATGAAGGGGTACCTCAACAACCCCGAGGAGAACGCGAAGGCCTTCCGGGGCGGGTGGTTCATGACGGGCGACGTCGGTGTCGTGCACCCGGACGGGTACATCGAGATCAAGGACAGGTCCAAGGACGTGATCATCTCGGGCGGAGAGAACATATGCAGCAAGGAGGTGGAGGAGGTCCTGTTTCGGCACCCGGCCGTGGCCGACGCCGCGTCGTCGCCATGCCGCACGCGCACTGGGGCGAGACGCCGTGCGCGTTCGTCGTCGCCAGGGACAAGGCGGCCGGCGTCTGCGAGGACGACGTCATGGCCTTCTGCCGCAAGCACATGGCGCGATTCATGGTGCCCAAGAAGGTGGTGGTCTGGGACTCAATCCCGAGGAACGCGCTGGGGAAGGTCGAGAAGAACAAGCTACGCGACGCGGCACAGAAGCTCACGCCGCTGGCGCAGAAGATTAAGGCCACGAAGACGACGGTCTGCGGTGGGCTCCGGAGCGAGCAGCCGGTGGCGCACGTCATGGCCATGTCAAGGCTATAGGGCAGCACCCTCACTTTGCCCCAACAGTTCATTTCTTTGTGACGTCGTACAGTAAAAACCACGGCTACAGCCGTCATGGTGATCATGTAGTCAAATGAATGGTCTACGCGTTAGAGAATCGTATTCCTTGGCACCATGTATGCCGTTAGAGAATCGTACTCCTTTGTAGAACGAACGAGGTGTGCATTGCATTGTGGCACCCAAAACTGTTATATTTATTTTGGTTTCTCTTCTGTTGCTGCTAATTTGAAACATATGTGTACATTGTGAATATCCAGGGACAAATTAAGCCAATAATTCTTGCCAAGCTCTATTACTCACTCCGTTCCAAATTAATTGACTTCTATTTGTCTACATGTGGATGTATCTAGACATGTTATAAGTATAGATATGTTCACATTTAGATAGATGGAAGTCAATTAATTTGAAACGGAGGGAGTACGTAGTAATGATATGATGAGTTCCCCGGACCCCTCTTGAATCCACACTCTTCTTAGGGAATGACATTTTAAGTTGTTGGGCAAAGCCAAGGTTGGGCTATCCAAAACACTTTTTTTCGGGCCAAAAGAAAACCGAGTGACTAACCCATCTCGGAGGGCAAAAGGTTTTTCCACAATTACTCTTCTTACGTGGTAGTAGAATATTTCTGCTACTTGTTGTACATTTTCTCCCTCGGCCGTTATGTTTTTCCCCTCCTGGCGGACCACATTCGACGGTGAGTCCAAGTCCTATTCTCATCAAATCTCTCTTACCATTTCAATCTCGTACTCGGTAACTGGCGAGTTAATACGCATTGCGTCTACTACTAACCTACTTCTTGAACGAATGGTAACGTTAGTCTTCGTGACACATTTGGAGGAGCAAGTGCCCATTGACGCTTCACGAGGCGGTCTTCCGGGTGACACTTCGAAGAGCCGGCACCGACCAACCTTACAAGGAACTTGGTCCTGACTAGGGTGCCCATCCGGCCATCTGTTGTGCGCCTCACTGGGCCTGTTAGGCTGATGGTTGTCCTGCTGTCGTCACCAACAATGCTACAAACCGAACATATGTACGAACATATGGAACCCATAAAAGCTGGCTAGTGGTAACCAACTGAGTAGTAGCGACACAACCAAAACATGCAATGTGTAGAAGACTAAATCTGCATAAGTGAGACAGCTTGCCGCTCTCGGACTTCGATCATGATTTGTTCCCTGGACCTTCTTGAATCCACACATCTTAGCGGATGACCTTTTAAATTGTTGGGAAAAGACGAGGTTTGACGATCCAAAACACTTTTTTCCATGCCAAACGAAAACTAAGTGACTTACCCCTATGTGCGAGCAAAAAGGTTTTCCACAAGTACACTTCTTATGTGGGAGACGAATTTTGAATGTCTCACTCGGGCCGTTGCCCTTTAATAAAATATCCCGCCCTCTTACGCATACATGCGACATCGATAGTATTCCTTCATTGCGTGGTGTGGGTGTGTGAGTGTGGTGTGCGTCTGTGCATAAGTTCACATACTACAACTGTACTACATAGTAGAGGCATAAAACAAAATCTATGGGACGAACTTGATTTTCCTGGTGGAACATAGTGTGGGTGTGGGAGAAGAGAGAAAATATGATTTTTTTTCGGAAAACAGAAAAAATTATGATTGGAAGCATTTGATGGTTGTAAGCTAGCCCACAGTTAAGTTGTGGCCTGTTTATGGGCCTACATTAATACCTTTTTGAGAGAGCCTACATACACGATTGTTTAGGACCACTAAAGTGTAGTAGAGTCTACATAGGCTAACCCACAACAGCAATAACAGGACCTGGTATATTTAGGGGCCCTAGTTAAAAGGACCACTAAAGTTTAGTATTCAGTAGAGCCCAACTAGAGTAAAAAGGTCAGCTAACAAAAAAAAACTTGAGTAAAAAGGACTAACTGAAAAAACCTGCAAGCACTAACTGAACCTGTTATCATTCATGCAGCAGCATGTACTGCTTCGATCGATCACTGTGACTGTGTTCTGTGTAGTGTGTTCGTGCATGTGCTCGACCGATCCAGCAAGAGACGATGGAAACGATGGTGGCACGCGGTGGCCGGTCTCGAAGCCGTCTTCTCGCTCTCCGGCGTCCCTGTACTGCGATGCACGGCGAGGATGGCGATTTTTGGCGCGTGCGAGAGATAAGAAGCGCGGCGGGTGGTGGCGAGAAAATAGGCGCGCGGCGGTTGGGGAGAATGCGGATCGTGCGAAGAGGGTGGGCCCACCTTTCGGCGCTAGATAATTGGCGGCAGTTGCTAACACACGCACGGCTTAACTCCCAAGCTTGGCGCGCGCCGGTGCTCGCTCTTGTGTCCAAGGCGGTTAAGCTCGGCTCTGAAGACGGCGTTAGGAATTCAGCAAGCAAGCGCGCGAGAGAGAGAGAGAGCAACTGCATACGCTCCAGCACATGTCCATGGCGGTAAGCTTCCTCCCGGTAACGTCCCCGCCGCTGTTCCACCACCACCTCGACAGCGCCGACCCGGAGCTCCACGACGCGCTTCTCGGCTTCGTCTACGACCCCGCCGCCAACACCGGCATCGACGCCTTCCTCGACCTCAGCCCCGTTCTCCCAAACGACGACGACGACCTGCGCTGCGACAAGAGGCCGCGAGCCGCCGCCGACGACGCGTCGCTGGACTTCGTCGCGCCCGTCGACGGCCAGCCGTGGAGTAACCGTGGTGGCGGCTACCAGGTGCCGGCCGCGCTGCCGGAGTTCCTGACCGACTTCGTCCTGCCACTACCGCAGATGCCTAACCCGGCGTTCTTGCGCGGAGCGGACGCCAAGAGGGCCGAGGGTAACGGACGCAGCCAGTCCGCGCCGAGCATGGCGGCGAGGGAGAGACGGAGGCGGATCAGTGAGAAGACAGCGGAGCTGTCGCGGCTGGTCCCCGGCGGGCACAGGCTGAACACCGCCGAGATGCTGCAGGAGGCCGGCCGCCACGTGAAGCTCCTCCAGGCGCAGGTCGGCGTGCTCGCCCTCATGCGCGCCGTCGAGGTAATCAGCAGCAGCAACCGCCGCATTGTCACCGTTAGTCTGCATTCATTATTCCTCGAGCTTGATCAACCAACCAATCGCTCAACTGTGTTTGATCTTGTCCGATCAATTTCAGCAGGAGAAAGTCACAGTACCGTCCACGGCGCAGGAGCAAATGCAGGCGCTGCTCGCCCACGGCAGCCTGCAGGAGCGGCTGGCGGCGGAGGGCAAGTGTCTGGTGCCGAGGAAGCTGGTGGACGCCATGGCCAAGGATGAGGCCGTCGAGTCCAACGCGCTGCTCAGGAGGGACCTCGCCCGGTTCATGGAGTCGCTGCCACTGGAGCAGTAGCTAGGTCGACGCGGAGTCCGGTTGCGCGGCATGACGCGTGCATGGTTTTGTCAATTTTTAGGACAACGCCGTACATGCACCGCCGACGCTGTAGTGGTCGTATATGTCAGTGTGTGTTCGTGACCCATGGCGACGCCTGTCTGTCTCTAATCCATAGGCATAATCATCTGTTTAGATTAAATCACTTCAGTTCTACTAGTATTAGTTAAATTCAGTATAGGCATAATCGTCTGTTTAGATTAAATCACTTCAGTTCTAATATTAGTTAAATTCAGTTTACTTGGGCCCGTGTGCCTGTGATACTAACACTGTATTTCCTCTGCTCCACAAATGCTGAATTTTGTAAGCCTGTCCGGTGGGTGTGCCATGATTAGATTTGGTGATATGTTTTTCCTTCGGAATTGATTTTCTGAATAAGGAGTTTGGCAGTTCTCTCCGTTTTTCAGACTGTATTTTCTCAACTTCACCAAGGTAGGTTTTCTCCTCCATGCATTGCCTTGGATTCCAGTGAGATGCATCATGGATGGGAAGGTGGCCCCAAGATCCGATTGGCGCGGAACCAAGCATAAGACGTTTCTTCTGAATGTACACACAGAAAAATTTACGTGTGCGTCAAGTACGTCCAGATTGGGAAGAGTACAGCACGAATTTACAATTCTGTGATGACAGAATTTACGAAGTGTTCACTGCTCTGTAATCAATTCTGTACTAATCCAAAGTGGTGATAGCTGTTACGAAACACAGTGAAGCATTTTGTGCTCTGTTTGTAACTGCCGCTCATTCATCTGATTTTTTTTTCTGTCAGTATTCATTCATCTGACTTTAATTCTGGAACAGACTCTTTTTAATGACGAACTAAGATGTTTAATGGAATTGTAACAGTTCAGGTTCTTCCTTCATGGGCAAATTTAACTTTTGCTGGGTCTTGTTGTAATTTCTGGTTCCTACTGGACCTGTTTGTAAGTTGTACTGAGCTTCCTAATATATGTGTTGGATCCTGTCAAAAAAAAAAAAAAAAACTTTTGCAAAATCTGATGACTCAACGACTACCTCTCCGATAAAATTTCCGTACATGGACCGGCGAAGGATGCCAGTGTATAGGGTATTGACAGGGTAAAGGACTATCATACACATACTTTATAAGTCGTGGGTACAAAATTCTATCCATATCCGTATCCATACCCATCGGCATAAATTTTACCCGTACCCATATCAGACGGTTACCCGTTGGTAGATTAATAATAGACAATATTCATAGTCGGAGGTGCGCCGTCGCATCACAACCGTGTTTTCCTACTCTCCACTTGCTCGTAACCTACCTGCTGCTCTTACTTGTCGTCGACTTATCGGGGCTGAGAAAAAAAAGAAAGGAGTGGGAAATCATGCCTTTTAGCGGCATGATGTGAAGGGTCAGCAGATCGACAACTCGAGGGCGCACATGTCATGTTAAAATGGGGAGGTTTTTTTATACCCATGGGCCGTACTCTACCACGACTTGACGGGTAGGAAATACTCCCTCCATTTTTAAATATAAGATGTTTTAGCCTTTGTCCACATTTATCTATATACAAATGTATTTAGACATGTTTTAGTTTGTATGTTCACCCAATTTAATATGCTTCTAGACAATATGTGCAACACCTGAAACATCTTATGTTTAAAAATGGAGGCAGCAGACAGGGACGGAGCCAGGAATTGAGCTCAAGGGGGGCAAAGCCAAACTAATTAGTGTTGTGATTTGCTTGAGGGGGGCTAAACTAGCTAAAATCTCTTAAATTAGTAGCTGCCATGGCTAATATGGTAAAGAAAACCATGAGCATAGGGGGGGCGTAGCCCCTGCTCGTCCCCCTGTCTCCGTCCCTGGCAGCAGATATTACGCATGTGCAAAAAATAGTCTCCACTTGTTCGTAACCTACCTGCTCCTCTTACTTGTCGTCGACCCGTCTGGGCTCGAGAAAGAAAGGAGTGGAAAATCCATGCCTTTTAGCGGCATGATGAGAAGGGTCCAGTGGATCAACAACTCGAGGCCGCACATGTCATGTCAAAATGGAGAGGGCTTTGTATACCCGTGGGCACATGATTTTACCCGTACTCTATCACGACTTGACGGGTAGGAAATAGATATTACCCATGTGTAATTTTTTTTCCATACCCTGTCTACATGGGTAAAACTGGCGGTGGCCTTTTTTTTTTAATTTTTCCACATATATTAAACCGACAAAGAGTACACGATTACATCGATTACAAAAACAAAACTAAAAAAGACGAGCAAATCTATGAGATCTTCAAACTCTTTCTTCATCCATGACACAATCTTGTACTTTTTTGAAGGTAGCCGTAGAACAACGCCGAAAACACCAAACCACATACCTGTGAATACCACCGAAGGTTCTCCCTTTTTAATTTTCAGCCGCAATGCCAAGGCTTTGTGCACGCACACAGCCATTAAATTAATCAAGCAACATCGGCAAGAGCACCACCACTGATATTTCAGGGACAAATAACCGTACCACTTTGTCGACGTCGTTGGGAGACGAGAGAACGAATCACCATTGCCGAAGACGTAGTAGCCGGGATAGATATTGCGAGGACAAATCTCCTCGCGGTAACCATGAGAAACAATCCAAGATTGATCTGGCGAAGTAAGATCTGAAGAACCATACCTAGACAAACTTAATCTTCCAAAGACACCATTGACGTCGAGAAGAAGATCTCGCCGTCGAACGAAGTGCGGAAGACCACTTATTGCAGACGATGCCATCTCCATTGACGAAGAAGACCAAACTCTAACATTAAGGACCCTTGTGTAGCGCCCTGCGCAGGTCCGAGGTCCCCACCCCTGCTAGTGCCAGAACGACAACTAGAGGAGGCGAGGACCCGTCAAATCCAAGACCAAGGCGACGATGAAGAAGTAGATCGGCGTCGGCGGCGGCGGCTAGGGTTGAAACCCTAGGCCGCCGCCTCTATTCTTTCTTTTCCGTACGCGAGAGCTGTTCGCGAGTAAACCGGCGGTGGCCTTAGTTAAGGCTATCACTTTTATTTTTGAGGGAAGGCTATCACATTTTGTATAGGGAGAAGCTTAGACAAATTTGACATGGGCCATTGCCCAGTTGCATCCCCCTCTGATCTTGGGCTGGCTCGGCTGAGAGCAGGCCTTCGCTACTTGGACTGGACGCATCCCACTCCAACTCATAAAAGACGTGGCGCCTACTCCGCCGTCCATCACCGTCCGATGCGGTTTAGGGTTTCTTCCGCGTGCACCCTCTCGACCCCTATATAAGCTATCGCCCAGCCGCCCAAAACTGTTACCGCCTGCTCTCGTCGTCTCCGGCCGCCTCCTGTTCTCGAGTTATTTCTCCCCTTCGGCTTGTCGATTCGATCAGCGTTGATTGTTTTTTTTTCGTTTCCTTCTCGATTTGTTCTTTTCGATCCCTCTGCACCGTTCTTGCTCGTTCTTGCTACGTTGTGGCCGATTAGATCTTTGTGTTTCTTCTTTAGAGAATTCGTTCTGAAGTAAGATGGAAGTGAGGATCCTTTCCCCAGCTTATCGACTATGATTACACTGTGCGCAAATGTAGTCCTTTTCAGAGGATTCCAAGCCAGAAATCTGATCCATCTCCTTGGAACTCTCTCTCTCTCTTTTATTTTCCATCTATTCTTTTGTCCGCAAGAACTGTTATTGAGCTATGGATATGAGGATCCTTTCCCCGAATTATCGACTATGATTATACTGTGCGCACATGAAATCCCATCAGGATTCCAAGCCAGAAATCTGATCCGTAGTGCTTTCAATCTTGCTGTGTTTTTTTTTTCTTATTTGGTGTCTCGATTATGTGTCGGTTTAACAGATGAAAATTAATTGGACGTGAGATCCTTTCCCCAAATGATCGACTATGATTAAAATATGCGCATATGTAATCCCATCAGGATTCCAAGCCAGAAATCTGATCCATCCTATATCAACCTTTCTTTGGTTTTCCTTTTTCGTTTCTTCCTTGAGATAATTACAATGGATGTGAGGATCCTTTCCCCAAATGATCGACTATGATTATAATGTGCGCACATGAAATCCTTATCAGAGGATTCCAAGCCAGAAATCTGATCCATATAAAATTTATTTTATTACTTTTTTTTTGTTATTTCTATTTATTTAGGAATCAGTCGCTGGAACCTGATTACGCTATAAACGTTGTTTTGTTGGGGAAGTAACTAAATCAGATCTACGTGTAATGACCAATTCTTAGTCATCCACTATTTTCTGTGACATTCCATAAGGCCCTTACATTTACCAGGCTTCTCGCGACTCCAACTTAAGTTTGTCGTGAATGATTCGACTATCTAAGCTCATTGAAAGCAAAATATTTGAAGTGCACTTATGATGTTTTCTTCCTAATTCCATTGGCACGTGATTACTGGACATTGGTAACAATGATTTATTTGAACTGAAGATTATATGTTCGATTTGAGCTGATCTGCCTCTTGTTTATTTCAGACTGATGTGAAGAATCAACCTAGACCTCATTATACTAACTAAAAGACCCCTCCTTGGCACGAAACTTGTTTTCAGCCACATATGGCCTTCCTCAAAGCTCAAAACGAGAATATTAGACCTAATCCTGTACCTCCATCACCACAACCAAGACCCAATACATATCAAATATCCCATTTTTCTCAACCAAGACATTTGCCCTATGCGGGAAATTCCATGAAATCAGAAGTGCAATATACTTAGCAGCTCCATATAAAAGAAACATGCCCTACAAGTAACAAAATATCCCCTAGCACCGCAACAAAATGGCCCAACTCGTATGCACAATATCTACTCCCTCCGTCCGGTTGTCCCGTTTTATAAGTATCTGTGTATTTGTCTAATATATTGTATATTTTACAATATAAAAATTGTACCATTAGAAAATGTAACCATTTGAATTTTATGATTATTTGTCTTTCATAATATATTTCTCATCTTATATTGGTTAAATACATGACCAAGGGATACGCGTAGGACTTATAAACTGGACCGGAAGTACTTTGACCATTCATTTAGTCTACCAAATTTGAATTTTATACAACATATATTATGTATATTTAGTTGACCATATTTAATGGTCAAACTTTTTCTTTAAATTGCGTGTCCTGTAAATTGTGTAGGAGGGGTACTAAAAATTTATTAAAGAATAAATTCTTGGTGCAGATTGAATTAGATGCAAAAATTAGTAACAATTTTTAAAAAGTTACAAACGAACATTTGTTTGTAGCAATAAAAAGTGGGTTGCAATTCGTTTCAACTAAACTCAGAAACAATTTTTTTATAACGTCTGTGCATCATTTTGGGAAATTCACTTTGGCACCCGAGTGTATACACCCAGTATTTGAAAATCATATTTTGAAATGTCAAAAAAAAATCTGAAATAAAATTTTGCGTATATATCTTCATATTTTATGTGTTTGTAAAATCATTTCACCAAAAACCGATATATTTTGTGCATTGTGTAAAAAAGACAAAAAATGTCGTGAAAAATCTTATTTTAGTACTAATCTTTTTCTTTTTTATACAAGTCACAAAAAATGTCCGTTTTTCGTGAAACGACTTTGTGAACATATAACATGTGATGACCTACTCGCGAACTTTTTTTTCCAATTTTTTTATGTGGATTATGCATTTTAAATAAAGGGTGCATATGCATGGGAGCCAAAACACCACTCCCATCTAAGAAACATGCAAAACTTGTATCAATTGCTTGAAAAGTTTGTAATATCTCACGTGTGATCTCGCAATAAATCCATAATATTATGTTACATTTTAAAAAGCACTTATGGCACATAGAAAAACTAAGTGGGAAATGCACTTGTAACAACGTCCAAAAATAAAAAGTTGCAACATCTTGTGTGTGATTTCTAACAAAATTTGTACGACTTTATTACAAATTAAAAAGACATGCAACTTCTAAAATATTACGGAAAAACTTATTTGTACTATTGTCCATGATGACTTAATCTCATTGACTCGCCGTTGCTGACAATCTACCGTGCATATCTCTCAAAATAACCAACATTCAAAATGCAGATATCTGTGATATATTGGTTTCACCGTCTACTTGTCGTTGACAAATAGTCCTAAGTAAAAATGTTTGCATGTGAGATAGTTGAAGACTAAAGCGTGCTCTTGGGCCCATCTGTTTGCATCTATTTGCGCCTGGTCACCTGTGGTTATACCTGGCCAGACTTCGAGCCGGGCGTAAAAAGGCCTGAAACTCAAAACCTAGGCCGTCCTGATTGTTTTGAAGGTTTCTCACACGAACTGTGTTTCCTAATTAAACACGACTCAATTGAAAAAGGATAATATCCAAACACATTAATTCCTCAAAAAAAATTCAAACACATTTCAAGCATTTGTAGTAAAACCTGTAAGTTCTTACAGAGAGAATCAACCATTATAAACAAAATAGAGTGTGCAACACATGCAAAAGTTTTAATACGTACGAATGATGTGATTTACTTTGCCGATAACACCTTTTCATGATACAATTCTGGAACATATATCTGATATTCTACCAAGTACCTTGAGAGTGGCAACACTATGAAAATCCAGCATAGACATACAACTTTTGACTAGTGTATTGATCTTGAACTTACAACATAACAACAAAATGGGTGCCATGTTTCTACACTACCTTAGTCGTCAAGCACAAAAAACCTGAGGTAGCATTGCTTGCGAGTATTCATTGCCAAACTTGGTGTCATCTTGGCCAACCTACGCCCGCAAAATGGAAGCTAGGGGCGTACCCACGTTATGAGAGCATCTCCAACTGATTCCCAAATAATGGAGAGGTGCCCTCAAAAATGATTTTGAGGGCATTTGGGCCCAAACCGACATCTCCACCAGGTGCCCAATCCCTAAACATTGCCCAATTTTTTTTTGGGCAGCCGAAAAAAAAGGCCTCCCCTGCTGCATATTTGCGGCATGGCCGCACGTGCCCCAAAAATTCCACTGGCCGTGCACGGTTCCAACCGCCACGTGGCATCTTCCCCTTCCACTCTCGCGTCGCGCCAGAGTTGATGTAGGCAACCCCGCCGTCGACGTTTACCCTTCCCCTCCCAAACCGATAGATCTAGCCGCCCGCCGTTGAAGTATCTAACGCATGCCAATCTCCTCATTAACATTCAGCTCATACTTTTCTAGTATTGCGAAGAGCAGTAGTTGCAACTTGGATCTTAAATATTTCATTTCGTAAAATGAAACCCATAAAACAGTCAGGTTCAGTTTCATAGACGCCACAGCATCTCCACACACATAACATTCTCCTCCCAAACTGCAAACCACCTCTAGTGACCTAATACTACAGGACTCCATCACTGTCGAATCACTCCCTAGAATCAAATCTACAGAACATATCTCCCGGCGACCCATACATAGTTTAAACCACATCAATTTTAATACGAAACAAGAGCACCAACAGATCATCTTCAATGTTCTCCCTTTTTCTTTTTCCTCCATCATCATCATCATCTCCTCACCCTTGAAATCTCTACACCTGCAGCGGCCAACCCCTTCTCTTGGTAAAAAGTTCAGACGCAACCCACAGTAATGCCTTTGGGTTGTTCAAACACTTTGGGCCGCCTGCCGCTGGCTATCTCCAAGAGCATGACGCCGAAGTTGTACACGTCCGACAGCTAGCTGGTGAGGCTGTGTTTGATCATCCTCGTGAGTCTGCAATCTCCAAGCTTCGTTTTGAAGGACCGGTCAAGCATGACGTTGCTAGGCTTGATGTCCCTGCGGATGACACACCCCTCACCAACGGCAGAGCTATGTAGCACTCAGGGGGGCCATTCCCCCCCCCCCCCCCCCCCCCCCTCAGCGAAAGCTAAGGATAGAACTTGCTACCGGTTGAGGAGGACACAAACCCGAATGTTGTAACGGCATGGGTTCCACATCGTGTAGATGAGGGCATTAATACCCACTTATGTGCTCTAGTTACAGATGAGGAGATCAAGCAAGCCATGTTCATGATGCATCCAGACAAATCCCCAAGTCTAGGCGGATTTACGACAGGTTTCTACATCCGACATTGCCAAAAAGGTTATGTAAAAGCAGTACGGCGATTCACTGAAGGCGGAGATATGCCAAAAAACTCAAAAGTGCTTGTTCTAATGTAACAAAAAATCTACCAGACATACCTGTTGCCGAAGATGTGACAAACGGTGGCATGCAAGCATCCACCGACCTCCTTGCAGGGAGGGCTGGCAGCGACACCTCGAACCTGTCTGATGGATGGCCTGCGTGTGCGGTCCTACTACGAACATGCCAGCCCAACAAGCAGCACGACCTCCATCTCGTGATGGTCGAACACCCCTCCAAGCCTTGGATCTGCGGCATCGAGAATGCTTCTCCTTCCATACCGGTCCCAGACCCAATCGGTCAGGTGGACTGCGTCTTCTCCGGGCTGTTCAAACACTTTTGGCCGCCTGCCACTGGCTATCTCCAAGAGGATGATGCCGAAGCTGTACACAGCCGGCTGGTCTTTCCGGTGGCCATGGAATCTGGATGCATATAGCCAAACGTTCCGGCAGAGTTGGTTGTCAGCGCTTGGAGGCTGTGTTCGATCATCCTCGCGAGTCCGAAATCTCCAAGCTTGGTTCTGAAGGACCGGTCGAGCTTGGCGTTGCTGGGCTTGATGTCCATGTTGATGACACACACCTCACCAACGGCGGAGCTACGTAGAAGTCAGAGGGACCACCGCCCCCCCCCCCAGTCAGGTCGGGCACAACTTGTCTCATTTTATTCATAAAATCTATAAAAATCAACCCATAGAGAAACAATCTCTCCTTTTTAATGCAAAAGAGCAGCTCACTGCACAAGAACTTCGCATCTCTTATACATAATATTTAATCTTGCATCAAATAATTACAACATTTTGAAACAAATAATGCTATAAAAAATTAATGAAACAACATTTTTTTGTTGTAGATTGAATTGCAAAAGAAAATTATTAACAGTCCTAGAAAAATCACAAATGATTACAACAAAAAATAAGTTTGTAGCAATAAAAAAAGTGGGTAAGTAACAAATATTCTGCTGTAGATTCGTTGCAGCCAGTACCCCTACGCACACAGGTCCCAGGAAAAGGAAAACGAGGGTTCCCTGCCTCCTGTCGACGCCGCCGCCGATCCACCTCGTCTCTGTGGCCTTAGTGCCATGGTGACACGGTGGATCCCGGTCCTTGCCGGTGGGAGGGCTCCGTTCTCACATATTTTTTTGTGTTTGGTTAGGGTTTGTGTCCTATTCAGGGAGATGAGGTGGCGGCTGCTCCCTGAAGATGGAATAAGGTCCTCCCCGCCTAACCTCCGTTCCGGTGGTGCTTCTAGTGTCGTCGAAGAGCCTGTGGAGGTGTGTCTCTGGCGGATTTCGCGGGATTCAGTCGGTGGTTGTCTTCAGTGGATCTGTTTGGATCTGGTCTTCGTTTGTGTGTCTACAGATTGGATCCCTCTGATCTATGCTTCTCTTCATCGGCGACGGTTGATGTTCTGGTGCGGTGGTCCTATGGGGCCTGAGCACGACGACTTCCCGACTGTCTACTACAACAAAGTTTGTCCGGATCTGGTGATGGAGGGGTGATAACAGTGGCGCGCCTTCGGCTCGCTCTAGTGCTTGTAGTCGTCGCTAGGTGGTTTACGGATCTAGATGTAATTTCTGTTGCTTCGGGTGTTCTTTGTACCGCCTTGACAGTTGATGAATAGATCGTTTCTCGCAAAAAAAAGAAAGATTCAATGCAGCTAAAATGACCAACGAAAATAACAAAAATAGCATGTCTCAATATATTGGTAAATGTCATCGTGTAATCTAGTTATTATAAAGTTTTAGAAATGGTGTAAGCCAAAAAGATTTAGATGCCACCTAACGTGGGAGGAGGTGAATTGACCCTTCAAAACAATTACATAATTTGACTCACAAGGACACCCGATCCCATGTCAGATTGCCTATTTCTCCAGGAATTTTTTAAGGATAGGTCGGAGCATCAGAATAGACAGAACATGGAAAAAAAAAATTCTCACACGAACTATGTTTTCCTTACTAAACAAGAGCCGATTTTTTTTTTTGACCTAACTACTGTGAGGCAAAAGCCCCACAGCCCAACTTCCTTTATTCAAGAGTAATATTTACAAAAGAATACACATATCGGGGAGGGGGAGGGGAAGGGTAGAAGAAACCCAAGAGTAGAATGCACAGAGTATGTATTTACGGCAAGGAAGCCAACCAATGGTTAACCTTGTCCCTATGCACTGGTTTCATCCGATGGGCATGCATCGACATATCATGATAGAATTGACCTTTCCATGCAGCAAACCTCGGTCTAACAGTCTCGAAAATCCGGGCATTTCTGACTTTCCAAATGTTCCAGCTGCAAGCGATGATGATCATCTCAGCAAAGAAAGGCTGTCTGAATTGTTTTCTGGCTTCAGCAGCAATGGACACCATGTTCGTGCCTGCTACCCAGTCTACCTGTAGGTAGTTCCAAACCCGAGTGCTGAAAACACAGTTGAAAAACAAGACCCGATTGAAACAAGATATTGTCCAAACACATTTCAAGTAATTGTAATTTAACATGTAAGTTCTTACAGAAAGAATCAACCATTATCAACAAAAATGATTACGCAACACATGCAAAAGTTTGAGCATACCTAAGAACGATGTGATTTACATGGCCGATAGGCCCTTTTCATGATACAATTAAAAAACCTATGTCGGGTAGTTCTACCTTGAGACATATAACTTTGACTAGTGTATTGATCCCGAACTCCAACATAACAACAAAATTGTGTGCCATGCTTCAACTTACCTTGGTCGTCAAACACATAAAAACCGAGGTAGCATTAGCTGCGAGTATTCATCACTGGACTTGGTATCATCTTGGCTAATCTACGTGTATCTTTTAGTTCTTAGAAGTGCTGGCGTGATAGTACCTAAAAAAGGTCGAATTTTTATCTGTATCGTGGAGCTCCAATGCCTAAGGTGTTCTTTATCGAGTTATTCTATATTATGATGTGCATGGAGAGGATAAGGAAGAAGACCCAAACATGGAAATGCCAGAAGATGAGGTAGTAGAAGAGGGCGAACCCGAAGCGTGCTGCCCGAAAAGGATGATGGAGGGGTCCGTATGTCACTTACACCGACGTGTATGATCTTGAAGCCTCCATCAACATAATGAGCGACCTCTCCAACGCTCCGAGAGACTCAACTTAAAACATGACATCTCAGTTCACCATTTGGAGCCATTGTCAGTCTCCCAGATATTATCGGTTGCCGTCATACTGATCTCTCGAGTTTGTTTTTGCAAAAGCCTAAATTTGGAGAGTTCGTTGGCACCGCTACACCAAGGAATGATGACGAGTTTACTGTAATAAACTTGTATGACGTTGTACAACAGCTCGCAAAAATATTTGAAACACTCGTGTTGGACTTGTTCCAACACTTTTATTGTTCCTTTCTTTTTTTCATTTGTTTTAAGCCTTGCTTTGCTCGGTGATTTTTAGTTCATTTTTTTAAAATTAAAAAACCCCAAAAGATATACCTTTTAGCTTTTGTTTCTCTGTGGTGTTTATTTTTTTTATTTTTTCCATGTTTGCTAAATCTTTTTTAATGAAGTTGATTCATACCGAGTATTAAAAAACAGATCAGAAGAGAGGCCTGAATATTCATGAACGGGATGTATGTCCTATGAGTAAAATTGAAACAGCCATACTAGTTAGTAGTAGTTGCATGTGTGATTATATCCAAGTGGGAGTAGTCTTCATAGTTGGAGTAAAACTATTATTCGCTTGGTTCATTATGTTAAGTAGATTTTTCTCTCCTAAATGTTAGTGCATGCAAAAGCTTTTTAATTACAGTTTGACGAATTTGACGCAGCGCGTGATCCGGCCATATGCTATTATCAAGTTTAGAGAAAATGTTGTAAATAACTCTTATTTTGTACCAATTTGTCAAACAAACAAAAAACTCGGTTGACTCTTCGACAACTCGAAGCTCTTGTATAAATCGAACCTGGAGCAATAATCTCCATATGCGGAGAAAAGAACGAATGGCAGCATGCCAAGCGGGAGAAATGTAAAACTTATACCTGTATATAGTAAAAGAAGTAATCTCGGCGGTTGGAGTGGGATCGAATGTCTCAGCGTCTGTCTCTGTTGTTCAAACACTGAAATTAAATCTTTCGTTTTCCATATTGTTGAACAAGCAAAACTCATCTTGGTATTTTCTCATCAGAAAACAAACAAACGTTTTCCGTCTGCGCGCGTCGAGGCGCAGATGGAAGCATCAGGGTATTGCCACGCGCAGCGCGGCCTGATAGGCAACGTCTGCGGCCATAACAACCAAAGCGGTTGCATGGGCGGATCGTCGGCACAGCTCCATCGGGTCCCTTGGCGTTTTCCGGCCAGTTCCTCTACGGAGCTCCTGCCAGGCTTCTGAATCTATCTCTCTCTCTCGTCGCCTCCTACGAGAAGCATCAGCATCAGGTGCATCTATTTCTTCTGCCAGCTTAAAAAATCTCGCAAGAGATGAGGTTCTGGTCTCTGCTCGCCGTCGCATGGATGCCCGTTCTCCAGGTCCTCCTTGCAGGCCTGCTCGGAGCTTCTCTTGCGTCCGGTCGGCTCAACGTCCTCACGTCCGATGCTCGAAGGAGCATCAACAAGGTCCGTGATTCACTAACATCCATTGGACAATGAGATATACTAGCCTGTGCTTTTCAGCTATTTATTTATTCATGTATTTGATTTTGCAGGTTGTTTATATCGTGTTCGTTCCATCGCTCGTCTTCTCGAGCTTGGCAGGCACTGTCACGCTCAAGGACATCATCTCCTGGTTCGGATTAGCTACTACTGAATTTACACCGATTATTACTGCAAATTTGGAAATTTTGATTGCTTATTGCTGAACTTGATGAGTTAAGGTGGTTCATGCCAGTGAACATGGGCATCATATTCCTCATCGGAGCTACTCTAGGATGGCTGGCCGTGAAGGCCCTAAGGCCAGGAGAACATCTTCAGGGTCTCGTCATTGCTTGCTGCTCAGCAGGCAAGTCATCGCTCACCGCAGAAATGGCCCTTTTTTTGTTCTCCATTTTTCAGATATGACTTCTATTATGCATATTTTCAGGCAACTGGGGAACTATTCCCTTGATGATTGTTCCAGCGATTTGCAACGAGGACGACAGCCCCTTCGGTGATGCCAACACCTGCAAATCTCTCGGCCTCTCCTACGTTTCATTATCCATGGCGGTAAGATCATCACCACCTTGATGGACTCTGTCAACACTACCATGGTACAACTTTTTGGATTCTGAAATGTTTCGTGCAGCTAGGAAATTTCTACATATGGACTCATAGCTACAGCATCATGAAGAGATCTGCTCAACTGTACAAGAGAGGTTGCAATGATCAACCTACAACTAACATAACAAAAGAAGAAAATTCAGGAGAAGATCAAAATGGTAATTCCGCGGCTTTTCTTCCCCTCTCATCTGGAGAAGTTTGCGAGGATGTCCCGAGCAACTCGGTAAGCTGTAGGCTGTAGCACGTTCTGTTATTGCCTTGAAAATAAACGGTGCTCCTGGTAGCTAGATGAAGACGAGCATACCTAACATTTTCTGAATTCGGGTCGTAGGTCAGTTCTACCATGCCTTGCAACGGTGTTCCAGGTAGCTTGATGCGCTTTTTCAGAAGAGCAAAGGATTTGCTGGTAGAGATACTGAAAGAACTGTGGTCTCCTCCCAGTGTTGCCGCAGTATGTGACCTGCTTTGCACCAGTGTTCCCACAAAATGAACTCTGGAACTCAAAACTAACCGCTACCACTTTGTAGCTCATAGGGTTTACCATCGGCGCAATCGACAAGCTGAAATCACTTGTCACGGAGGAAGACGGCCCACTACGAGTAGTCCAAGATACTGCAAAGTTACTAGGGTAAGTCTAGATAACAGCACTGCTTCTTCGTTGAATCTTGCATCTTGGTGTCAATATTCTGCCGAGTGCTGACCTTCTCTTGGACGACACCACAAAATTGGGAGCAGAAACGGTGCAATACCATGTACTGTCCTCATACTCGGCGGGAACCTCACAAAAGGTACGGTGTTCATTCTCTGCCGTAACCTTTGGCACAGCCTGATCGGGTCGCGTCTTCAAGTCGTCACCCCTAACCTTATTCATGGCATCCATGTCCATGGTTACAAAAATATTGCACGGACAGGAAGAGGCAGGACGACGACGATGAAGCCTCTGGTAGTCATATCAATCATCATGATACGCTTCATCATCCTCCCTGCCTGTGGAATCGGCGTGGTCAAGGCAGCCAGCAGGCTTGGGTTCCTGCCACGATCTCCCCTGTACCACTACGTTCTGCTGCTGCAGTCCACAGTTCCCCCGGCCATGAGCATCGGTATTGACAACTTGTCCTGATGATGGGTGTGATAGGTTGCCGTGTTTTGAGGTGTTCTCTTCTCTGGTGTTGCAGGAACGATAGCCCAGCTGTTTGATGTTGGGGAAGAGGAGTGCTCCATCGTCTTCCTCTGGACACACCTGGTTGCTGCCCTGGCGCTCACGCTCTGGTCGACAGTGTTCATGTCGCTCGTGTCCTGAGCGGCTCTTCAGCAAACCATTGCATCAGCACAATTGCTGTATGATGTATTTTAAGCATTGTGAAATAAGATACCAAAGAGACGAGCATGTCAAAGATTGCGCTACAGATTAGCAGAACATAGCAGCAGGGTACAATCCATCTTTAGCGTCAGTGAAGAGAGATTTTACCGGAATCGGTAAAGAGAAATTCTATAGCTGATCCAACAATATCATAAAATCATCAATGTTGAATTAAAGAATTGATCCTGGTACAATGCTGCTATGAATGCACCGGTGTTACAGTTTACTTGTACTACATGTTTCTATATGAGGGTGAGCTGCAGCTTTGGGCGGTGAGGCTGAGGCTCCACCACTTCCATGTGAATCATGACACTCTGCAACACAGCATAGCTTATGTTTGCTCCGGGCTTGGTTACTCTCTGCTGCACCTCGTCTACTACCCAGTCGGCCCCTTCGTCTCCCTTCGCTGTAAGATAGATGGGTCCTTCTATGCCAAACCTGTTCGACAAAAAAAAAAAAAACGGTGTAAGATGCACCAGTACCACAGAACAAAGGAGGCGCTAGTAAACACATGCAGATTGATGATCATGAATAATTATTAAGCATTTGGAAAGACTAAAACTCAACTGGTTGAGAACAAGGACAGAAAAAACATTGGGGAACATTCATTCCCTGTACAACGTTTGATCGCTACCAAATTCAGGGCATGACCAAAACGTTGGTAAAGGTTGTTTGGATTGCAACCAGAGAGTTTGCCAAGAGTTGGCAAATATATTGGCAAGCGTTGGAGCTCAAGCCAAGAAGACAACAAATTTCTACTCCCGAGTATGACTATGACATGGCAGCCCCACGTAGCACCCAACATTTATTGGCTCCAAATTCTCCCCAATATGAATCTCGATTTGTTGATCTCATCAGAAGAAATATCAAGGTGCAAACGGATTAGAATTACACGCCCGGTTTAAATGACATTACAACATATGAAGATTGCTAAATGCTAATCAATCAAATCAAGTTGCCAACCATAGTTTGCCACATCATATAGCATTCGGCAAAACAAAAACAAACTGCCGTACATTGGTGCAAGTTTTACTCACACAGGAGCTGGAAAACTGTTGTACTTGGCATCGCCCATTTTTGGGGAGCAGTACCAAATCCGAAGCAAAGCATACACTAGTCACACTCCATGGGCATCACTAATTCTTGGCTTTGCTGAGGAGGGTAGTGAACCAAACAGAATGTGTCTAGCAAATGCTCCGATATCTAAACATTTTATTATAAACTAGATAACAGACAAATAGCAGTTAGCAGATCCTGCTTCGCCTTACTTCAGGTCCACCAGTCACTTGGTATTAAGTTAATATAAGATGATTGAGCTGGTGTCGATGGGTCACGGTTTTTACTTGTGGCAGCATGTTCACACAAGAAAATGAGAGAAGGAAAGAGTGAGAGAGAGATCCATACTTTGGAACAAAGACTATGAAACCATTTGCCTTGATCTTTACTATTCTAGCTTCAGTATCGACCGGCCTGCACGAAAAAAGTGTACATGCTTAATGATAACTAGGGCCATTCAGAAAATGTATGTACATCTAGAAGAGATTTAAGCCATTTCTTACTACTCTCGTCTAGTAATAATTTAGCTACTATCTACTGCTAACTTATCACCCTCTTATGCCATTGACAGTTAAAATGTACCTTGTTCTGAAATATATGAGGGTGTGGAGCTCAACCGATGCTCTGCTTGCCATCTGGGCATTTCGGTGCCTATAATTCAAGTCTGGGATGATAATAATGTCAGTACCAAATTTAGTAAAATATATTGAGAGAAACTTCAGTAGTGCATTGGATCCCTTACTGTCAGCGATGCCTGTGAGTTGTGGACCATCCTGAAATATTGGTGGAAGTTTCGCAATATCTAGAGCAGCAGCTAGCAACCTGTGCACAACGACATCTGCAATGAAAGAAATGACACTGAATCAGACAGCAACATTACAGGCTTGCTATTCTCTTCTACAGCTTAGAATGGCATGCATAATTAGTTAAAAATTCATAAAGGCAAGACTAAAGTGCTAGACTATCAATGGGTAATGCATCTTTGTGGACGTAAAGCAATCTCTGTCCTTTAAATGTGTCTATAAAAAACTACACTGGGTTACAAAGAACTTCCATTTTGTGCGAAAGGTTCATGCAAACAATTATTTCAACTGAATTTCCACACTAATTTACTTAGTAGTTTAGCACATAGGCTTGACTAGTAGCATATGTACATATTCTGTGTGCACAACAACCATCAGTCAAAGTCAAGTAATATTTTTAGCATCTAAGAGGGGAGGAAAACTGACCTGCATATCGGCGAATAGGAGAAGTGAAATGAGTGTAAAGAGCAGACGCAAGGCCATAATGGTAATACTCAGACAAGCTCAAATCTCCACTGCAAAAATAAACTGCCTGTGTGTTGCAGAGGGAAGTTATAACTTAACATGCATAAAGTTCCAATCACTAAAAGTTACTCCCTCCGTTTCAAAATACAAGGCGCGCTATTTTTATGGTGGTCTTTGATGCTTAACTTTGACCAATAATATATAATAAATTATATGGATTGAGAATGTATAAATTATACCGCTGGATTCGTATTGAAAAATTCTTTCAAACTGTATATTTTTATACTAATTTTCTATACATATTATAAGTATAATTATGGTCAAAGTTGTGCGGCGTTGACCAGCGAAATTAAAGGGCGCCTTATATTTTGGGATGGAGGGAGTATATGGCAAGCTTCAGTATAGCTATCTTACTTGTGTCATGCATCTAGTTGCCAAAATCCTGATAAGCTTGTTGAAGTATGGGTCATCTCTCTACATGTCAAGCAGAAACAACAGGTCAGTATAACACTCAAAACAGATACTGTCCAGCTACATTGTACCATCACCTAGAAGTTAAGTACTCTGTAAAGTGAAATACCTTTGCATTGTCAAGTGATTCAGCTAATGCTTTTGAGGATGACACGTCGAGATTTAGGCCGATAGAAGAGGCAGTACGGAGTAATGGTTCAAGCATCTCCTTTGTTGGGCTAGGATGACGCCTGATGCCAATCAAAGGAAAAATAGCAGGCTCAGAAAAGGTATGGTTAAAATGATACATCACCTATAGGAAAGAACGAGTAAATATTTGAAATTACTCTATATATCTTGGAAAAAAATAACAGTCACATATAAATTCTTAAAACAATTCTTTGCAGAAAAACTTGTCAGTGGCTGCACGCTTTTTTTCACATCTGCAATATGCGCCAAACTTCTTGAGCAATCGTATTTATGCAACATGATAAGTAAGTAACATCAGGAGCTGTCATAAGCATAATAATTTGGCATCCTGCCACATTGGACTGGACTCTCCTGTGCTACGGGTTATTTCAGAGTTGCATCTGAGCAACTCTGAAGTCTGGCTCTATAGGCCAGGTTAACAAGTGTACTCAATTAAGAAAATATGTGATCAATTTTTTCCCTGGATATTTCCTAGGAATTCAGAATGGTGACTTAATCTGACTGAATGTGACAAGATTAAAAAAAAGAACAGAGCAATGTGTACCGTAGCAATGAACACAAGGGGTAGTGTTGCAAAATCTTCTCAGCAACTGAAATATTCGCTGCCAACATAAACTCTCAATCATTTGATTTGCCTCGCGAATTTGATAGATTCCTGTTGAACTAAGTGTAAGAACTTCATCTAAATAATATTTAGCATAGAAATGGTACAGCAGTCAGGTTTACAAATCTGCATACCTATGTCAAGAGGATCATGAGTTTCGCTATCAATTTCGAATTTGACTTCTGCTGAAGCAAGAGTCAGAGCCCCTCTTTCGCAACGCCTATTTCTCATTATCTACATAAGCATTGAAAACATAAGCCTAATAGTAATATTTAGTAGTAAACATCAATTGACAAGGATATTTATTGCAGTGCGAGATAGGGTAACACGAGGGCAAACCTTTGCTAATGAATTTAAGTTCCGCAAGTCTACAGTCAGTGGATCGACCAAACGGCTGGAAATTTCAGAGGGAAAGTGGTAAATCTTATGATAATATTTTTGACCTGCTAGACTAACGTAGAATTGTATTTTCACATATAATTATGGTCAAGCTGAGGTCGAATGCCAGAAAGCACCTGTCATCCATTCTTGCTTGGGCTTCCACATAAGACATTGCAGCACAAGACTTGATAACACTCTTTGTGTATCTTGTAGCTATGATATTAGCATCAGGTGTCATTTCCTGTGCACAGAACATTCCAAAAATATCAGCACCAAATTCAAGTATTAGCATACTCATTTAAACGGATGGATATAATCACTTCAAGACACACAAGCATAAAGATAAAAGTGCCAAAGGCAGATGACGATAATAATCTGCTATCTGTTCATGGTACCACAACATCGAAATGAATCTAACAAGTTAGTAAGCTTTTATGCACACTGCACACAAGAGTTCTTAGAGATGGTTTTCCTTTGGGAGAAAGGACAGCAGCACATGCATAAGTGTGGTTCACAAGAAAAAAAAATAAACATCTGCTCCACACAACACCTTATTCAGTAAGAGCACAAAACATAGCGACTACATTTAAGTATACCCTAAGTCCAACAAACTGACATCCCAACAACACAATTTCATTAACTAGACTCACCCAAATGACAGAGAACGCAAGCCTCTCAACATCAGCACGGAGAGAACAAACATCTGGAGAGCAACATAATTCAGAAAAAACATCAGTCACTTCCGCTCATATGCATTGACATTAACTCGAGTATCATCAAATTCAATACTGGATCAGTAATTCAGTGTGCATGCCATAAATGATAGTGATACCTTCAGTTAGAGGCTTTGGAAGCATGTCAATCCGTTGTCCAACAAGATAGACAGAAGTTGCCCTTTGTGAGGCCTCCTCATCAAGAGGAGTACCAGGATGGACAAAATTAGTGACATCGGCAATATCTGGCGGTCCAAGTCAAGAACTGCAATCTCTACACCAATAGCAACAGTATAGAAGGTGCAGGAATGGAATGGAATGAAAGAGATGTCTCATACAAGCCTCCAATTGAATACATGGCAGAGAGCTTTCATGACCTAAGGTCAGAGATAGATAATTTGTAGCCGGACGTAAGGACTTGCTAGCATCACAAAAACTGCATAGATAGTCAGTCGTTACATCAGCAATGCTCGGGGCATTCCCACCGGTTTGTAAACATAGCTTGTATCTGTGAGAGTGCATCAGATACAACAACCCTCCTGATGCATGATTTCTATCTGTTGTATCTAAATTGGTTCTGTTCTTCAGCTTATATCAACGTTGATTTTCCAATTTGTTGTTATCTTGCATGAGATACAACCTTCATCTCCCTTTCATTTACTCTTCCAGCACCTCATATTAATCCTACTTGGCAAGTATATACTGCCTACATAAACCATCGTGAATGCCCTCAAAGCCCATTTTCCATACAGAAATAATATCCACCTACTTTATGTCATTTATTAAGTATTCCTGCCTACCTGGAAGGTTGCATTCTTATTTAAAATTGGAAATGAGTAATCCACTTGCAAAGAAAATTGATCTATCAATTGAAAGGATTTACGAACTGAGCCTCAACATATAGAACTAGAGCACATGATTTGGTCCACTTATTGTAATTAACCAATTAATCTTAGTATGGAGCTCAAATCCAAGTAGATGCAACAGATCCAACTCGCAATTTACATGAGTGAAGCTATCATATAGTAAAAGGAAGTGCATAAACCAAATATTAACTCAAACGCAAAGAAGTATAAATTCAAAAGCAAGAGAATAAGATTGACTTGCATTTCAAACTTGAACTGGGTAGTAAATTGGCAAAGGATACGAACTCCAACTTCAAAATTCCCATTCGGAAGTGGCGTGCAATGTAGTGCATCATCAATGTCCCTACAACCTATATGACAATTGAACGGTATTCAGTCAATCCAACTACAGAAGGAAAGGGTACACTTATCATGGATAACTTACCAGGTGGATCCACACTAAAGACTCTCACTTCCCGCAAGTCTTGCCTATTAGGATTAGCCAAATCCTCAGGTGATAAGTTCCAAGGCAAAGACGGCAAACAAGCAAGGACTTGTGTAGAGAAAGGTCTTGTGTTAATATCATTCTCTATTAGGACAACCTGTTTCATGTGTAAACATCACTTAGCTGCTAGCATCAAATACATGATCTTACATGCAGCCATTAATTTGGATAAGGTAGGCTGCTGCAGCTCCTACATACTAATAGACTTCATGTAATAAATATTAGGTAGAAACTTGCCTCTGTTTCGGTTTCTTTGTCACCAATATCTCCTATAGTCCTTACATAGTGTCCTGATGGGTATCGAGACATGACATCCCATGAATCAACTGCAACGACGATCCTTTTATTTAAAAGATTCCCAAGCTGTCTAGTTTGAATCCGAATCTTAGGAATTCTACGATCTTTCGACACAAATAGAGCATGAGCAACGCCCCCGCTACCAGCAGGCAAGGGCATTGGCTCCAAGGATCCACAATACCTGCATTATACAAGTATTTTATGCATCAAAGTACATAAAACAGCAGAAGCTGCAATAAAACTTACAGATAGTGATCTCATGTCTAACCAAACAAAGATTGTAAGAAATGAATGACAAATGAAAACAAACTTGCGTGAAGAGCAGGGCAGAAATGTCGTCAAGACTAATTAGTTAAACCCCTGTATCATCTAGGCATGTAGACAAAAAATGACCAGGGTCGATCCTTCTGAGTTAACTACATTTATTGCATGATTGTGCATCTTCTGAGGTCATAAATTCATGAAAGTAGTCAAACCCAATAACCCATAATACATTATTTAGGCAATGTAAACGTAAATGCAACCGCTGGGTCGATCCATATGACTAAATTTACATTGATTGCATGAACTGTGCATCTTCTGAGGTGATCATAATTAGACAAACATTATTATGAACATCTAAAGAACTCACGAATTCCAATTCCGCTTGATGATACCAACAACACGTCCAACTGGACGGCTGGCGACAGAAGCAGCTGATGATCCAACTGTTGATTTATTGGTGTTTCGTGGAGCATCATCGGCACTATTTGGAGCCAACCGGACATCCTCTTCATTATCATCTTCTGAAATAACAGAAATATCCACCAAGTAAGGAAAATGAGATCAAATAAGGAAAATGAGGTGCGTCTAAGATTGAAAAGCATACCATCATCATCTGCAATAAATGACTTCGTCTCTTGCCATTGATCTTGTGGCAAAAGTTCAACAGAAACTATATCTCCATCAAACGCCCTGTTCATATTTGAACGGCCACGGATAATGATCTCGTCACCAATGCTCTCACTTCCAACATATGCTTCAAATGGATTGTAACGATTAACTCGAAGCTTCCCTTGATGGTATATTCCACAACGTAGACCAGATGTAATTTCCGACATAGGTTTATGCTGCAATAATATCAGCACAGCATATATTATGTCTGAGACTAGATGGTTACTGTATCGAGGATGCACAAAAGAAAAATGCACAGTTAATAACTTGGTATACCTCAATGTAAATTACTTTCCTTTTGGATGGTCTAAGGTCTTCTACATCTTCCATGGTAACATCTCCGCTAGTTGGAACAACCACCAAGTCGAGCAAACCAGGCTGCGCAAGCGATCGTACATATGACTCAACTGGAACCAGAAATATTTTGTTGTTGAGGCTACCATAAAGTTATAATTCAGTATTGTAAAGGGTTCAGCTATGAGCTTTATGTAACAGAATATCCAAATAGCACCTGTCTCTGCATTTAGGCCTTCTTCAGTAGCTTTCCGTTTGTTATCTCTATCATTTGTAACAAGTAACACTTTGGCACTGTCACCAAGATGACTTTGGTACCAACGAGCAGCAACACGGATTGCTGAATAGGAAAAATATGGCCAGTAAAGAGCAGATGATACATAAAAATGTCTATAAATAACTGGAAATGAGGTATAACCAACATAATGGAGCAACTAAGGTACCTCTATCATTACGATCATTCGGGCTCTCCCCAGCCATCTCTTTGATATAAGTATCCCTGTTTTTTCAGTAAATGAGTAATCCTAATAATAATCATGTAAACAGCAAAGAATAACATCGCCGATGCTAAGCAGATGTAAGTTCTGATATGAACAGCTTAAACATCTAAAGGGGAATTAGATAAAAGCACAAGTACGAATTTCTTGCAGATAACTACTTTCACATTTGTAGTGCTGATTGTACATACAGATTTTGCAGATGCAATTACATAGAAGGTGCCAGAAATGCCAAAGGTATGTGCCATTTGGAGGGAGTGCCACTTAAACACACATTTAATATAGACAAATCAACGTGGACCAATTTATAGAATTTACTTCATACAAGCTCTGTTACACTAAGAACTGTGGCCAGATAATCAGAACAGAAGCAGAGTGATCTCAGTGGCTTACTCCTTGATTTTTCTCATTCAAGTAACTTAACTATACCCGTATAACTACTTGGGTGGTATAACCTGTCTTATTTTGTTTCCAATATGAACCAAAAAAATGTACCAGATGCTAAACTCATACCCAACTGATCAGAACAAGCATTGGGAGAGAGAGCCCAAGGCAGGATTCAGGGCAGCGTACGCACCTGTGGTGCTCGTTGGTGAACACGAAGAACCTTCGAGCCGTGTTGGTGCACAGGGTCTTGAGCCTGTTGTACACGGAGAGGTTCTTATTCTTCACTTCGTCGAGCACCACCGACAGCACGACGACATCCTCAATCGCCGGGTTCTCCAGCAGATCGATCTGCAGCAAACCTCTCGGAGCATCAGCAATCGGAACTTACAAGGAAGGCGCGACGAAACAGAGCGGGGTGGGGGCGAGGGGACCTGGTGGAGCACGACGTTGGTGTCGATGACGAGGATGGCGGGCGCGTCGGCGTTGAGGCGGCGGGCGGCTGCGTCGCAGGAGGAGCAGGAGGCGGCGCCGCAGGGGATGTCGTCGCGGAGGTAGTGCTCCCGGACCACCTGCGGAGAAGGGAGCAAAGGGGTTAGCTAGGGTTTCGGCGGGGCGTCCGCGGGGTGGGGGGTGGGAGCGAGTGGTGACCTTGACGACGCGGCCTTGCTTCGTCTTCTTCACGAAGGACTTGCTCTGCAACATGGTGGCGACGTGGACGGGGCGCAGGCGAGCGGCTGCGTCGGGCGGGAGCGTGAAGGAGGCGGAGGCGGACCTTCGGCGGCGAAACGGCGGCGGAGGAGGATGAGTACAGGGGGTTTAATAGGTTTGGTGCGTGGTGTGTTGGAGACTTGGAGTAGGCAACTGGGTTGAGCTGAGCCTGGGACCCTGGGTTAATGGATTTGGGTTTAGGTTCGAGTCGGAACTCTGAAGTGATTTTGGACTTTTGCTGAAATTCAAAACGGCTCACGAGATCATATGCTCCTAGCAGAGTAGAAAATTCAGAAAACAGTAAAACATTCAAAATCTCTAAAAAAAAAGTGGTGACAAACATATCTAAGTGTTATACGAGTACGTGCAAAGTTTTATGCTGAAATGCCATTTGTGTTGCTCTGTACGAAAAAATAACAAATGAGTGAGCATTGATTTGTTATTTTTGCAGAATTCCATTTTATCACGAAAATAACAAACGAGTGGCCAATAATTTTTTCTTAATTTTCTGAAATGTTTACTATTTTTGAATATTCTAACCAGCCAGGAGCATATGAGTTCGAAGTCAAAACTGCACTCCCGGACTATTGGTCATTACATTTAGGCTTCCGCTTCTCAAATTTCCCCGTACACAAGATGGACAAAGTGTCCACGTTCATGCTGAACTTTCTTTTTTAGGACTCCTTTGATTTGGAGAAACTATGGAGGAAAAGTGAAGGGTTAGGAAAATTTCAGGAGATGGTAGTGTTTACTCCTTTGATTAACAAAAATGCTTGGAAGGAAAACCATAGGAATTTTTCCTCTAGATCTCAGTTTCAATGCAAAATGTAGAGTAAAAAATAATCCACTCACACCTCATGTTTTGAATGTTTGATACTTGTGCACAACGAACGAGGCAAAGGTTTGCACCGGTCATCCTTTCCCATTCCTACCTCCCTCATATTCCTTTGATTTTCCTACCATACAATTCAAACAAGCCCTTAAACGGTTCTTTTCCAACATTTGTAGGGTTCAAATAGAGTCTGAAAGTGGTAGGAAATTCATTTGTCCTATGGACCAAAGATACAAGCCTGAACGAACTGAGTGTCACAACTATCTAAGACGTTTTTGTGTTTCATGATTCGGTGTAATTATAAAATTTTGAATTGGCGGTGAGTTCACTTCTCATACTCCACTCTTACTAGCATTTGGACCATAACTCCTGCACGACTAACATTTATCCCTCTATGTGTCGTTCAACCACTATACTCGTTGGTGCCCCTGATCAAAAGTCATGGGGCGCCATTGATACCCATGGTGGAGCTCGTGTAAGAACTTTGAATGAAATATTTTCAATAACACCGACCTTGGGGAGGATGGGGATGCACCTGGACACGCAAAATCGCTTACAATTGGCGTCAAGCAAGGAGCGGCGAGGTCGATGCTAAAAAATGTTTGGAGATTTTTGATGTATGTCCATTGCAAATTATCATTCATAATGCAAGGTATGTGTTGGTTTGCTAACTACAACGAATAAGGATAAAGGTGAAAAGGATGCAACACTGATTTACAAACATGTTAATGTCCACTATCGTGTGTCTTCAAATAAAACCCAGCGAAATTATGTTTTCAAAAACATCTAGTGGATGCACTGCTTTTTTTTACGTTTACAGAAAACTAAATGTTTGTTAGACGTGTCTACGGGGACGCAAGACGCCATAGATATGGTAGGGTGTCAAGATAGAACTATATTATTTGAGGATCCAACCCTCAAGTTTGCCATGCTACGGGAACCAATAAAGACCACAATAAGATCATGAGGCATCGTAGGTCGTATTACTGTGTGATATAAATTATGTTATCTGGTGGTTGGGAAATTTCACACTTATTTGAGAGTTGGAATCTAGGGTGGAATCTTATCTAGTGAGTTAGACAATGGAAGAGTCGATAGGTAAGATTTTATCTGAATAAAGACATGATCCAACTAATTTTTTTCTAAATTTACACCGTTAAATACAAAATACACTAGGCACTTAGGTGTCTACCGAGCGGAGGGTGTGCTCGATACCCATGCAACTGTTCTTTCAGTTTGCATTTTTTCCATTGCTCAAAACAAGTACTCGAGAAAGTCATCTCACCTATAAAGCAGGTTACAACAACACAATAAGAACCTTGGAGAGAGCAAAGTAGAACATATTTCTAAATTTGATTGTCTAAGATGACTTGGTATCAATTAAAGTTATGGTAGACAACATAAGAGCTCTCCTTCTCGATTGGATAAGTTTAAAGTAGTTGCACGAGTTTGAATTTCTTGCAAACATCCTTCTATTGATGTGTTAGGGAATTCCACCGTCCTTATGTGGAGTCACCATTCTCATTTAAAAAAAAAAATCGTACTTAAGGGGAAACATGACACAAATTACAAGTTTTGTCCATCCTCTGTAGAGTGGAAAAGAGCTGAAACCGTTAGGTCCGTGTTAAGAGTTTTCCACACAGCCACACAAGTGGTTTCAAATTCTATTTATCCTACTTCATATATTTACTTTCATGAAGTCATAATGTCAAGTTATTGTTGAAGAAGCAAGCATAAATTAAGGATGAATCTATTCAATCAATGGCTAAAGAGATGGAAAAAGAAGTTTGACAAATATTGAGTGGAGGCTTATCTCGCAAACTATACTTGTGGTTCTTGATCCACGATCAAATATGGTTTCATTGAGTTACAGTTAGAGCAATCATTCGATCAAATTGCAAGACACTGGGTATAGTGAAAGCATCCCTTGACAGCCTCGAGTAACTCAAGTTGTCTAGTAAGCTATCGCATCATCATTAGGATTTGGCCATGCCCTGATGGTAAATGGTTGTGGTGTATTTATATTCCTAGTGGTATCCTTCATCTAGAGTATGTGTGCCTGCTGGTATAAAATATGGCCACGACCTGATGGTCAATGGTTGTAGTGTATTTATATTCTTTTTTACTTATTCATAATTTATTCTCTCAAGATATGTGTAATTTTCTACTATAGTTAGCAATTATAAACACATATAAATACAACAAAATATATTATTTCATTATACACTTTTGCTACTATAGTTGCAAATACATCTGCGTGACATTTAAACTGTATTAGCAAGGGAAGTGAATATGTGTTTATTTTATTATAAAACACTCCTCGAGAAAATTTGATTACATTGATTTCCCATATGTCATATTAACATAAAAATAAAAAACTAATCATGTGCCTCCATTGATAAATTTGAGCCACTTTGGTCACATACGTGTTGTATGTGTATGCATCTATTTTTGTATTCTTCAATATCTTGGTAGAGAACTCTATAGTTTTGCAAATATCTTCTTATGTATTTCCCAAGTGATGATTGTATATATTCTGTGAAATTAGTAGAAGATTTGATATATGTCTTGTATATTTTGTGGATAAGACAAATCAATTTGATTGTATGTTCACGAAACTTCAATAATAGGTTTGGTTTGGAATATGATGCATTGTTCTTACTTACATAATGTACCTTGTATTTTGCCTACCCTGAAATGGTTATCTATCTTTAGGAAACAAGAGATATATTTGTAACAGTTGGAGTTGGTATTCCCTTTTGGACATTAGAATTTTTGAAATGAAGCTTCCTTTGTGAATAAAGGAGTATTGGGGCCTTTGTGATTATACACATACCCCACACTACAAGAAAAAAAGAATCAGACACACAAAAAACCACATACTTCCTTATATTTTGATTGCTAACTTAAATGTTTCTTCGTTTGTAAACCCTCGGCTTCATTTTCTTTTTTACCTTTTTCACGGAGTCTTATTATTAAGACATTGGATTGGTGATTTAGATAAAAATTGAGCGATCTCAAAATCCGCCAATATCATCATTAGAAATTTGACTGGAAAACAGGGACATTGCTGTACTAGCAGCCACACGCAGCCCAGCCAAACTTCCTTGTCCCGTGCTTGCTGATCACCCGATCAAACATCATTGTATCGATGGCTCCAAATTAAATATCCTGGATAAGAGATACGCAAAATATCAAAGTACCCCACAAAAGTAGCATCAACGATAAACATTAGCCTGACTCACAAGCTCACCTACAGCAAACCGGCGACACCACACAAACAGGCATGGTGAGGATATCGGCCTCGCCGAACGGGTGGCTGCGGCGCACGCCATCGCCTTATCCTCCGGCCGTCCCAACACCACAGGCCCAAGCAGTGATCACGGCACCTCCCGGATCGCGCGTCGACGGCCACATACATAAATATACCGGCGCCACCGCCAGCTACGTTTCGCCTAGCATCATCGTCAGCAATGGCCGCCCATGCAGCTCTCGCCGCCACCCGCATCCCCACCAGCGCCAGGCTGCACAGCAAGGCCGCCTCCAGGCAGAGGGTGGACTTCGCCGACTTCTCCGGGCTGAGGCTGGGGTCGTGCTCCGTCAGCGCCGCCGCCAGGGAGGCGTCCTTCTCCGATGTCCTCGGCGCGCAGCTCGTCGCCAGGGTACGTACCTCCCTTTGTCAGAACTACACTACATACGGTTGTCATGTATGTATCCTGATCTTGGTTAACTCGATCGTGTCAGGCTTCCGGAGAGAACGCAGTGAGGGCTCCGGCGGAGGCGAAGCTGAAGGTGGCGATCAACGGGTTCGGCCGCATCGGGCGCAACTTCCTCCGGTGCTGGCACGGCCGCGAGAACTCCCGCTCGAGGTCATCGTCATCAACGACAGCGGAGGCGTCAGGAATGTAAGTAACATGCAGAATTCAGGCACGTAAGCCCAAGAGTGTGATGATCAACACTGAGTTAACTGGAAGGACTGTTTCTGAAGTGAAAAAATAAAACTCTGTCGATTTCAGGCGTCCCACCTTCTCAAGTACGACTCGATGCTCGGCACCTTCAAGGCCGACGTGAAGATCGTGGACAACGAGACCATCAGCGTCGACGGCAAGAACATCCAGGTCGTCTCCAACAGGGACCCCCTCAAGCTGCCATGGGCTGAGCTCGGCATCGACATCGTCATCGAGGTACGCACACTGATCCCCTGCCGTGAACCTCGCCCGCACGTACTGCACAGGAAATTGAACTGAACGGTCCTGTGGTGAAGGGTACCGGAGTGTTCGTGGACGGCCCCGGCGCCGGGAAGCACATCCAGGCCGGCGCCAAGAAGGTCATCATCACCGCTCCGGCCAAGGGCGCCGACATCCCCACCTACGTGGTCGGTGTCAACGAGGGAGGCTACGACCACGATGTGGCCAACATCGTCAGGTAAACGCATCGATCATCTCTGCTCCTCATTCAGCACTACGCTGACAGCAGCTGCAATCGATCCAACTGAAACTGTGTTAGTAATTCGTCTGTAACATGTATCCGTCCGACTTGTTCCTTGCAGCAACGCTTCCTGCACAACCAACTGCCTCGCACCATTCGCCAAGGTCTTGGACGAGGAGTTCGGTAAGAAGAACACTGTCCCCATTAATTACCTCAATCTGAATACTAGCTGTGTAGACAGAAACCAAGGTCAGAAAAAGATACTATTCTGACTGTGGTGCATGCAGGATCGTGAAGGGAACCATGACCACGACGCACTCCTACACGGGTGACCAGAGGCTGCTGGACGCGTCCCACCGCGACCTTCGCCGTGCCAGGGCGCGCGCTGAACATCGTGCCGACGAGCACGGGTGCCGCCAAGGCCGTCTCCCTGGTGCTGCCCCAGCTCAAGGGCAAGCTCAACGGCATCGCGCTCCGGGTGCCCACCCCGAACGTCTCCGTGGTGGACCTCGTCATCAACACCGAGAAGAAGGGCATCACGGCCGATGACGTCAACGCCGCGTTCCGCAAGGCCGCCGACGGGCCGATGAACGGCATCCTCGCCGTCTGCGACGAGCCGCTCGTGTCCGTCGACTTCCGGTGCTCCGACGTGTCCACCACCATCGACGCGTCTCTCACCATGGTCATGGGCGACGACATGGTCAAGGTCGTCGCCTGGTACGACAACGAGTGGGGTTACAGGTGAGCGCTCGCTGGATGTATATCCAAGGTACATAGCCATGGCTGCCACGATGTGTTTTCTAACCTGAAAATGTTTTGTGTGGGTACAGCCAGCGTGTGGTCGACTTGGCGCACCTGGTGGCGAGCAAGTGGCCGGGCGCGGAGAAGACGGGTAGCGGCGACCCGCTGGAGGACTACTGCAAGACCGACCCGGCCGCCGAGGAGTGCAAGGTGTTCGACTGAGCTCAGGTCGGCGTACGTAGGTCACCGAGGCTGTTCAGAAACTGCAACGAAGCAGGAACACAACTATTATCCTCTATATATCAGGAATTAATCGGGCAGGATAAACGATTCTACTGTTCTTGGATTCGCTGCCCCGTGTTTTTTCGATAGAGAAAATACTATTGTTGGCGGGATGCCATTTCTGTGAGGTGTAATGAACTTGGTACATATGTGTGACATTTTCTTCTATCGAGACTTCCAATATTTATGTGTTTGCTTTGTGTGAACTCAGGAATTTTAACTTGCAGTTTGTTCTTCTTTATGAATCAGCAGAAACTCCCTACCCTCTTGATGAGGTAACGTCGGAAGAAATTACCATTATGTCCTCGATCCAATATCTCAAACTCAAATAATGAGACAAGTCCAATTCTCTTTTAGTTTTCGACAAAAGGAATATATTAATATAAAAGGTACTAATTACACATAATTTTAATAATATAATTCTAGTCAACTATAGGAGAATTGGACTTATTAAAAGTCCATTACGTCCTCTTGCACTAACATAATATTAAAAACTAGTCAACACATTTAGGATGCACATAATCAAATAGGAAACAAGAAGAAAGAAAAAAAAGGCCCGACACAGTTTCAGTAGCAGGAGCCAAACTAGCCATACAACACCCTAAACTACTGAATAGGTTCTCCAAAAATGACGCCTCCAAAAAGTGAACAATGCGCAAGCGCCATTGTCGGCCAATCACAGATTGTAGGTTTTCACTCATGAAAAGATCTGACCTCTCCAAACAATGCTTTCAACAAGAAAAGTATCTCTATCAAGTATAATCTATGAAAACCACACCTTGAGTTTTCACCTGAATATTGAGTCTCTGCACTCAAAGAGCACCACCAGACCTGAAATCCCTGAATGTTGCCGTCTACACCGAAGCCGCCGCTCCAAAGCACTAATCACTAGGATCACATGCACGCGTGCGTATGGATAGAAACATCGTCATGTAGTCATGCCTGCACACCAGCCTGTGAAGCAGCATCTTCGACACATCCACGATTCCACATCCGCCACCATTGGTCATCCAATAAAACCAGTTTAGGCGGTAGTTCAGTCACATTGAACCTTTCAATAAATCGACAACGCCCTTACTTGGGCGAACTTAACGGAGCGTGAGGACCCATCTTGTGGGAGAGAAACCGGGTCGATTCTTAACGAGTTCTCTCTAAAATTACCCTACATGATGCATGGGGCTAGTGTCTTCGATTGCCATGTGTTTTTTTTTTACTCGATTGCCATGAAATTTTGAATGAACACCCTCCGTATATGTGGAATACTAGCTAATGGGGACCATGTGAAGAAAATACATGGGCCTGGGCGACCCTCTACCTCTTTGCCGTGAACAGAAAAATCAAGACCATATATCTTCAATTGTGTTCTCGCCAAGTTCTTTTGGGCATGCATTCGTGAAATGTTGGGTTCTCCGGATATTTCATCCTCATCCAAGGCATTTCTTACCAATCTTGGCGAATGCTTTGAATGGGTTTCACGACCTTCTCTTGGATGCTGTGAAACATTTTTAATATCTTGCTAATGGAAAATATTTTGATGCAACAAGTCATTGATGAATTTTACAAACTCATTGTTTATTTGCAGTTGTTGTGGAGACCTCTTCCCTGCCTCCCGGGTCGCTCTCCTGGGCGACTCCGGAGGCGAAATAAACCCTAGCCCAACAACCCCCGTCTCCTCCTTCCCCTCCCTCGTCGTCGCCGGCGATCGCAGCCGGGCCTCGCCCGTGCGGTTGACGGCGGCGGCGAGGACCCCTCCTCGCGCGTTGCTGGCTAGTGGAGTGAGAGATCCCCACGGGGGCGGACTGCACGACGCAGCTGGCGGCGGATCTGGCCGGCGGCGGCGCTCTGGGCCCCGGTCTGCTGCTTTCGTGGCGCAGGGTAACGCGGTCATGGGTGACCTCACGGTCTCGGGCCGGGGCAGGGGGCCTCGGCTCCTGCCGACCTCATCTGCGTCCTCCTCCAAATTGGTGGTTGCTGGCACCCGTGTGGATGTTGTTCGCCGTTCTTGTGAGGATTCCTCTGATTCTTGGCCGGCCACCACACACCCTTCGGAGCTAGCGCCGGAAGCAGCCATGGGGGATGATGTTTGCCACTCTTTGGGTCCCGCGTGGTGGTGCGGATGCGGAAGCCGGTGATGTCGTCTGTCGTGGTCTTTGTTCGGGTGTTCCTGCCGCCGCGGTGGTTCTCGTTTTTCTGCTCGGTTCGGTGATGGTGCGAGGAGTTTGGAAGCCGGGGTGGCGGCCCTAGATGGTGGGAATCCTATCGGATGATGGGTGTGTCTGCGGTTCTGGTGCTGGTCCGTTACCTCGGCCTTGTGGGCGGCGTGGTGATTGACAAGTGACTTCTTGTGGCATGGGTGCGGATGTCGCCTGCGGCAGCGTTCCAAGCCATGTGTGGGAGACCTAGAGTCCATGCTAAAGGGAAACCTTTTCCGGTATCTCCCCGGACCGCGGCGGCGACATCCGAGGACGCTGTTCCCTTCCTGAAGGCGTCGTTGCGGCACTCTCGGTCCTTTTACGTGCTCCGGGTGAAAACCTCAGATCCTCGGATTGGGCGGCGGCAACGCTTTCCCGTCGCGATCTTTTGAAGACGCCGCCTTGGACTACACGAATTGTTGCTTCCCGGAGGTTGGGAGGCATTGGTTGCGGTTCCGGTGGCAGCCTTCGCCAAGCTCTCTCCGGCAAGGTCTACAACTTCTTGTGCACATCGGCGTTTCTTGTGTGGGGCTACTTGGAGTCTGTCTGTAGCTCCGCGTCTCAGTGGCGGTGATCGTCTTCACCTGTAATCTCCTCGGCGCCCCTCTCTCAGGCCTCCTTATTGAGCCTGTGTGAAGCTCTGTATGTCAGTGGCGGTGATTGTCGGTGTTCTCTGTTGAGACTGTCTGCCGGTGTGGACAGTGGCAATGTGCTTCGGTGTTTACCTGTAATCGCCTAGTAGCTTTGTTTCTTGTGCGTGTGCAGTGTTGTGTTTTATGCTGGGTTCATCACTGTGTATCTTATTCGCCATGTGGTGTTATTAGTTTAGCGCTGGGCCTTTAATCTATAAAAAAAAATAGCAAGACTGAAGGGCCAGGTTGCATAGCAAGAAGGACTTTCATCGGGATCTTAGGTTGATACAATAGTACGATTTGTACAATTGTACAGCCATGTACAAATATTTGATAAGTGGAATCCTACTTTTACATACATCCTTACAGCCAGGCCAATCATCACAAAGGGATCGGGGAGGAACGCCTGTGCTGGAAGACAAGGGGGCGAATGGGTCACCGACAATGAAGCTTGTGGCCCGGATAAGTGGCCGTCGCAGTAGTACAGCTCGTACAAGTGTGTACCAACGAGACTCGCGAGAGCCAGTACAAGTCTTTAATCTCCGAGGAGGCAGAAGTACAAGCCACGTCTGTGCCCCTTCC
Organism: Poa pratensis; assembly: GCA_947311845.1. NCBI lineage: Eukaryota > Viridiplantae > Streptophyta > Magnoliopsida > Poales > Poaceae > Poa > Poa pratensis. Next base: position 4,034,195 of record CAMZMU010000054.1, read on the forward strand.
CCTCTGTACTGCAACGAGCGTTACCGGCCCGAAACTGTACTGCTACGGCGAAAGCCAGGTACAAATAGGCTGACGCCCTTGGCAATGGAGGCAGCAGAGGAGGACTCGGGGTTGGGATTGGTGTTGCTTTTCTGGCTGGAGCAGCAGCGGTGGAAGGGGCATGCAGAGGAGCAGCCATGGCTGCGGGGGGGTCGGCTCGCCCGGCGTCCTAAGCTTCGGCTTCGCCCTCGCTCTCTCCTGTGCCTGCCTCTTCCATTCCTGCTGCTAGTGGCCGTGCCTGCCATGAAATCGGTAGGGGAAGCATATGCACCGTCGGTGTCGTGGGGACAACTCTAAACCCGTCTCTGTACTTTCATTGCTCCAGCTCTCCTCATTCCTTCGCAACCTTCTTCTCTGCATTCCCGCAGAAGCTGTCTGTCTGAATTTGCTGTTCCTGCTCTTCATTTCGTTGCAAGTTTGCAGGTCATGGTGATCAATGGTGGACTTTTCGTTCGTGGATTGATGCTTGTACAGCCGATTTTTCGTTCAGGGACTCAGGGGTGGATGGAGAGGAAATAAATTCATGTTTTATTTTTATTTTTGTGTGAAGAGGCCATGATTGATGCTTGTACAGCTGATTTCTGAGTCCTCTACTGTAACTAGATTTCTTGGGCGAATACCACTTGTATAAATGCTGCTAGTATTGGGTACTAGCGTTTTTTATTCTGCTACTGGTAATCGAAGGCTTGGCTTCGACACCTCTTGCCACAAATGAAAAGAAAGACTCGAAACGAAACAGAAAATCAATTGTAACACAATTCGATTAGCACTTGGTGTTTTTCTTAAAAACCCGGGGCGGGTTACATTTTTGTAATTTTGCAGCAATCTCTACAATATCTAACCGAGCAGGAATTTGAGCGCAATGGAGCGTCCCACGTGTCGGTGCATCATTCCTTTCTTGCGTCCCACAGCCGACTCGCTTCGAGTCGGTCCTCGTTTCTTTTTCCCTTTGACGTGCGGAGTTCCCCTTTCTCTCACCCTCTTCTCCGTGCTCCTCCAGTTCGAAGCACACGAGCCACTCGCCTCTGATTCCTCCCGTCACCGACCATCTCAGGAGGACGACCGGGGTTGCAAGCCAAACGCCGCCGCCGCCTCCGCTTTGCTTCTCAAAGGCGGAAGTCCGTCGCAGTCTCGACCATTGATTCCTCGCGGGTCGCGGCAAACCCTAGATGCGGTCGTCCGTGCTGCGGTCCGAGCTATCCATCGGCAGCGGTGGCTCGCCACCTGCGCTAAACCCGGCGACCTGCGCATCCTACCTTCTTCCCCGCTACTTGACGGATGGGCTGGCCGACGAGGGTTCGGCAGAAGCGGAGGAGGCCCCGTTGGGGGGAGTGGTGGCAGAGAGCTGCCCCTGTACGCCTCCATTGAGGTCTGCAAGGGTTGGAACGGCTCGAGATTCTTCCTGACCCCTCCGTCCAGACTCCCATCTAGGTTGGTCTCCAACAGAACTCTTTTTTTTATTGCGACCCCTCCGGTTCTTGATTCCTGGGTGATGCTGGTTTGAGCAACAGGATAGAAAAGGATTTATATGTCCAACTCCCATATATATTTTTCCTTTTTTCTATGGGGAATTGCATGTTTCCTCACCTATGTTACCTGGCTCGCGCCGTTGTTGCGTTGCGGCACTCTGTCTGTGAAACTTCGATTCATAGAGAGTGGCGTTTCTGTTAGGAATATTCATGACCCAGAATGCTGGCGGTGGGGCTGAAGTTCAGATGGCGATGGATGTGCGCGTTCGTCGAGATGTAATGGCGTGGGGCTTCTAAGTACCAAAAGCGAGTTGCCGAGTTGTGCTCTGCATCACTATTACATATTTGTTGAAATAGCGTAATTTTGATCATCACTGGTAAATCTGAATGATCTTAGTCTCTGGTCTTCTTGTGGTGAATGATAGATCTCTAAGAATACTAGGGAAATTTATGTTTGTTGCTAGGGATAATAAATAACATTACTTCGATACATAGATTAGATTGCTTATTTGCTGATAATATTAGTAGGATTAGATGATCATTTTTCGAGTTCTTATTTGCCACACTTAAGATTCCTCTCTTTGGTGTCTCCCATGGAAAAACAAGATGCAGTCTTGATCACATTTGTTTGGTTCTCTTACTAGATTAGAACGCCCTTTAGTGAGGTGCTGTGAGTTGGTATCTTTATGGTAGACTGCATTTTGATGTATCGTATCTAAGATGTGACTTTAGTTCACTTACACAAACACATTTGATGTATTTAGACCAGCTTCATTTCTTCAGTTACATTTTAGCCACATCAATTTATGCCTGAACATTCTTGCTATTGGCCAGCAACAGTATATTGCCACATTATCTCCTATGATGTGAGCCTTGCAATGGAAAAGATTGATTGGGCTGACCTTGCAGTACATAGTGATTTAATGTGTTCCGGTATTTTCGTTAATTGTTGTCCTTGCATTAGGCCTATTGTGAATCATATTTCTGATTGAGATAGCCCTGAATGAATTCCTGCCGAGTAGTGAAGATAATTATTGAGGGTATAAAGATGGTTATCCAATATATCTGACGTTCCATTGGGTTGGCACTGTCAACTATCAGTTGTGTTTTCTGATATTTTTAGCTCATTAGGTCATCTTACAGCTGAGTTATTCTGACATTTGTTTGTTTGCATAGTTGCTTACCTGATAGTTTCAAGCATTATAGAGGAATGGGCACGCTCTTTTGCATCTATCTGAAGGGTGGTGGATATTGATCGTATAAAAATATAGCACTGATCTTCATATAACATATGTGGATATACGAGGAATTCAACTTCATATGGTTGCTCTGGTCCAGTAAGAAAAATCACCTTCTCAAGGTAGACTGATACCATTGTAACGCCCACCCAACTAACAAGAAGTTTTTTGTTTTGTCCTTCCCAACACGTCAATGTGCAGTGTACTGTATCGGTGTATCCAGAAGTTGGAAACCTAGATGATCTACAACTGCTGATATGCAAAGATATAGTATTTGTACAGATGTCAGGATATTGTTTTGTATCTCAACAAGTTAACTATGACCATCTACTCATTAGGTACTACGGTTCTCCCTACCCCAAAGTATGCTTAACCCTCTACTCATTAAGTAGTACGGTTCTCCGTCCTGTTTTCCATTTATAAGTATTCCTTGAGATAACTTTGGCATTATACGAGGTTTAGTTCCATAGAACTTTCTGATCAATTCCTGAAATTGGATAAGACCTTCAGTTGTACCTTTTGCATTTAGTTCTATTCTAGGTAATGGTTGTCTGCTTTTCTTAAACACCCGCTGCTTGTTGTCAGTAGTGTATAAATCAATAGTAGTTTCAGGATGCGAGGGCGGTAGAACTCTGTCACACTTGCGCCTCTATTAGCGCCAGGTCGTTAGTGCCTTGTTGTATTTATTGCATCCTTAGCTATTTTGTGTGCTCTTTTGTTGCGGTGGGCTTTTCGTAGATGCAGGATGCAGTGTCGAGTCGTGTTTGGCCTGAGCGTGATGATAGTGATTTGGCTTGCTGTCACCTTTAGGTTTGTGTTGTCTACTCTTGCTGTATGGTTTTGTGATAGGCTGCTATCTGTCTTAGACAAGTGCAGATCATGGAAGATGAGTTTGACACCATGCTTTTAAGCTCCATAAGTACTTTGATCCACGCAAGGTTACTCTCCTCTGCTCGATTGAGATGACTACTTTCTTTTGCCTATTGTGGCAGTATTGGATTAAATACCTATTATAACTTGCAAATTAAACCCTTTAGTCCACTGAGGACTAACCCTGAATAGGTTCAGATAAGAATATATTGGGTCCAATGTTGTTCTCTCATCAGCTATTATGTGTTTTCCTTGAGACAATTTTACTGGATTCTTGAATTATACTAGACTAAACCAAGTTAAAATCATTCAGTTTATTCTAGCCAACCATCGTTGTGGATAGTAACTGTACCAGGGCAAGTTGTTGTATGGATGAATTCATTACCTCTTCAGCATGATACTTTTTTTGAAATGTGGTACCTTTTTGTTACAGGCAACAATTTGAATTGAGTCAAGAATTGGCGTGACGTCTTTCCTGAGGCTGTTACCTCAAACGATGGAGTGCGGTTCAGTTCTTCTTTTCTTGGACTTCACCTTCACATTGTGTTTCAGTTGCAGATTCTTTTGACCCTGTGCTATCTGCTTGGATGGTGGTACTGTATTGAACCTGTACATTCAATCTTTGCGCCTTTCTGTTCTGATAGAGTTATTGGAAAAATGTTCAACAAGAGAGACAGTTACACAGTGGTATTTGGTCCTATAGTCTAAAAGGTTAATCCTTGTGCTTCTTAATGTAATCATGTACTAATAAAGAAGAGCTGAGTTCCAATTATCTCTCATATCTCTATGCACATGTACCTTGTGATAAATTCCTTGCATGTGTTATCTCTTTTCAATTTCTTCATCTTGTTTTGAGAGAAATATTTGAACTTCTCTCGGTACAGTTACTATAAGCTTTACTTATAAGCCCGAAATGAACCCTTAAACTAAGATTTCTCCTATACATTTAGTAATAGAGCATACCATGATTATACCAATTTACTCTATGTACTAGGTTCATTTCCGTACATGTTCTGCTTTGTGATTATTATTTCCTTCACCGGAAGTAACTGTAGTATCCATTATCCTTTATTATTCATTCATCCTTTTTAATTGTAATTACAAGATTCTTAGCTTGTTCATGTTGAGTTGTAGGGAGCATGATCATGGTCATTGTGCAGACCTTGCGAGTTCTAGCATTCTTCTTCACACTTAAAGAATATTAGTTTCATTCTCTCTCTAATAGTGGCCAAATGATTCTTGTTTACTGGACTTCCCATGTCTAACCAGAATGGCGAAAGTTTTTGATTTCCCATGTCTTTATAGGATGTCAAAGTGAATGCCATTTTTGTGGTTCTTGTTTCTTAACAAAAATATACACTTGCTGCCTTCAAATACTTATCTTTTCTTTACCAGGACAAATACTAGGTTCTTTGAAATATTTCAACATCCTTTTTTGCACTGACAGGGTATGGCTTGTGTAGAGGAGTTATTTTTTTGACAGAGTTACCGTAGGGCAAAAACCCTACGGTGTAGATTTTATATTAATGATGGTGTAGAGGAGTTATTGGGGGTCGATCTAGCAACGTGACTGCAGACGACACCTATGTAGCCGTGCATGGACATGATGTAGAGGTGCTAGGGATGGGGCCGGCATTGTTCCACTTTGCGGCCAAAGACCAGTTGTATGTCCCCGTTACCGTCGCGATCTGGCTCCTTAGAGTTATCAAGCTGCCTCTGTAGTTTTGAGTGACCGTGCAACTTGCCAAAGTAGCTCCTCTGACGCACTCGTACAGAGATTGGGGAAGCTAAAGGTACAATCAATATGTTGACTTCTGCATGATTATCAGTACCAAGCTGTTTTCTGAAATTGTAGTGGGTGGAAGTTCTAAATAGTTTTTTTCATATGGGTAGAATCTTTCTATTTGTAAAATAATACTTATCAAATTATTTGTTTGCATTGTGCTCAGATGATTGCTCAGTTTTCTTTGCTATATCGCCACCATATTATGCTGAACAGATATAACGAAAAACATATTTTCCTTCTGAATTATGTTTTTTTTTTCAAGAACATGCAGAGTTTGCATGTCATGACATTAAGGGGAGAATAAGAGTGTTACAACAATTGGTTACAACGCAACGCAACCTCGCAACACCCTACTACCAACGGCTACTGCCGACTGCCTACTAAAGCTACTCCTCGCTATGGCCTGCACCTGCTCTCGCCATAGCCCAGAGCTGAAACTCTTCTCTAATCTGCCGCTGCAGCTGCTCCAGTGTTGCCTTTTTCCTCTCAAAATTCCTGTCGTTTCTTTCCAGCCATAGCCGTCGACAGACTAGAATTGCCAACTTTACCAGCTCTCTTCTTCTCTTCTGTGGGCGGCAATTCCCCAACGAGCACCACCAGGCCTTTAGAGTACTGCTAACAGACGGGACAAACATGGTGAATCCCTTCTCTGACAGAATCTGAAACCAAATGGAGCACGAGGTGGGGCATTGCACCAACAGGTGATCCATGGTCTCCGGCAGCTGATCGCAAAGCAGACAGGCAGCCGGTCCTTGGAGACTCTTACGATGCAACCTCTCTCCAGTCCAGCATCTATTGCGCAGAGCTAACCACATGAACAATTTCTCTTTCAACGGCGCCCAGGAGCTCCATAGATTTTTTGCAGAGTCTGCATCTGTGCCTCCTCTAAAGAATGCAGTGTACGCTGAACGCGCCGTATACCCACCATTGGGTGTGAGTTTCCACCTGAAGCTGTCAATTTCGGAGGTTAACTTCTACACTATTTACTTACAACAAGGTTCTACCCAGTCGGCTCTTCGACACACTGTGGTGAGGGGAATGAAGTTTATTGCATCATATTTATTTGTTCTCACTACATTTGGCGGTGTATCATCGCTAGGAAATTCAAATGACATCATAAAATCGGGTTGTAATCTTCCGGGCGCGGCAAAGCGCGCCATTACCTTCTAGTACTACTCAATTGCTTCTGAATCTTCCCACCATAGGAAGGGATTAAGATAGCCGGGAATTTCCCAGTGACAGTCAGCAGGGTCACTTACTAGGTTGGTGACTGCCATCTACTCCCTCCGTTTTTTTAATATAAGATGTTTTAACTAGCTCACATGTTGGATAGATGCACACTAAATTAAGTGTACATGCATATTAAAACATGTCTACATACATGTTGTGAATGTGGACAAAACCTAAAACATCTTATATTTATAAACGGAGGGAGTATATAGTATGCGCTACGATACAAACAAGCATAGTAAATGTTATCAAAACACATCTTTACACACCTCTTCACTCATCAGCCATCCGGTTTCTACTGCCCGAACATTCTGTAACAAATCATCCTCCAGATGTCCTACGGCTCCACTCTATTCAGACTGCAAAACGACGACCAACATGAACAAATCAAATTAATCATCTTTGTAACCAACATGTTATTAACAATCTGATTCAGAAAGGTTCAATGACCTACCTGCAGTTCTGAGGCACGCTCCAAGAGACAGAATGCTTATCCTTGTCCTGCAGCGACATGAACTTCCTCCAGTCGTGGAGCATGACGTTGAGGTCGTTGATCTTGCGGCGGAGGCCGACGCAGCAGTTGGCGTGCATGGTGCAGACGGTGCTGAGGTTCCGGCTGGGCTCGCAGAGGCCGCCGAAGAACTCGGTGCTAAGGAACCTGATCCTTACACCGATCTCGGCGAGGTAGGGGTCGCCCTTGATGATGTTGAGCACGTCCTGGTCGTGCAGCCCCGGGTGGCGCTCCCTCGCTGCGTACCAGAACTTGTAGAACTCCACCGTCTCGGAGTTGGCCCTGACATAGGTGAACCCACCGTTGGGCCTGTTGCCGCGCACGTCGTCCGGGTCGCCCGTGAAGTGGTCGCAGGCGATCTGGAAGTCACCGTCGGCGTAGAGGCGCGGCAGCGGGCTCCGGAACCACACGATGTCCGTGTCCGTGAAGATGAAGCTGAACCCCTTCTCGAGCACGGACCGGAGGAAGTCGATCCGCCGCCACATCATCCGGAGGTACCCGTCGGTCATGAAGTTCTTCTGCCCCGAGAAGTCGACGCCGTCCGTGGTCACCGCAAGGCAGTGCGCGTGGATCTGCCTGCACCGGCGGTGCGCGGCGGCGTCCAGGGAGACGATCACCAGGTGGTCCAGGAGCTCCCGGGTGCCCTCGCCGATCCGGAAGCTCTCCAGGAACACGTCCACCACGGAGCCCGGCTCCGACCACGCCGAGTTCAGCGTCGTCAGGATCACCGTGTCGTTCGCCATCGCCGCCGCTCGGAGCACACGCTCCAGCCTCGCGTCCTCGCTCTCGCTCTCCTGCACATGTACGTTGGCGCAGGTCAATCAAACGTGAGCAGAACGTAGTATCATTTTTTTTTCAGAATTAGCAGTCTTTGTTTGTTGAATTAGTTAAGCTAGGCTGTTTGATTTGCAAGCGATTTGCATGTTAACGTGCCGTTGATGGTTGCATGCATGTGTGAAGGATGTGAAGCACCCACAGTACTAGTATAGCTTTGCCAATTGGCGTGAGCTAGCTGCCAGTTTCTCAGCAACACATGCATGTAATGTGAAAATGTCGTGGCCTACCTACACAATTTAACTCTTACTACTAGCTAGCTAGGAAAATTATGGAAAATCCTCACACGACGAAATTTAAGTGGGTACGAGTAGGATACGCATCTACGCATCACAACGTACCCTGAATATTTCTGAACTTAACAGAAAAAAAAATTAAATCATTGCACTTAGTACGATTTTGTGTTTTCCACACCGGGACTATGTGCTTGATGAAGTGCTGAAGTGGGTACACGCAGAAATATAGACATGTTTTGTAATGATTAAATTCATGGTGATTAATATGGTAACGGAACTTTAACTACCGGGCAAATTTGCACCAAGGATCTTTTTAATGGGTGTGCCTAGCGCTCGGTGGACCGAGAAATAAGAAACCGCTCGGTCGTCTTCCTCCTCCGGCCTTCCGGCGACCCCCCGCTGCAGCCGCCGGCCTAACCGCCGGCCTCCCCGCCCGCGGCCGGCGCGCTGACGCGACGCCTCACCGCCCCGCCCTGCCCCAATCTCCTCCTCCGCCGGTCCACCGCCACCCCGGCATCCCTCTAAATCCCCCACCGCCGGCCGTGTCTTCTCCGGCGCCGGCAGCCCCCACCCCCCAAGTTAAGTTACTTGCTCGCCTCCACCGCCTCCGCCGCGGCCAGCCGTGTCTTCGTCGGCTCCGACTCGCTCCAGTCCTCGTCACCGTCGTCGCCGCCGCGGCCAGCCGTGGCCGTCGAGGAGCTCTGCCTCCTCTTTCTCCCCATCTCGATTTGCAGGGCAGGGGAATCGACCGAGCGGCAGCTTATTTCTCAGCTACCCGAGCGCTAGCAAAAGCGCTTTTTAATACCTCCTACTCCACTAGATAGGGAAAGCGTGGAAAATTCACGGACGACGAAATTGACTGGGTATATGCATCCATCACAAGGGCAAAGAATGATAAACTTGGCAACAGATTAGTATATCACGGCGATTAATTTGGTAAGGAAACTTTAATTATGGGCAAATTTGCACCAAGGATCTTTTTAATTCCTACGACGACAGCTCATCGGCTTACTAGTACAAATATTCGCGTTGAGCATTTACTTACTACCATTGCAGCGGAGTAATTACGCGCACTAGCTAGGAATTCTAAGCGACGAGAAAACTCAAAACGTTGTGGAGAGATCCCTGCTTTTCTGGCGATCATGGAACAAATTAATTTTCATAAAATTGACCAAGAACTCTGTACTCCTATAATTTGCTCGGCATCGACAGTGGAGACTTAACCTTAGAGGAAGGAAGGAGGGAGGTTACGTGCGTACCAGGACGGCGGCGTCGTCGTCGTGCGGCGGGGCGGCGGCGTGGAGCCACGGCAGCTGGGCGGCGGGCTGGACGAGCACTCCCGAGGGCGCGACAGCGCGGTACAGCACGAGACACGGCAGCGCGACGGCCGCCAGGAACAGCAGCGCCGTCGCCGCCCGCCTCGGCCCCACGGCGGCGCCCTGCTCCGGCGAGGCGCCGCTCTCATTGGCGCGCGACGACGTCAGAGGCGCAGCCATGCGCCGCGGGTTTAGGGCCTGATTATTGGAACGTTGCCAATCGTCCGATCGAACGAGAGCCTGCCGGGTTTTATACCGACCGACGGGGGTCTCTGGTGCACGGGCCACGTCACGCGTTCTTAGCATAGGAGGCCTTCACGAGTTCAGCCCCTCTCCGGACGCCAAGTGAAGAAATTTCTAAGGAAAACAGTGGAGATTTTCTAGAAAGAATATATATCGCAATGGGAATTGGGAAGCATGTAAGCTTTGTAAAAAATGTTTTACGCAAAACAGTGGAGATTTTTTTGGAAAGAATATATTTGGCAAAGCTTTGTACAAAATCCCGCCCATTTCATTCTTTACAAATATAGAAATCCTCGTAATTAACCAAACTTTCGATCTTTTACAGATTTCAAGGGAGTCAAAATGGTATGGTGGAAACCACGGTCCCGTGTCGCCCCCGAGGGCGGCAGCGGGGCGAAACCCTAGCCGCCGCTCAGCGCTCCTCCCCATCCGCCTTCACGCCGCCGCTGCCGCTGGCCTTCGCCGCGGTGGCGGCGGGCCCCACTCCCAAAGGGTGGTGTGGGCTTCCATGGCCGGTGGCGCGCTCGGGCGGTGGGTGAGCGGATGCTGGGGTGGCGGCCCCAGGAGTCAGGGCGACGGCGGCGATGTGCCTCGACGGCGCGGTCTCCGGTTGGCTTCTTGAAGGCGTTGTCGTGGAGCTTCTTTTCCTCTCCATTCAAGCGGCTTGGACCCTCCGGTGAAAACCCAAGCTCCAATTCCGGATCGGGCGACGGCGACAGTTATGTCGTGACCTTCTTGGAGGCGTCGCTTTGGAGGGCGAGTTTGTTGCTGCTGCATGGGGTTTTCATCTCTTCTGGGATGGTGGATGTCGGGGTAGCGGCCCCGAGATGGTGGATGTGCGCCGAGGCGGCGGCCTCGGGCAGCGGTGCAGTGGTAGCTCCATGAGGCAGGGCTGCGGCTTGGCATAGCTTTCGGTGGTGGCCCTGAGCAGCTAGGGCGGCAGGGTTATCGGCTCTGTCAACGCATCCCAGAGGGGATGGTTGGACGGTATGTCGGGGCGGCGGCCCCGGGCATGGTGTGGCGGCCGTGGTCTGCGGGCAGTGGTCCTGTGTAGCTCGGGTTGCAGGCAACTGGGTCGTGCGGCGTTGCAGCTCGAGGTTGAGCGGTGCTATGTCGGGGTGGAGGCCCCGGAAGGTGGTGTCGGTGGAGTGTGCAGGGCATGCTGGAGCGGTGGATGTCGGGGCGGCGGCCCCGAGAGTTTCGCATCTTCGAGGGCTTTGACCTTGTGTCATGTGGGCGACGAGGTTGCTCGTGTCCGTGGGTTTGCCTCGGCCTGTTTGTTGCTGTGAAGTCGAAGCTGCGGTGACGAGGTCCGGCGGTGTACGACGACTGGCGACAGGTGGCGGAGCTCCCCTGAGGGTTGGCTTCTTCATCTACGTTGGAGTGTCCCGTATCTGCTCCTCCCATAGCAGCTACGGCTTCTTCTCTCCGACAAGGGTGGAAGGCCGGACGGTTTTCGGCGTGTGCTTTGAGCTTGGTTGTAGGTGTTCTTGTGTTGGTGTGGGCTCCGCCCTGTGGTGTTGGTGTTTGTTGTTCGGTTTTCGCTTGGTTTCTCCCGCAAATGAATCGGGCACCTTCTTCTTAATTAATATATAAGGCAAAGCTTTTGCCTTCGTTTCAAAAAAAAAGATGGTATGGTACGGACTAAGAGCACCGTGCAACTCCGACTCTACTCCCTCCTCGCTACCGGTGAGACCCGGTGTGCTCAGGTCATGCCCCTTGTGTTGTCCCCTAGGGAAGGGACGTGCGGCGGCCGGTTATGGGCGCGAGTCAACCTCACAGAGGATGGGGAAAGCACCGGCGAGAACTGGGCTCAAACCTAGGCTCGCCGTAGCCGGTGTAGTTGATCCCCACTCTGGGTAGCTTCATTGCGAGAGCGGGGGAGCTTAGGGGGCTCACGCCGACATCATCAACGTTGGACGACGTTTGCGCCTGGGGCGTGGCCTGCGTTCTCGCCGGCGCCGGGGTGGACCGAGCATGGTGAGCAACGTAGACCTTAGGCAAGGGAACGGGTGAGGACCTTCACTGACTTATATGTACCTTGTGTGGTTGGTGAATGGTGCCCTAGATCCCATTATAGGGTTCCCATCCTCATATCGGGAAATGAGGCGGTGATTACCCCCAAGTGTAGGGGATAACCGTAACTCTCAATGTGAAAGTATAGGATATCAAACCGCTGGAGCAAGAATGTAAAACTATTTATTATCTAAAATTAAAGGCTTTCTTTTTTTGGTTTTCTTTCTATGCACTACACAAATTAAAAGAACCAAGGTGAACGATTTACCTGCTTCAAAATAAAATCCAGGAAAGCAATACAAATAAAAGAATACTCTTTTGGAGATAAGCCAATCCCATAACATACTAGAGGACATCCCAGTGGCCTACTCTTATATAGATGATGGACATGTTGTATTTATGGGTTCACTTGATCTTTCTCCCTCTCTAATAAACTTGGTAATACAATTTTAAGCACAATTATGAGAAGTATACAGTTATCATAATTTAATGGTAAGAACTGTTCCAACATGTTCAAGAATCAAAACACACCTAGTTTCATAAGTATGTAATACACTGCAACAAAAATGTCGCACCGCAGATTTTTTTTTTGCCAAATAAACATCATAAATAGCAAGGGGGCAGGTCGGCGAGGGTGGTCCACGAGCGTGAGGGGGTCGCCAGATCGGCAGCAGCTAGGTCGCCATGGCAGAGTGAGCAAGCCAGTAAGGTCGAGACGGGACCAGAAGACACGGGCGCGAGGGAGCGGGTCTGCTAGGAGATCGGCAGGGGATGGTGGCGTTGAGCAGGCTCGACTAGGAGATGTAGCGAGCTAAGGGTTACGTCGTTCGACCGCCACTGCTTTCCCAACAAGCCTATAGCGATAGAGAAAAGGCCCACAACGGCCATCATACGTGGGGGGGGGGGGGGGTCAATTTTTTCCCCAGAATTCTAGGTGGGTCATGGCCCCCCGGCCCACCCGCTGGATACGCCAATGGGCCGAGCCAGGACATCTCGCGCACGAGCGCTTGCTCGTTCGATCCATTAATCGATCGAGTTGTTCAACCAAGTGTGCAGATTTTCAGATCTGAAAATCTTCCTCAATTCGAATAAATATCTCGAGCTATACAATTTTGATTTGAAATTTTCTTATTTCATTTGTTTCTTCCTCTAAGTAGATCATCTCCACCGAGCTAAACTCCTATGAAAACGGCAGCCCCGTAGCCTATCTCCTTCTAAAGTTGAAGCAATAATTTCAGCTCTCATTTTCAATCTTTTGCTCCCCACGGTTCTATACTTCGTAGATGGCCGTCGGCTTCTGAACGAAAACTGTAGCTCTCATCAATACATTTCCATCCGACAAAACTAACCTCTTTTCATCCACCATATCCAAAGAACTATAGCAGCATTGGTGTCATCTTATATGCTATTCTAAGTTAATTTGTAAGAGCATCATCCCACATAGCAACCGCATTCAAGCAAGTGAGAACATTCTACATTTTCACCGGCAGGAAAAAACATTTTATATATTCGTTCTCTTTTAGCACGGTCGGTAAATTGGATTTAATTGGATTGGACGCGTTGTGGGCTTACAACGAAGCCTAGACAAAGCTAAGACAATAGTAGCGGCTACTATTTTACATGGACCTGTTGCTGGGCCGAAAGCTGAACCCGAACTAGGCGAAAACTGTCACGTCAAGCGCACAAAGCCCATCCTGACCACGCGATACCGCACGCGCGGGTTAATCCTACGAGTCGAGCGTGGACAGCGACAGGTCGAGGCTGATCACGCTGCCCGACGACGCTGTCGATGAAGAGAGCAGGCTGCCGTCGCCGCCGCTTCCGATAGGGTCCGAAGCCAGCGCTAGCGACAGCGAGAGCGAGCAATCGCCGGCCACGGACGGTGGCTTCGCGAGCCCGACGACGTTGCCAACATTGCAGCAGCCAACACGTTGAGGAGGACGCGGCACCGGAGCCACCAGGAAGCCCAAGAACCGAGCCCCGAGGCGGCGCGTTCGCCGTGGCCGCCGTGCCATCGTGCAGGCATCCACGGCTCTGCTCGTCGCCGTTCCTCTTGCTTTTCTCCCGGCGGCGAAGCGCTCGGCTGCACCGGGCGAGCCATCGGCACGGCCTGCGTCTGCATGATCATGTCCCGCACGTAGCTGTAGCATCCACCTGATGCGACGCTGCAGCGGTTCAGGAGGCTCGAAGATGACATGTCTCTGTTCTCGCATATTCCTCCTCCTTGGCCTCTCAGCAGGCTCGTGGGGCTCGCGCCCGCGCCGTCATCGTAGTTCTCCCGCTCATGTCTCGTCTCCGTCGTCTCAGATGCTCCTGCCCTGCAGTTCGGTCCGTGGTTAAGAACACACAAGAGCAGGGTAATTACTTGACAGATGATACGTATGGATGCTGACATCACACCCACAATCTACACAAAGCATGCACATTTGCACAACGATATGTATTTTCTTGCTCTGACAAATATTCCATGCACGTTTGCTTTCTTGTATTTTATAAGAAATTACAGGTACACTTTTCTCAAACAGATTTTTTTAAGATTTACCTGAGCTAGCTTGATCAAGATGCAAGAGGAAAAGGTTAATGCAAAAAGGAATAGCTATGGAGAATATGCAGCTCGACAGATTGAATAAAGTGATGAGTAAAAGTCAGTGACCTTTTCAGCCGAGGGGGAAGCGGTAGCGGCTCCATTCTAGGCTTTGGGACTTTGCACTCATCATCACGCCGCTGCCTCGTATCGGTGCAGACTTCCGTGCCATTTTCTCTTCCGTATGCTTGCTTCTGATTCGTCTGCAACTGTTGCATCCCTGATCGATCACAGCGTTGGCAAAGAGGAGAATGATTATTGGCTTTTCCTTGTTCTCTCTCAATCGCGTGTACATGCGTGCATGCATGAAAGTATGGTATCTGGCCATGGATAAGATGCACAAAGCCAAAAGTATTTGGTAGTTGGTGACAATTGAGGATGGAAAAGTAGTACTCTATTCCGGTTCCTAGAGTGACTATTTAAAAAACAAATGGCGGAAATCTATTAAAAAAACTCTTTCAGGCTTTGAGATCTTTGTAAGGCGAAAATGGCGGAAATCTGATTTGACTCATATGTGTAGATGCACCTACTACCCAACTATCTTTTTTATAGTGTTAAAAAATACAAACAAAAATTTCGGGTCTATATCCGGACATTTTATGTTCGTACACAAAGTTCCTTAAAAGAGGCATTTTTTGGCTTGGTGTAAAAAAGGCAAATTCCGGTGCTCCAAAATGACCATACATGAGACGTTTTTTTTGTCTTTTTACACAGCCCACAAAAAATGTCATTTTTTTTTGTGAAACTTCCTGTGCAGGCATAGAAACTTTGGATTACATCTGAATTTTTTCTTTGATTTTATTTGATATTTCTAAAATGCATTTAAAATGTATTTTCATAATTTGTGCATCTAAACTTACGAGTCAAAACACCATGTCCGAAAAATGGGGGAAAGCATCTATGCCTGCTTAGAATAGAACTAGCTGAACTACTCAGAGGCAGGCAGCCAGACAGCAGAAGAGCAGAAATGTTGGAAAACATAAGAGGAAAATCATGTATGTGCAACTGTGCATATGCATACGGAATATATGTGCAGCAAGCAATTGCAACAACTCGTACCTCCGATTCCAAGATCATTCCTCATGTTCCTGTACATCTGAGGCAACATGTCAGCATCATTAATTAATCATCCACGGACATCTAGCTAGCAATCCAGTGTATATAGCATGCTCCGTTGATCAGAGACACCGTAGTGATTAGTGCGAGAGTGTACGATTAATTCGAGTGGAGTATATATACCTGCAGATGGCTTTTGACATGAGAGATGGTGAGGCCTCCCACCCCCATCAGCTGCAGAACTCGCTTCGGCGTAGCCCCTGCAACACACGCTCGCGCGCGAGCATTGGTCATCATCAGAACGGTGTGCATGCATAGACTGAGATGGATCCATGATCGAGGACGACGACGAGGACGTACTGTGATGGCCTCCGAGGCTGCGGATGGCGTGGACGAAGCAGCGGTGCAGGGCGGAGTTCCACCTCAGCCGCGGCACCTTGGACCTGTTGTACTGCCTCACGCCGCCGCCGCCTTCGTTCCCTCCCTGCAGGTTGCTCTCGCCATGGTCATCGCTCCAAGCTTCAACACAACACCAGCCCACAAGTACGGGCACGGCCAGCAACCACACCTAAGCTATCAATATTAATATTGCTACCTCTCACTAGTATGTCACTCCAACTCAACACCTCTCACAGTTCCAGCCGACTTACTTAACGAGAGAAGAGGTACTCCCTCCTTCCAAATTACTTGAGCAGTGGCAGTGAGCGAGGAGTGGTAGTGTTCAATGCTGCTGTGTAGGAGAGCAGAGGAGGCCGGAGGGAGAGAGAGAACACGAAGAGACAAAAGGTAGGAGACAACGGGGCGTTAAGAGTTCAGACGCGGTGCATGCAGGCATATGCCTGCTGCTGCCATGCCATGCCATGCCATAGCCAGGGGATAATTATGAGATGAGAGCAGCGCTGTTGACCCGAGCAAGATGAAGAAACGGGGAGCAGGGCGTGCCCAACCTAGTTTTCCGCCAGTGTTCGCCGCTGACACGCACCTGGCTTGTCCTCCTCTTTGCTCTGCTTGCATGCATGCGACGGGCCTGTAGATATGAGAGCAACTTGGATTCGTTCCGTTGCATATTACCACAACTGTGTCTGACAAGTTGCAGTGGCAGGGGTTTAACGATTCGGTAGCTCAACACGTGTGGGAACATGCATGGGATGAACTCGAGTCAAATACGAATAGGCTTTTTATATAAACGCCAATTAGTAAAAGTTAGACGAAGAGGAGATCGCATGGTTGGTCACTTACTCTAATAGGATAAGTACTTTGGTCATACGACTTTTGGTTATGAGCCGGAGAACTAGGTCACAATTGTCACACGACCAGTAAATTGCGCTGACGTGGCAAGATGATTGGGATGTCGGTCAGCCCGGTCGACCAGTTTTTTTTGCAAAAAAACACCTTAGAAAAAGCAGCTTAGTACATGTTTCCAAACAGGTGCGGACCTAGGTTATCCTAGCTAGCAGGTGTCACAGGGCACCGGGTAAAATCTCTTTTCTTTACTATATTTTGTATACTTTTAGTGCATGACACCCCTAACTCTACATGGAAAATCTGTATGTCTCATGCAATGACACCGGTTGAATTTTGCTCTGGGTCCGCCACTGTTTGCAAAGCACATCCACCCGTTGACGTGGAGCTCACCGACGATGACGCGGGAGGCAGCGTACGTAAGCTCGTCCTCGAGCGGAGGAGGTTGTACTACTTCCTCGCTGGCGAGATCCATGCATCAAACCGCCCACTCACGGTAAGTTCTCTCATTTGTTGGTCGTTTTGGTTCGGATTAGTCTAGGGTTTAATCAAGGGGGTTAATCTATGTGGGACTGCATGGCTTGTGCGTTGGCGCGATATTTTCTCATTCGTTTCAATTTGGTTGATTTTTTTTAGTAATAAGATACGGTCTCCGGCTCGTAATTCATATTTTTCATTCTTTTTTGGGAATGTAGGACGATCTGGTGAGCGTTTTTTTCTATGGAATTAGGGAGAACCGAGCTTATCTGGATCCAAAAGTCGACATTTCAGGAATTAGCCAGGAGCAATTTCTGTAGTTATTCACTTGATATTATGAGTGATTTGAGCTACAATATTGCTGATCCAAGGAATAGGTTCCACTAGTGCAAGCATAGGCATGAAATACGAGATGGTCTTGTGGCAATATATAAACACTGAAATCCAAAATGACCTGATGTATAGGTGTGCAAGAGAGGAGAAGGCACTAAAAATATATATTGGTCATGTGAATATGCTAGAGAAACAGAGGCGGGATGATGCTCTGATTCAGCAGACAGTCCAGTTGACATCAGCCATTGGTCCGTCGAAAGTCGAAACCAAGTTACAAGCACAGAGCTAAGGGAGATGTGTCCACTAGGCTTTTAGAACCAGAAGGAAAAGGCAACAATTGGTGAGGAGCTGATTGCAGATGATTTGCATTGTGTGCAGAAGTGCAGATAGTTTGCATAGCTAACTGCATTTTTTCACATGCCCGAGTAATCTAAAGGTGTTTTCTTATAGCTAGGAGCATTTTTTATCGGCAAACTATAGATAGGAGCATTGTGTGCTGCGTGGGTGACTAGAAGAATTTGGGCTCTGAATTTGGACTGAAAAGCAGCGTATTATCGTACCAATCTGATGCAAGAAAAGCTACTCAAGGTTTTTTTTTCGTCTTGGAAAAACCGAAAGTTTAAACTAGCACACCAAGCTAGCGATTTCAATCATTCAAACAGTAATAATTGCGGTGTCATCACCCATCAACTAAGATAGCCCCAGTAAGATCATAAATATGCATGATGGAGATTACTTAGCACTCAGATAGGATCATCAGTACAACTATTTCACTCTAAGACTATGCAATTTACTTTGGTATGTTAAGAGAAAACAGTGTAGTGTCTAAGAATTAAATAGTGCGTTCTTAGTTGATTCTCAAAATTGTCCATACAAAAAAAACTGTGTTATGTAAATTTGTTTGTCTAGTACAAAAGAAAATGGGATATTTTATCATTTGACAAGGAAATAAATATTTCTCAGTCTTTTCACATATATGTTCGTGTAGACTAAAAATGCTCACCATGATGCAATGGTTTGCCCGTATAGTGTTAAAATGTAGATTTTCTTTTCAAATTTCAGAAAAAAATGAAATCTTGAACAAACCCCTAGCCACCGCCCCTCCTCCTAAACCCTACTTGTTGCATCTCCTCCGTGTTGGGTGGCAGTCGATAGGCTCCGCTCCTTCGCTTGCCGCTCCAACGACAGGAGGGGGTGGGGACTCTTTACTTGCGTCCGACAATGTAAGTGGTCCATAAAGTTAGGGTTTCCATGTGTCGTGGTGGCGTCGTTCAGCTGACTTGAGCGTACTACATCGAATAATGATACCCCAACTCAACCCCATCTCAGCGGCGTGGTTGTCGACGGCGTCAAGGAGCTAGTGGTTGTGTCGTCGGCGGTGTTGTCGCTCCTTTGTGTGGTGTTGGTCTGGTCGTCGGCCCTTTGGTTGTCGGCGGTGTTTTTGTCTTGTGTGCATATTGTTCCCACTTACGGGCCTATGCGGGCTGAGCCGTCGGCTCCCACTGGCGACTTTACCCTGACCGTCAGCACACATCGAGGCATCCAATTCGGTCTCTTGCCTAGATCCCGTCGTAGACTGCGGGTGGCCATCGCGACGACTTCTACGAGACAATTCCCTCTACAGGTCTCTGTGGACGACTCAGTTACTCCTCTACTTGTTTCGATCTCTCTTCTGGCGATGTGACGGCAACCTGACAATTAGTGGCACATTCAGTTGTACATGGTTTAGTTGAAGGTTTTGGATGCATTCTATGATTTTTTCGGGTAAATATGTAAATGAGGAGACAACCGTCCTTTCTAATAGTGATCCTTGGTTAATTATATTCCAGCTGATGTTAGCCTTGAAAAGAGAGTAGCTAGCACCGACCGGATATCTCCTGCAGATCGCATGTGCATGCATGCATGCTGAATTGCTGATTCAAGATTGATGGATGGATAGATGTATGTATGGATCTAGCTGTAGAGGGGAATTTGATCAACGAATTAAGGAGGAATCGGAAAGAGAGAAGCTTAAAAACAAAAAACTTTTGAAACCTTTGACAGGACCCCCGTGCACGATCGAGACACGATCGAGACCCCCGACAAATATAGACAGAGGGAACAGAAGGTATCGTACGTACGGGTGGAGCAGGAGTACTTGCAGCGGCATCATTTGCATGCATGGCGAACCAAGCTAGCGGATCATACGGCTCATCATGCCCTCCCACGGTCCCACCCTAGTTCCATTGATCCTCTATGCATTGCCAGTACCACCGGCCGACCGACCGCCGCTAGTCTACCGGCGGCGAACTAGCAAAGCCATGCATACGCATGTCAGTTCATGACGTAGCTAAGCCAACTAGTAGTATGTGCTTGCATCATGCGTCTGTAGAAAATCCGTGAGAGATCAACAGGGTGAGCAGGGAGCCAGGGGTGGCAATGGGGATGAGGTAGAGCTGGGATTGACCGGCGCACGCCATGGATATATGTCATGGAGCACATAGTTTGATGCTTCTCTGCGCGCCTGTGTGTACGTGGACCAGCTGCTCTTTGTCGAACATCGATGGCGAAGACGTTAATTTGGGACGTACGACCCTGTAGTACACAGCGCAGTCTGTGACAAAGGAGTGGGCATCGATCGATCGGTCACCTACTGTACGTCTATACGTAGTACATTTCCACTTACTAGTAGTAGTAGGGTACTTTTCTTTAGAAACAGTAGGGTAACAACAATTGGCTTACTATACATGAACACGAAGGAGCAAAAACAAATCCTATGGCTTCGTGATTAGTTCACAATGTCAGATGGTCGCAACTTTTTTTCGAATAATGAACTATTAAGAATGCACACAATAAAAAAAAACTAAGGAAGAAAACAAAAACCCCGACACGGTGATCAACCACGCGCAGGAGCAACAACAGCACACAAATCACCACCAATGACAACAACAATCGGAGTATAAAGAGATTCTCTAAAAGTGACACCTCTAAGGAGGACACAATGCACAAACACCGTTGTCCCCGTTCAATAGATCTTTGATTTTTCACCTTGAAGAAAGTCCGAAATCATAACACAATGTTTTCAACAAGATCATTGACAGGTACAACTAATGATCCTTTAAAAAAAATGGTACAACTAATGAAGGTTGGGCCTTGGGTTTTCGCGCTGGAATTCTCAAAGACACGGTACTCGAAGAGCGCCACAAAAAATGAAGTCAGCCAATACTGTCGCCCCCGTAGGCCAATGCCGCTACTGCAAATCACCAAACACCAGACTTACAAGCATCATGTGTCCGCTATGGACGGGAACTCCGCAAATCATGGCAGTACAACATCCTGTGGAGCAAAGACTTCATCACATTCAAGACCCCCCTCTCTCCGCCATTACTTGCAGTCCCAACTCAACATGAGCCATGAAAACCTTAGGACCTCCAATCGCAATCGCCATGGCATTCTCCCGTCACTACCAACATTATGAAAATCGAGGCGTAGACATGTCTCATAGTGTCGACAGAAAGCAGAGCTCACGTCCCGTCCTCCTGAAGTCTCACAGGCTGATGATACGATCATGCACGACCAAATCCCATCTGATCCGGAGATCAAGGAGCGCAAGATAGCCGAAGGAGAAGTTCGGAACTCGCCGTCGGCCAGATCCAACAGGAAGATCGGCGACTTGGCGCAAGAAGAGCACTAGGGCCGCTGCCATTATGATGAGATGCTCCTGTCTCTGTCGCTATCGGCCCCGAGTAGCCAGGAAGGAGGCGGCGCGGGGGTCTCGCCCGATGACAAATTTGGCTAGCAATGCCAATTCTCTCACAGGACACAGGAGCAAAGGGAGGTGCAGTTGCCAAAAGATCATGTTGATCAAGGTATGAGACAACTGCAACTGGTCTTATTTGATGATCCATGAAGTCTGTTTTCCTCCTGGGAGAAGCGACGACACCAACCGAGGAATGAACGAGCAGGTGGGAATGATGAGATGTGGACGACACGGGGAACAGTAGCGCCTCGTGCCGGCAGGACAGGACACCGTCTCATATCACGAGTAAACAGTGAAGTAGCAGCAGCGTCATGATCATTGCAACTTAACCTGCAAAGGGCAGATGGGCATATTGAACACCCCAATCTGCCACGGCGCGCGTGGCTCCCCCACGACCATGATTCTGTCTCTCCCCAATCCTCCGTCGTCGCGATTATCCACACACACACACGGTGCTGCTGCTGCTACCAGATCGGTACTGGCTAGATGCTAGAGCCTGAGACTAGCATGCATGGAATGGGGCATGTCTGTCTCTCTGTTTTCTCCGTGTGCCATCATCATTCGGTTCCCTGCACTCCCTGCGCGCGTCTGTCTGTTGTTCTACATTTTCGACAAAATCTTCGTTCACAAACATGTCTCTGAAATCGTATAAACATTAAAAATAAACCAACATAAGTAAATAATTAACCAAATATTATCCACAGGCTTAATCATCATGAGATTGGTGGCACTAGGAATATAATTTAATTTGTGATCCATAGAAAAAAATCATGTCATTTGAATTTGTAGATCAAAAGTTACAGCGTTTGGAAATTACATGTCTTTTTGAGTTACGATTTCCACGACGACGTGCTGCCACGCTGGCAGGCTAGTACAGGGCGCTACCATGTGGAGGGTAGGTCTCTCAGACTTGTGCTACCGAAAGGGTCAGATTCAAAATTATTTTTGAATATGTGCATTTTATGCTGAAATTTCGTTCCAGATTCAGTCTTGTCGTTTTTTCACCTGTTTTCTCCGTGTGCCATCATCATTGCTCTCTGCATCGACCTCGCCGGTTCGCCGGCGCGTGATTACAGACCGATCTCCCAAAGAACAGTGGCAGGGTAGCTCACGCTGTCACTGTCTTGGGCGCCTTCAAGGACCTTCCTTCACAGACCGTAATTGACAACATAGTTTTGTGTGTTTCTAGCTAGCGATGGTTTAGATTGCGACCTCGGTGAAGAAATGTTACTTATAATTTCCAAAATATGTGGCAAATTCCACCACGAATTTACAGAGCAGCTTCAGGAAACCGCAACTGGCATGTAACGGATAACCGCAACACTTCCTACTCTAGGACGCAATGCCAACAGGCTCAGAACAACCTTTGCCCACAACAATCAGTAACCTAATATCAGGCTTTAGCAGATTCTAAATGCACAAATATGCATACCATATAATAGGCTCTACTGCATTAACATTCTACATAAGCAGAGTCATTCAAAACTTGAAGGTGTCATTTCACTCATCGAGTATAGACAGCTTTCCTTATTTCATCAAATCTGAAACTTGAAGGTTGCTCACTAAAGGAGAAAAAAGGCAGAGGGGGACAAGACAGGAGTTAAACATTATGCCAGTTTCAAACAAATGTATTGTTCACGGAAGAACCAACATTCATGATCCTTGCGCAGCGCCCTTCGAGCTGACCAAGCAATCCTGCACATCCAAAAGGAAACCATTGATCAATATAACCGAATGAAGAATATTGGCTACACAAAGTACAATCAAGCTGACTTCCAGACAGAAAATGTCATCGATAAAGGATAAAATAGAACCAGGTATTACCAGCGGAAACAAACCCTGCTTGGGGCCGAAATGTTACCGCCGTTTACTAAATGGATAGGGAAGAAACTGTTGTTCCAGAACATTCACCATTTAACAATCACCAATGGAAATGCATTTCCATGCAAGACGAACCACTCAGAACTCAGAAGCTCATTTTCACTAAAAGATGGGATAACGCAGCACCCATCAAATTTACCCTGAACTAAACAGCAGGGTCTGACCCTACATGTCAAAGATGTACAGTCTAAGGGTACAAAACCCATCGTTGAAAAGATCACAAATGGCAATTGGTTCATGTCAACGTGGCATGATGCATAACTCCAAAGAAAAAGTACCCGATATACAATAAGTGCAGGGAATCATTTGCAGTTACTATTATAGAAACGAATGAGCCTTGACCAGCCAAAGGACACTAGTTGTATATACTGCCATTATTTTGTCCTTTGTTTCTTGTCACAGATTATAAACAGAATTATCAGACAAGATGGCGGAACTGCTTAAAAAGAACTTAATTACAGTGGAGGATTTGCAGCCATATGGGTCGGATCAGATCCAAAGATTCCTTAAATGTCACATCAGTTTATTCTCAGTAATATCATGGGCGAGCGAAGGACTTAACTGCTACAAATGTAAGGTAAAACTGAAGAATCACATATGTCCATTCTTTTGAGCTAGATCTCATGATAGTTTCTTGAATGAGTTAGAAAGGTTACCCATAAGTTGAAGGGTTGAACAATTTTCAAAACAATGCAAGCAACTTAGCACGGAACGAACAAATAGAACTAATAACTAGTCATGCCAAAATTCAGATTAACCACCAGAATATGCTCGTTTTCAAAACTTATATATGCCAATGACCAGCTACTTGATTAACAGGTTCAGCAGTTGGTCATGTGGTATCTAACTTTTGGTGGCAAGAAGTTTTAGTGCAAAATACATATAAATAATATGATGAAGCATTTGCAGAAAGCGTACCAAATATAGAGTTGAGGGACAGACTTGTCAATCTCCATTGCTAGCTCACTAGTTCTAATGCCATCCACTTATGAGATTAACAGCCACTTACAACTAGAGGAGAAGCTCTCGTTTTGCTATGTACATGATTACAGAGCCCCCATTCAACAAATCACAACAGAAGCCGGGATCTTTTGTACTAGGATTCTGCAATATCAATAGCTAGGTTGCACGGAGAGACAAAACTCTAGCATTTGTACAGAACCCCGAGGTTGATTGCAGATCAACTTTTAAGTACAGGAGGGCTCAAATAATCATGTAAAGGGCAGATACATTGGGTGTTTGAATTAAAGCAAGAATTGGGAGTGAAAATGGCCTTGGTCTCTGCATTTAACCAGAAATCAACAGATAATGTACAATATTCTAGATTAATATGTGCCTTCACCTATTCATCATACTAGTTCAATTACAATACAATCTATGCAGACTCTCGACCGGTTAAACTGAAAGAACAAAGGACTCATTAGCTTTTCACCTATGTAAATCCGATTTCGCATACTTCAAACCATTATGAGCACGAAACCTTGCAAACTACAGCTCAAAATGTATACACATCCTGAATAACATTAGAAATGATTGGTGTAACAGTGAATATGACAATGAAACTGATCCCAGATCCCTGTTTACAGATCTAGGCTGTTAACCTGCATCAGCGCCCTATAGAAATTTGTGTCGGATTTAATACAATGTCTCCCAGCCAGCTGCAGGGGTCAACTACCGCAAACCCTAGCTATTCGCTGAACTATCTCTAGTACCAGAACTCCACCCAATCATCCTGATGTTCACGACAAATCACGAATGGAACCGAAATGATGAGCATGGAGCGGGCGGTCACCTGAATCGGCCAGATCGGCGGGCAGGACCGCATCAGGCGAGCTTGGCGGTGGACGGGATGAGGGGCACGCCGATGGTGGCGCCGCCCTCTACCTTGGCGGCGGCCTGCGCCTCGCGGATCTGCTTCATCTTGAGCATGCGCTCCATGACGAGCTCGTACTCGCACTTCTCGTAGGCGTGGCGCTCGGGCTCGCACTTCCAGGGGAGGTAGAACTCGGAGACGCGGCACTTGTTGAGCGGGATGAGGAGGTGCGCGCACTGGTCGCGGTACGCGATCGGCACACGCTGCTCCGCCATCTCCGCCTGCGTCGCGATCTGCGGCTTCGAGGAGCCCAGCTCCACGCCGGCCGCCGCCGCCGCCGCCTCCATCTCGCTGCCTTCTGTGTCGCTCCGGCGAGGTCGCCGATGGGCTGTGCGGGTTTGGTGCGGTGTGTGTGGTCTGGAGTTTGAACTCTGGGTTTGGGCTCGAATCGGGGCCTGGCTTTCTTCACCCTCACTCGCTCCAGGGCGCAGATTTTTAACGGTACCATGTCTTTTTACCGGTGTTTCAGCGTGCAGTGAGCCAGTGAGCTTGACGCGTAGTACGTGTTTGAAGAAATTTCAACAACGTATTTTCGACTCTTTTTTTCTAATTCGTTGCAAATTAGTGTTTCAACTCAACATATGTTATATGAATGATGAACACTTGTGTAGGTGAGTTGGATTGCATATGCAGAAACAACTAGAAGATCAAATTATGTTATCCAATTTTTTGGATATCATGCAAAAGCTGAGAATACTGAGTACCCAAATATTCTCTCTCCTCTACCCATAGCTGGTGTGGGTAGCCAAAAATGGGCAAGATGTTGGAAGTTCTATAGGGTCTCAAATAAGTGCAAATCTGCCATGCACCCAAAATAATATGAGATTTTGACGGTTGGAGCATACCTCCTTCACTCCTTGAGCCCTGTGAGTGTCTTCACCGGCGTTGATATTTTGATCGAAATGATACAATGTTTGGATAAGCGGGTTTAACAAAAAATCACAAAGACACCAGACTACTGAATGTCAGAATGAGGGGTCGATATCGTGAGATGTCTTCACCCCTCTATGAGGAGGGTGAATTACAATAGCCGTGAATAGATTTTTGTTTTTTTTTACTATTTAGCACAGTATCAACTATGGTTGTCCAAGCAAGAAGGATGGTCAAGGGAGATCTTGAGGGTTTGAAAAGCGCATAAACCGTCAAAGTTATGGGCATGAAAATAAGAGGAAAAGTTGGAGGAGCGGTTTTGAGAGTAAGACATGCTTTGCACGTGCACAATTAATCATGTTTACAAAATAATGATTTAAATTTTGTGGTTTTCCAACACATATAACCACAATTGCCGGGGTAAGATTTTGTATTTACTACCAAACTACACTTATACTGCATAATACATCCTCTAAACTACTCAGTCAAATGTACTAGTTGGTTCACATAAACATTTTTTATTGAATTTGTATTTTTATATTTATAATTCCTACATAATTTAAACGGTCGACCTGATTACTTATTATTTTAAAGTTACTTGAAATTTACTAAGTACATCATGTTGATTGTATTCTTAATCTATATATTGTTACTACTCTCTCAAGTGGAGGTTGACGTGAAGGTGAAACTGGCCAAACGGTACATGACACATTGTTGTTTTTCAGCAAACTTTATTTCCATTGTCACAATGATTTTTGTGTCTAGCCAACAATATTAGTAAATACAAAAAATATGTTCATAACATTTTAGTGTCATTTTAAATATGCCGTTTGCAAGTAGCTTTCAGCTTAACGGACATCTTGGTAGGTAATTTCTAACTATTAAATCTAAGTGATAAGTTATCGTGTTATGTTTAACACCAATCTAAAATTGAAGAAATATCTGTTATGGTGTTAAAATATTTAGTTTAGGATTTTGAGTTTGTGTAATTGATGTAAAACAACATGTAAATAATATATATTAAATAGATTATATATGTTTTCCCCCTAAATCTAATTCACCAAATTGATGACGGTATGAAAAGTGTATTCTAGTACTATTGGTTGAATTTAACCTTATATTAATTGTCCTTTATCTATATAGCACTAAGATTTTGATACATGTTTCTATTTATATGCTTAAAGTTTCCTGTTTAGCCATTACCTAATTATTTTTCTAGACATGCGAATCATTCCGAGTTCAATTTGTTTTTTCCATTGTAGTTGGATCATCTCCACATGGAAAGATCTAGCCCATTATACAAAATATCTTTAGTATAGTACACAATAAAAGGTCCTTTAATTTTTCATGATGTGGGTGTTGGATCACGAGAAAGCTCCTCATTAAACCATTTGATATACGAGAGACAATCACAACATTGATACATGTGTATAAAATTTCTGCATTATGTAATCAATGTGATAGTGCTTATGAAGTGCCATCCGTGTTTAATTTTGGTAATTAATGATAATTCACATGGACTAACAATTTTAGTGAGTTGTATGTATAAGAACATTTTCATAGGTGATGCATGATGAATACTGGACGGTTTCGAGTATGCCTGTCGCCAAGATAAAGATCTCCATTGCTATTCAGTAATAAATGTTTGTTCCTATGGAACAACCATTTCATCGGTTTTATATGAATAGATGTTACATATGTGTGTGACGCGTGAAAAATATTGGTTTGGGTCCTAGATGAGTGCCATAAAAATATGATGTGCATCAACATCATCATAAGTTCAAAATTTTGGCAGGCCGTCCACGGACGCACTGACTTTTTCAGCCTGTAATGTGCAGGTGTGTGCCTGCGTACACTTGTTCGGCCCGCGACGGCGTCTAATTATAAACAGGCTATGCGGCCCAGTTGCTAACTGAGCCAATGAGCTCGCCATCACAGCAGGCGGAACAAGTCAATGCGTGCCTCCAAATTATAAGCGCATGCAAGTAAGCCTCACGATCAGGCGCCCCGCCGCACGCCATCCGCGAGATTCAACGCCGGGATAAAGAGCAAGAGAGTGATATATATGAAAGAGACTTGTGGCCCCAGGCACCCCTGAGCAACAGTAGATATCCTATGCGCTGGGCGACTCGTCTGCATGCAGAATGCATGATTTCATGGCCTTCTGCTGAAGATAAGCTTGCAGGAAAGAAAAATCTAGTGAAGCTTCACATCATCTTAAATACAAGCAGCAGCTATGAAACTTAATGGTGGAGACAAGAGTAGGAGAGTGATACGTCAGTGATTCCCCTGGTCATCTTGTTGGGCTTTGGGAGGGGCCCTGACCGTGCATACATGCATCTATCAATGTATCAAATCTAACCCCCGAAGGGCTCCTCCCAGCGCGGCAACGTCACTCGCTTTTTAGCGCCGTCCGATCGCGCGAATGGACGGCCAGGATACCACCACGTCACCCCAAACCGCGCGTGGCACTGTAGCTGCTACATAGAGCACTTCAGCAGTGCCAGCGCCCCTCCGCGCCGTCGATCCTTAATCCAACGGTCCCCGCAATCGTTCCCGTGATCGTTTTATAGAAAGGAACCTGTACTATCTAGAAACTGTGTTGCAGCCCACACATTCTAACAGCAAAGGACCTCTACGCAATTCCAAGACACCTCAAGGACCCCGCTGCAAAACTCCACGCACACGGCCCCTTCCCCCTCCTTCTTCCTCCCGCACGGCCTCGGCGTCGCCGCCGCCGCCGCCGTTCAGCGCCGCCTCTGCGCTGCCTCCCTCCCAGATCCACGGCTACGAAGAGCTCCGCCGCCGCTTCGCCTCTTTCCTCGCCGCGGATCGGTCGCCGGGACGCCGTACACGAGGCGAGATCGCCGCCGCCGCACCCACTGCCCTCCGCCGCATCCGCACGATACCGCGGCCGCTCCGGCGACCCAAAATGGGCGGCGCCGCCGCCTACGGTCACAGCGCAACCAGACGCGTCGGACGCGGTTACGCGGGCGTCCCAGAACGCGGCGGCGCGCCGCCGGCGAGCTCCGCCCGGCCGCGGCAGAGCCCAGTCGCCGCTGCCGTCGGCGTGACGTCATCGCGGGCCTGGGCTCTCTGGGCTTCGCAGCTGGGCTGCATGCTGGGCTCGGCCTTTTTTGTTTTTTTTCCCTTTGTTCTTTTCTCTTTTTTCTTTTCTGCTTTCTTTGTTTCTTTCTCCTTTTAAAATCATTTAAAATCAAGAAAAAATAATTTAAATATCAAAATGTACATAAAAATGTGATCTATCTACTTACATCAAATTCATGCATGTTTGACAAAGTTTGAACATGTTTAATTTCACTAACAAAAAAATAAACAATTTTTTACAAATTTAACCAAAAATTTGAACATGTTTAATTTTCCTTTCAAGTTCATTTAAGATCATAAAAAAATAATTTAAATATAAAAATGTATGTAAAAATGTACCCTGTCTGCTTACATCAAATTCATGCATGTTTGACAAAATTTGACTATGTTTAATTTCACTAACAAAATAAACAATTTTTTTACAAATTTAAACAGGTTTTGACCATGTTTAATTATGATAACAAGATAAACAATTTTTTTTGTACAAAATTAGAATCTAAAAAAAAATTGCTAAGTACTTATACCATGCAACCAAATTCCAATTTAGAATATTTCAAACTTGCGAACACTTTTTAAAATTAAAAAACTTCTAACCAACTATTTTAAATATACTCATCAGAACAAAAAAAAAATGTCAACATACCGAAAAAATACCAAATGTATTTATTTTGTGCGCTCAAATTTCAAATTTGAATAATTCAAGCTTTTAAAAGTTTTAAAATCTATTCATTTTACAAACATAAGAAGAAATTAAAACTACAAAACTTCCAGATTTGACTATTTTCCGAAACCTAAAGAATTTTTAAGCAACATCTTTCTTTACGCTGAAATAATATTCAAAACTAAATAGCTTTTCAGATGTAAACATGTCCAACTTCGAATTATATCACACAGGAATGCCATTTGAAATTGAATATTCCACTAAAAAAATAAACAAACTCAAACATGCATGCTTTCCCAAAGTGAACAACTCTTAAATTTAAATCTACATGATTTTCCAATTTTAAAAACCTAATCACTTCACTAGCATTAAACTATTTCAAATCTACATAATTTCCCAATTTGACAAATTTTAGAAATCTACACAAATTGTACACACATTTCCATACAAAAATATTTGAGTACATCAGACGAATAAACGTAAAAAGATATTCTTTTCAAAAATATTTTTAGGACAATGTTAGATTCTTGACAAATAAGACCATTTTACTTAAACAATTTCCAAAAAGTAAAAAAAAATAGTATGTGCATGGAAAACATCATTTTTTTAATCTACTCATCGAAAAAAAAATACTAACTATTTATAAATAGAAAAATGTGTTATGAAATTCCGATGTGCTCAACATTTCAACAAAATCCAAAATGCAAGCATTTCATTTCAGTAAAATGTTAGATTTATAACAGGTACGGCCATTTTACTTAAACGATTTCCGTAAGTAAAAAGTATTCGATTTTTTCCCGTTCTATTTTGTTTTTCTATTTACCAGAACTTTTTAATTTTTGAAATATAACCCAAAAAAATAAAAATATTTTTGAATCTATTCATCGAAAAAAATATGACTAACAATGCCAAAAGATCAGAAAAATTAAATACTAACTATTTATAACACAAACCAAAAGTGTTCTGGAATCCCAATGTGCTCAACATTAAAAAATTGTAAAAAAAAAAATATAAATGTTTATTTCCACTCATTATGGACATACATTAAATATCTAGAAAACTTCCTAAATTGAACATTTTCCGAAACCCAAACAAATTTCGAACGTGAGCTATCTTTGCATCTCAACAATTTCCAAATTTGCACACTTCTAAAAAAAAAAAAAACAACAACATATTATAGCAATTCGAACGAGTTAATAATTAAAGACAATATCACTCCATACAATGTATTTTCCTCTAATTATTGAGTTAAATTGAACATCTAATAAAAAATGCAAAACATGCTACATCGATTTGAATACATTAATATTTACCGACAATGACTTAAACCTCTCTAACTACATAACAAATACATATTTGCACAAAATACAAATTCATTTTATCTAATTATGCTCTAAATTTTAATTAAATTCAAATAATGCTCAAATAATGCAATATACCCTACCATTAAGACAAATTAACTATTTAAAGCAAAACACAACCATATTGTGCCAACACGAAAAAAATAAGAATTACAAACACTATAACTAAACTCATTCCAACTATGCAACTCAAATTAACGAATGTTCAGCTTTAACTAAACTCATCCCAAATATGAGAATAAATTCAAATAAACTGTAAACATATACCAACAATATAACCACACATACAAAAAAAAAAAAAATTTGATAACTACTTACAGCATACAATCACACCTCAAATATAAATATTCCAAAACTTCAAAAAACAAATGCTAACTCTTCGCATTTCAACAGTTCTCAAAATATCTATAATTTTTAAATGACGATATTTCCAAATTTGCATTTTTACCACACGGGTGCGGCGGTGCCGCCGCACCAAATATACCTAGTATAGTGATATAGGTAGCCATAAACACGAACGAACAGATATGCTTCCGTGCAGCACAGACAACTTTGCCAGATCTACGACTTCTCTAATAAGACCATGGCGGAACAAGTTAGACGAAACCTCCACATCGTCTTGAATTCTAGGAGCCTTTAGGTTTAGCACATGCCTTATTTGGTTCTCTACGTGCTTCTCAATAGGAAAAGACTCTGCATCGAGGATCGATGGGCTCTACACTTGTTTTCTCCGTGTGCCATCATCATTGCTCTCTGCATCGACCTCGCCGGTTCGCCGGTGCGTGATTACAGACCGATCTCCCAAAGAACAGTGGCAGGGTAGCTCACGCTGTCACTGTCTTGGGCGCCCCTTCAGAGGACCTTCCTTCACAGACCGTAATTGACAACATAGTTTTGTGTGTTTCTAGCTAGCGATGGTTTAGATTGCGACCTCGGTGAAGAAATGTTACTTATAATTTCCAAAATATGTGGCAAATTCCACCACGAATTTACAGAGCAGCTTCAGGAAACCGCAACTGGCATGGCGCAACGTATAACCACAACACTTCCTACTCTTGGACGCACTGCCGACTGGCTCAGAACAACCTTTGCCCACAACAATCACTAACCTAATATCAGGTTTTAGCAGATTCTAAATGCACAAATATGCATACCATATAATAGGCTCTACTGCATTAACATTCTACATGAGCAGAGTCATTCAAAACTTGAAGGTGTCATTTCACTCATCGAGTATAGAAAGCTTTTCTTATTTCATCAAATCTGAAACTTGAAGGTTGCTCACTAAAGGAGAAAATTATGATATCATGTGTTGTACAAGAAACCTTTTTTTTTGTGCCCTTTTTAACCGCTTAAAATAAGGTTTATGTTTGTATGATTTCTATTAAACTAGCATATATGTAATCATACCACATTTTGGACACTTACATATCGTTAATTAACAATGAGATTCACTCGCGACAACTACTAGTCGAGTTTCGTTGTTTTTGTTGACCCAACTGGAAAGCAAAAAATTCAATTGAATTGATGTGCTCGCTCATTAGAAGCTAAAATATAGAATCTGTTTTTTGTTCTTTTGGTAGTACTACAATGAGAACATTTCTCCTTGGGCCCTCACGAATTTTCGCTGCGTGGCCGACCGTCCGGAAGTAGTCAAAAGCAATAATTAAGCAGAACATTTCATGTGGAGTTCTACGCCCTTACGACCAAGCATAAGTTATCTCAAGGCCTTTCTAATCAATCTTTGGTAAGAGACCGAATTTTACAGTTTATACTAAACTTTTATGCTTCTATAAAATTATTGTTTAGCATGCTGCTATCTTAGCAAGTGTAATTTTATGTTACTTATTTGGTATAATTAACCAGACATCTACTAATATTGTTAAATATTAGTTGTAATGTTATAATGTACTCCCTCCGTTCTAAATTAGATGACTTCCATTTGTCCACATGTGGATGTATCAATAAATGTAACACATCCACATGTTGATAAATGAAAATCATCTAATTTGGAAGAGAGGGAGTATATGGTTGTAATATATCATTTTAAAATATTATTGTGCTGTGTTAAATTAAAACAGTATTTTGGAAAGGAGGTTTCTTCATGAATCCATTTTTTGAAATATCGTAGACATATTGAAAATATAGTTACACATGTAAATTATATAGTTTATACACAAGTATATGTGACAAAGATCTCTAAAGCATACAATTTAACTATATCTTAATAGCAATTTCTGGTGTATGAGATAAGAGTATTTAGTTAACATATATGGTACAAATTGAACTATTTGCATGATTCGTTGTAGTCTTTTCGCAGTCAAATGTGCTCAGTAGGTCATAATGGATGAAGAAATAAGTTGACAATTTATACGTGCAAGGTATTTGGTAAAGAAATATGTGATAAAATGACTATCGGATTGATGCATGCTACATACTCGGTACAAAATAGCCTCGTTTAGAAAAACCACTGCTGAATGGTGTGGATTATATTATGTTTGTATGCGCACAATTTATTAGCTCCGTCGTTGGGGGAGGGGGTGTCGCTTCGTCGTTGTTTTGTCCCATCTGCTTGCCTGCCGAAATGCCCGAGCCATGGTCTCCGGTGTTCGTCTCGGTGGGTACGGAGGAGTTGCAATAAGCTTCCAGCCTTCCAGATGCACCCCTCCCCCCCTCCCAATCCGATACAAGTCTCCAGCTGGACGATACTTATGCCAGCGGGGCCGTCGAGCGGCTGGACGAGGCGGCGGACCTCGAGGATGGTTCGTACCCTAGGGCGGAGGGGGAGAGCACATCGATGGCGCGGAGCTCCGGCTCGAGGACGGCGCAGATCTACGCGCCGCCAGGGCGGACTAACAGCTACATTGGTCAATGGTGCGGGCACGAAGGACAAGCTACTCGTTGTTGTAGATGACAGGAGATCTCAAACTTTACGCCATCTGCGGTGTGCCCTCCGCCGCAACCACATCCCAATTGACGTTGTCTTCGGTGCTGGCCATGGTGGACCGGAGAGGGGAGTGGAGCAAACAAGAGCCGAACGGGCTCAGAATGAATCTAGGGTTTGACAGCTGTGGGAACGGATACAGACCATCGTGGGCCTGTCATGCGTGGTGGGCGTGTCTGGCTATGTCGAGACCACACCATATCCATCCCACATATGGATATGGGCTACATTTGAGGGGTGCCGGACAACTTGGACATTTGGGCCGAATTTGAGTTGTCGGTTGGGTGCACTAATTTAGTGCGGTAACTGTTGGGACTGTCCGCCCGAATAAATGGGGGCTAAATATGGGCATGGTTGGAGATGCTCCAACTCTTTAACACGTCTGATCCGTTTGTTGGTCGCCATGAGCCTGTGGCTTGGTGGATCGGTACGCGTTCCGTCCATCTCACTTTGCGTGACAAGATCGTAGTAGCGGTTGCCTCAGTGAGGACACTGGATGTGGTGTGCATAGGGTGTGCGTGCATACTGGTGAGTGTATGTGACCGTCTGTGTTTTTGCTATGTTTCGGCAGAAAAAAGTCAGTACAATAGTGGACTAAATAATCGCTTCTTAAGAAGAAGATCATGTATTTGGCTTGTTGAACCGGCGAGCCAATTTTTCCGACCACGACCGAATCAGGATTCCCAGCTTCGCGCAACGGCTTGATCCCGTCTGTTTAGCACAATCACACTCACTGATCACACCAGCTGCTATTAATCAATCGTTCTTACACGTAAAATTCATATCTCCGTTGCAGTCTGAAGATAGATTCAGTTTGACTTGACGACCAATTCATATCTTCATAACGGTCCAGTCAATCTTCTCTTCCTTTTTTTCTTTTTTGAGATGAAGCAGTCAGACTTGTGTGTGGAATTCGTCGGCAATATGCGTGGCACAGCACGGGCCGTTAGTAACCGTGCACGACTTTACTTGATTGACATTTCTAGCTCAACGCGCGCCGCAACGTCCGAGTTCTCCAGATTGCATAAGGAATCGTTCAGAAGAAATTCAACGCAAAGATACAGTAGAGGGTGACACGAAAGTGACTCCCATTGACCTTTTTATATTGCTGAGGGCCATGATCATAAAGCACCAACAGAGACGACGCGAGCACGCGACTCAGCCATTGCTGAGGGCCATGATCATAAAGCACCAACTGAGAACCTGCGCAAGCATTTTGTCCTTGGACTTCTCCCATTGCGCGACCGCCGGAACAGTCAGAGCTAGCAGTTTTTGTCTAATCACATGCATCAAATCAGCGTCATAACGAACAAAGATATCAGTTCAAGACTTCAAGGGGAGCGAACGCGAACCATTCATGGCTTGCTAGAAAGCTGAGTGACAGCATTCGAATAGATAGATGTGGACTTTTCTCTTAGCGGAGGGATAGCAGGAACCCATGAATACTGATGCAGCCGTTTAGAGACGGTTGCACGGCGTTCTTCACCAGAATGTCTCGCGCCATTCTAACAAAATGGATGTTGCATAGACGCTCTATAATATTAGCTAATATTTGTAGTCACATACTCACATTGGTTGATGCGGCGGCCGGGATTTCTCCCCTTTTCGAAAAAATATGTACAGAATTTGTATCTTGGGGACGCGAATTCTTCAATTTTAGGGTTCGGGTTCTTCACGTCCAGTTTGCTCGTCAGTTTGTAAATATCTTCACAAAACGGATGCACAATTTTGTTTGTACTAAGTTTCAAAAAAATGTACTAACCATTTGTGACGTTGTGGCTGAGGTGTGTGTCCGTGTTTGATACAATAACTTAGTAGGTTTCCCAAGAAACATTTGTACATTGTATGATATATGCATAAAAAGTATGCACCTAGTATCAGGTTTTAGATATCGCCGCGCCGCCCGCCGGCTCGCTGTGCTTGCGTAAGCGCGCCTTCGATCACCACCGACCACGTAAGTGGGAAGCGCAGGCCCATCGTCCGTGAATGCCCGGTAAGCACTATTTAATCCCCACCGCCGCAATCATGTGGTGCTTTGCTCGGTGGCTCACCGGCGGTACCACGGGAGAGATGCGAGATGCCGAGATGGGGAGGTAAGAGGCAGTGGCTGTGACCTCTCTGCCCGAGCCGCCTAATGACGACGCGAGCACGCGACTCATTTTTTTTTTGGGATTGCTAGCTTTTTGATTGCCTAAGGATTAATGAGCCTCTCGATACACCCATCATGTGTACCTCACACAAAATTTACAAAATTCAACGAGATAAAGTGCAAGATAGTAGATAGTGGCATGGAATCGCCTTGATAAAGTGTCATAGGGGATACGATACGACAATGATGCCCCTTATCTTATGGGTCGAGGTACGGATGATCTACGATAGGCATTCTTTGCTTGAAGTAAAAACAACCATGCACACAACTTGCAAGTTTTCTGGCGTGTACATTTTCTACAGAACAAGTAGAAAAATCTAGGAAAACTTCACATCGTCTTAGTTTATACTCCCTCCGTTCGGATTTAATTGACACACATTTTGTTACACATGGATGTATCTAGACATCAAACAAATATAGATACATCCATATTTGGACAAAACCAAGTCAATTAAATCCGATCGGAGGGAGTAGATCTCTGCAAATTCAACACAAAAAATTACGAGTAGTAGGGTGACAAGAAAATGATACCCACTCACTCTTTTATTTTGCGAGGGCCCCTCATCATAAACACAAACAGAGATATGTCTAAGTGCAACGGAGCCCACAATACACAACTTGTCATATCGACGTCTTCGTACTTGAACAAGGAACACAAAAAAAAACTCCACATCATCATAAATTCCAGCATCCTTTAGATGATTAGCATGTCCTTTTTGGTTTTCTACAGTACCTCGAAACTTTTAAGGACTTAGCATGCAAGTACATGATCTGCAGTTTTTCGTAAGGATTTTATGGCACTCCAATATTTTTTTTGAATTTATTGTTTATAAGGGAAGCATGACCCGGACCCATTAACCTCACCATCCCTCATGATTTGTTCCTGTTTTATTTCAGCTACTTATTATTGTTCTCTATGGTACTTGTCAGCAAGGCAAGCTGCTATGTACAAGTTTTTTTTTTGGAACGGGGCAAAAGTTTTGCCCCAATCGATCAATTAAGATCGGAGTTTTACAAGAAAGTAAAGTGCATGTACAAAGTCAACTACTCTCGCGGCATAATTTCATCCAAACGTTTCGCACCCGCGGTAAGCCAAAGATAGGCCTCGCGCTTGACGTTTTAGAAGTTTGTTTTAGGTGAAGCATGACCCAGACGTCGCGTTCATTCCATATCTCCCAAGAGGTGAGCATAGAGAGGGATGCAAGGCCCAAGGCCACTGGCGGAGTGTCGTTGGGGAGAAAGTGGGCCACGACCCCCCTTCCAAAGTGCAAATTACTTTATACTAGGAAGCACACAGGCTGTTTTTGCGTGAACAAAAAACATACTGTATCATTAGACACTACATCTAATTATCTACTCCCACCGTATCAAAATATAAGACTTTCTATCTACTTTCTACACACATGTATCTAGACATGTTTTAATGGAAGGTTCATGTGCAGAAAGTAGCTACAAAGTCTTATATTTTAATATGGAGGGAGTATTATACTGTTTATATGGCCTCGCCGCTTTTTTCATGCATATTTTTGTTTTTATAATTAACCCCCTCTTGTGTTTGGTTCACGCTCCGCCACTGCCTAAGGCCTTACGGTTGGGGGTGGAATTGTCCGACATCTTACGCCACCATTCCTCCAAGGTGAGGGAGGGCCAAAGTGCGGTTGTGTAGAAGTTGGGGTCAGTTGACATCAATAACTTTTGTCAAATCCTTTGATAAATCACCATTCAGTGATTTTTTTTTGAAACGAAGGCAAAAGCTTTGCATTATTCATTAATTAAGCAGAAGGTGCCCGGTTTATTAGCAGAAGAAACCGGGCGAAAACCATACAACAAACACCACTGGGCAAAACCCACACAACACCCACTCCACGGCCGGCCGTCCAGCTATCCACGCTTGCCGCAGAGAAGAATTCGCAGCTACTATGGGAGGATCAGATACGGGACACTCCGTCGTAGATGAAAGCGGCCACCACCGGGGAGCCTCGACGACGAACAACACCGAGAGCAACCTTGTCGCCCACACGACACAAGGTGAAACATCCTCGATGATGCAGAAAACTCGGAGCTGCCGCCCCGACATCCAACTCTCCATCACGCCATGCGCAAACCACCTGGACCACCTTCCGGGGCCGCCTCCCCGACATGCCACCACTCGCGCTCGAGCTGCAACGCCGCACGACCTAGTTACCTGCAACCCGAACTGCTCAGGGCAACTACCCGCAGACCACGGCAGCCACACCACATCCGAGGCCGCTGCCTCGACATACTGAAGATCGCCCCACGCTGGGACGCATCGACTGAGCCGACCACCTCACCACCCTTGTGGCACGAAGTCGCCACTCACACTGTCGAGCCGCAACCCCACCTCATTGGGTCACCACCGCACAGCAGACCGGGCCGCCGCCCCGACATACAAGAACAAACTCGAAGCCGCCGCCTCGACGTCCACGCACCCGCCGATGAGACAAGCTAGCATGGCAACACAAGGCAAGGGTACCGAGACTCCAAGACGACGCCCCCAAGGAGGAAAACGACGAGAACGCCGCTGTCGCCCGCATGGTCGAGACCATGCAAGGTTTTCACCCGAATAAACTCGAGGATTTGGTGGGACAAAGAGGCAGTTGGCGCTCCACGACGACGCCTCCAAGGAGGGGACCGACGTCCAAGGACGCCGGCGCCGCCGGCACTGATCTCGCCGAGATCAGTGCTGGGCTTTCACCCGGAGCAAACCAAAAGCACTGTCACCATCGTTTCCATCTACCACATGCCGCACATGTGCCCAGCAGCTAGCCACCGCCGACGTCCACCTGCACCACCCCGTCCACAAGCAGGACGCCCATCCGGCCCGCACGGCCCATCGCTCCGCCGTTCTACCTCCCACGAGGCCAGGTCAACGGTCGCGCCCCACCAGATCCGACACTAGGGCCCCGGATCCGCCGCCCCGTGATGTCTACGCACGCTTCTATTCTTGTAGACAGTGTTGGGCCTCCAAGTGCAGAGGTTTGTAGAACAGCAGCAAGTTTCGCTCAAGTGAATCACCCAAGGTTTATCGAACTCAGGGAGGTAGAGGTCAAAGATATCCCTCTCAAGCAACCCTGCAATTAAGATACAAGAAGTCTCTTGTGTCCCCAACACACCCAATACACTTGTCAGGTGTATAGGTGCACTAGTTCGGCGAAGAGATAGTGAAATACAAATAATATGGATGATTATAAGTGGTAATTGCAATCTGAAATAAAAATGGCAGCAAGCAAACATGTAGCAGAACTGGTTGTAAACGGTGTTTCAATGCTTAGAAACAAGGCCTAGGGATCATACTTTCACTAGTGGACACTCTCAACAATAATAATATAATTGAATACATAGATATTTCCTCTTCACTATGCTACTCTGAGTTATTCTCTCGTTGGATAACGAACACCAATCCACCGCGTAGGGCTATAACAGCACACCTTAAAGTCGCATTCCACATCTAGGGAACCCCACACTGTCAACTTGAGCGCCCTAAATAGTACTAGACAAACACCGCAATTTCATAGAGACATCCAACGCAAATAATAACTCATGATAAGTATTCCTGTTATCTTTAGCCTAAGAGCCACACACGGGCGCACACTGTCAACTTCGCACCGTGGGACAAAGGTGACTCCGGAGATTACATTAATAAAACCACTTGAGTAGCATATAAGATAATGAAGAGTAACATCTATGGATTCAACTAGATTACAAAGCTCATGATCACATAAAGATCACACCATGGGAGAGAGAGATAAACCACATAGCTACCGGTAGAGCCCTCAGCCCCGAGGAGAACTACTCCCTCCTCATCATGGGAGGCAGCAACGATGATGATGGAGGCGGTGGCGTCGATGGAGATGGCTCCGGGGGCAATTCCCCGTCCCGGCAAGGTGCCGAAACAGAGACTTCTGTCCCCCGAATTAGGGTTTTTGGTGGCGGCGGAGCTCTGGAACTTTTCTGGAAATCGTCGATTGTTCTGTGAGTTTTAGGTCAGGGGAATATATAGTCCAAAGGGCGTCGCGAGACGGTGCACGAGGTGGCGACACCACCCCTGGGGCGGCCAAGGCCCAACGCGCCGAGGCATGGTGTGGAGGCTGTGGGCCTCCCCCAGACTTGTCCTTCTGGCTCCCGAGTCTTCTGGCGTTTTAGAATTTCTGTAATTTTTCAGATTTTTCTGAGCACTTTTTTTGGACCTTTTCTGCAATGCACAGACATAATAAACAGAAACTGGCACTGTGGCATCTTGTTAATAGGTTAGTCCAATAAATGTCATAATATGATATAAAGTGCATATAAAACATGTGGCAATTGATATAAAACATGCATGGAACATCAAAAATTATAGATACGTTTGAGACGTATCAGCATCCCCAAGCTTAGTTCCTGCTCGTCCTCGAGTAGGTAAACGATAAAAACAAAATAATTTTTGAGGTGACATGCTACCATCATAATCTTGATCATATAATATTGCAAGGCACATGTAAATGAATGAAGTGATCCAAGTCAATGGTCTATAATTTGCTACCAAATAGATAATGAGTAAACAATGAATCACACAAGCTAAACGTTTTCATGAATAGTACTTTCAGACAAGCATCAAACAGTTTTGCATAAGAGTTAACTCATAAAGCAATAGTCTCTAATAAAAGGTATTTAATCAACACAAAGGAAGAATTAAGTTTCAGCATTTGCTTCAACTTTCAACATATTTATCTCATGGATATCGTCAACACAAAGTAGTATAACAAGTCCAATACGTTGCATATAACATGTTGTAACAAAGTTGACACTAGTGTTTGCTTGTGGAAGACAGAAAGAATAGGAAAACTGACTCAACATAAAAGTAAAAGAAAGGCCCTTCGCAGAGGGAAGCAGGGATTAAGTCATGTGCTAGAGCTTTTAGGTTTTTGAAAGCATATAGAGATTGCATAAAATATTTGACACTCCTCCCAACCTTGCTAACACAAGCCATGGCTAACCGAATCCTCGGGTGCCTTCCATCAATCACATACCATGGAGGAGTATCTATTTTTGAGAGGTGTTTGTTAATTGTCAACGAATGGTAGCGGGTGAGAACAGTATTCTACCTGTCAAACGGACTTTTAAGAGCGGCTCCCATGAAGGACGTTATTTCTACCAGCAAGGCAGATCATCCCTCTTTCTCTTTGGTTTACACACGCAGGTATTTCACTGTTTGTCATTGCTTACTGATGAATCAGGGCAAAAGTGTGAAGAGAATTAATGGTTAAAGTTGTAATTAATTGGGACTGGGCACCCCGTTGCCAGCTCTTTTTGCAAAATTAGGATAAGCGGATGTATATGCCACTAGTCCAGGTGTAAAAGTCCATTTGACAAATAGAATAAAGAATAACCACACTAATTCCTCATGAGCTAGTAAACATTGACACAAAAAGGGAATAATAACATTTTGAATAATTTAAAGGTAGCACATGAAAAATTTACTTGGAGTGGCAAGGAAATACCACATATAGGTAGTTATGGTGGACACAAATGGCATGGATTTTGGCTCAAGGATTTGGATGCACGAGAAGCATTCCCTCTCAGTACAGAGTTTAGGCTAGCAAGGTTTATGTAAGCAAACAAGAATATCAACCCGTACACCAAGTTTTATATGACAAACATATTGCAAACGTTATAAGACTTCATACCGTCTTCCTTGTTAACCAAACCCTGTTATTAGAAAATATCTAGACCTTAGAGATACCACCGATGCAAACCAAATTTTCAACAAGCTTTACGGTAGTTCTTCACTAATAGGCTTAACTCATGATGCACAAATTTAATCATGATCTACTTGTTAACTCAAAACAATTGACAAGCATCAAGTTATCCAAATTAGTGATCTACAAGATTAAGCAAGTTTTTCCTTATACCAATTACCACATGCAACATTTTCTGAACCAACCAAACACCAATCAATTTATTTAACAACTCTCCAAACAATATAAGTGAAGCAAGAGAGTACTTTCTACAAAAGAAAGCTAATAGCTCTGACAAGAGATACATGAAAACAAGAGCTAAAAGCTGAACAGCGCTAGATATGAATACTCAACAAATATAAGTGAAGAATAGGAGTATTCTCATGAAAAAGCGGAGCGTGTCTCTCTCCCAATCAAGAATGCTAGGGTCCAGTCAAGCTTTATTGAAAATAAAAGTACAATACTGAAAATAAAAGCACACAGACGCTCCAAGAAAAGCACATATGATGTGAAAGAATTAAAATATAGTTTCACTAGAGATGACCTGATAATTTTGCCGATGAAGAAGGGGATGCCTTGGGCATCCCCAAGCTTAGACGCTTGAGTCTTCTTGAAATATGCTGGGGAGATCCATGGGAGCCTCCCCAAGCTTAAGCTCTTCACTCTTCTTGATCCTATTATATCATCTTCTCTCTTGACCCTTGAAAACTTCCGTCACACCAAACTCAAAGTAAATCTCATTAGAGGGTTAGTGCATAATCAAAAACTCACATGTTCTATAAAGACGCAATATGACTTGTTACTTTAAACATTAGCTACTGCCACTGATGTTATGTGAAGCTCTTCCACCCAAAAAAGAATTTCACTCAACACTAGTAAAAGAGAGAATGCAAAATAAAAAGGCATAATCTGTCTAAAACAGAACAGTCCGCAAAGACGAATTTTTTCGAGGCACTTACACGCTCAGATCGAAAAACTTTGAACTAATGAAAGATTCAGACATTCATAAAGATTACGCACAAAAATTTCAGATTTAATTAACAATCTGGTGATTTTAGGAATTTCGTACAGTGAACAGCAAAAATCTGTTTCTGCGCAGCAATCAAAATTAAGCATCATCTTAACATTAGAGGCTACTCTTGGCACAACAATGCGAGAAAATAAAGATACAAAGGAGTTGCTACAGAAGTAAACAACTCCTTGACTCAAATAAAGAAAAATTGCAGAAATAAAAATAATGGGTTGCCTCCCATAAGCGCTTTTCTTTAACGCCTTTTAGCTAGGCATAGTGATTTTTATGATGCTCACATAAAGATGAGAGTTGAAACATAAAAGAGAGCATCAAGAAGCATATATAAAACATGTTTAAATCTAACACTCTTCCTATGCAAGGAGCCTTGTAAGAAAACAAATCAATGAGCACAAAGTGACTAGCATAGGAAACAAAACAAGTGCAGCTTCAAAACTTTCAACATAAAGAGAGGAGACTTAATATTATTGAGATATATGAAACCGTGTCTCCCTCTCTCATAATGACCAGTAGGTCTTAAAGAAACCATCATATAAAAGCAACACAAGAGAAAGCTCAAAACTTTCATCACAAAGAGAGGAAATTTAATAACATGA
Source organism: Poa pratensis (assembly GCA_947311845.1). Lineage (NCBI taxonomy): Eukaryota > Viridiplantae > Streptophyta > Magnoliopsida > Poales > Poaceae > Poa > Poa pratensis. The sequence continues at coordinate 4,077,622 of CAMZMU010000054.1, forward strand.
AGATTTCTATAACCATATTTTCCTCTCTCAAAATAATTTTCAGTGGCATCATGAATAAACTCAACAATATAGCTATCACATAAAGCATTCTTATCATGATCCACATGCATAAAAGTATCATTACTCTCCACATAAGCATAATCAATTTCATTAGTAATAGTGGGAGTAAAACTATCACAACCATCATTGTAATCATCATAAATTGCAGGCATAGTATAATCATAATAAACTTTATCCTCCATAGTAGGTGGCACCAAAATACCACTATCATTATAATCATCATAAATTGGAGGCAAAGTATCATCAAAGAAAATTTTCTCCTCAAAACTTGGGGGACTAAAAATATCATATTCATCAAAACCAGCTTCCCCAAGCTTAGACTTTGCATAGCATTAGCAATAATGGTGTTCAAAGAATTTATAGTAATAACATTGCTACCATCATGCAAATAATTTTCCATAGGTTTTTTAATTTTCTCTTCAAAAGCATCATGTCCTAATCAAGATAAATTTCATAGAGCTCTCTAATTTTTTTGTTGTTTTCCATTAAGCCTAACTAGTGAAATAAAAACAAGAAACAAAAAGATATAATTGCAGAATCTAAAGGAAATACCTTCGAGCACTCACACGTCAGCAACAGTGCTAGAAAATAGCTAAGTAGCTGGAGGATGTGAGTACCTTTTACCTTACCTCCCCGGCAACGGCGCCAGAAAATAGCTTGATGTCTACGCACGCTTCTATTCTTGTAGACAGTGTTGGGCCTCCAAGTGCAGAGGTTTGTAGAACAGCAGCAAGTTTCCCTTAAGTGAATCACCCAAGGTTTATCGAACTCAGGGAGGTAGAGGTCAAAGATATCCCTCTCAAGCAACCCTGCAATTAAGATACAAGAAGTCTCTTGTGTCCCCAACACACCCAATACACTTGTCAGGTGTATAGGTGCACTAGTTCGGCGAAGAGATATTAAATACAAGTAATATGGATGATTATAAGTGGTAATTGCAATCTGAAATAAAAATGGCAGCAAGCAAACATGTAGCAGAACTGGTTGTAAACGGTGTTTCAATGCTTAGAAACAAGGCCTAGGGATCATACTTTCACTAGTGGACACTCTCAACAATAATAATATAATTGAATACATAGATATTTCCTCTTCACTATGCTACTCTGAGTTATTCTCTCGTTGGATAACGAACACCAATCCACTGCGTAGGGCTATAACAGCACACCTTAAAGTCGCATTCCACATCTAGGGAACCCCACACTGTCAACTTGAGCGCCCTAAATAGTACTAGACAAACACCGCAATTTCATAGAGACATCCAACGCAAATAATAACTCATGATAAGTATTCCTGTTATCTTTAGCCTAAGAGCCACACACGGGCGCACACTGTCAACTTCGCACCGTGGGACAAAGGTGACTCCGGAGATTACATTAATAAAACCACTTGAGTAGCATATAAGATAATGAAGAGTAACATCTATGGATTCAACTAGATTACAAAGCTCATGATCACATAAAGATCACACCATGGGAGAGAGAGATAAACCACATAGCTACCGGTAGAGCCCTCAGCCCCGATGAGAACTACTCCCTCCTCATCATGGGAGGCAGCAACGACGATGATGGAGGCGGTGGCGTCGATGGAGATGGCTCCGGGGGCAATTCCCCGTCCCGGCAAGGTGCCGAAACAGAGACTTCTGTCCCCCGAATTAGGGTTTTGGTGGCGGCGGAGCTCTGGAACTTTTCTGGGGAAATCGTCGATTGTTCTGTGAGTTTTAGGTCAGGGGCAATATATAGTCCAAAGGGCGTCGCGAGACGGTGCACGAGGTGGCGACACCACCCCTGGGGCGGCCAAGGCCCAAACGCGCCGAGGCATGGTGTGGAGGCTGTGGGCCTCCCCCAGACTTATCCTTCTGGCTCCCGGAATCTTCTGGCGTTTTCGAATTTCTGTAATTTTTCTGGATTTTTCTGAGCACTTTGGTTTTCGGGCCTTTTCTGCAATACACAGACATAATAAACAGAAACTGGCACTGTGACATCTTGTTAATAGGTTAGTACAATAAATGTCATAATATGATGTAAAGTGCATATAAAACATGCATGGAACATCAAAAATTATAGATACGTTTGAGACGTATCACCCCGCAGCCCACCTGCGGCCCCGGAGCCGCCGCTCCAGCGTGCCTGCGCCGGCGACGCGCCATGGCCGTCACAGGCGGCCTGACGCCCGCCCGCTCCGCAACGAGAGGAAACACCCCCGCCAGCCAGTTGTTTGGCCGTGGGGAGGCCGCCGCCACCGCGGCGCGGAGGCCGACGGCAGCAACGGCGAGGGGGCAGAGTAGGAAGGGGCTGGCGGCGGCGCGAAATTTCACCTCCGGTGCCGCCCTGGGAGCGGCACGGGAGGGTCAGGTCAAAAGAGACTTGCCATTCAGTGATTAGATTTAGAAGATGATACCATTACAGTGTGGTGAACCCAAGGTCCATTTCTGATATAGATCGCTGTGCCGTGGGTCACATGATCAGACAATATCCCAAAACGGCAACAAGTTTACCTAATCATTAGTTCATTCAGATCCAAAATTTTAGATAGTATGCCACAACTTTTAGCTAGCGGTAATGTATATCAAAAAATCATTTTGGATCCTGAGTATTTCGCATTGCGCAGCCCAAGATATAAAGTATTTCGCATTGTGATGTTGCACTCCTGCAGAATTCATCATTAAGAACGTGTATGATTTTTTTTTCACATTTTTTTTCAAGCAGAGTGAGCACTCAGGAATAAGAAATCTTCACTCCACTGTACATATTGTTTAAGCTAGCAGTACACTACTCCCGTTCCTAGTTCGAAAACGGAAAGCTTGGACTTTTCTTCCACTCATTGCGCGACCAGCGGAAGAGCCGGAGATAGCAGCCTGCCTAGCTAGCCGTGGATGCATGGAAAAAAATCCTATATGATCCCGTGTGGAACGAGTCAGTGCGTGGATCCAATCTGTCACCGTACACAAGCCCAGCGCGAATATCAAAGCAGGGTCGTGTATGATTTTTTTCCTGGATGCATGGACCGATATATCTCACGTCGTACACTCGTACATGTGGTCCACCCGGCCTCCACGTCCTCATGTCTGCAAGCCGTCCATCGATCGCCACAATTACGTGGAGTAGTAAAGTACGCAAGGAAGCTGAAGACACCGTTGAGTTTGTGACTGTTTTTAGTCTAATCACAACTTCACAAGAATCAACTCACATCATACCAACGAACAACGTATGGAGTACATACATCGGTCGTCCATCCTCCCCGCGCCGCCCAAGGGTACGATGTCACGTGGTTCCATTTGGGGCTTCCCGCCGCGGGTATGGCTCCATGCCGCCCTCCACCGGGCACAACATCGTGCTCATGGAAGAATTTGAGTGGTTAAATTTCTCCGATATGTTTGTCAATTTGTTATATTGTCGAGGGATTTTTGTTATTTAGTTTGTATATTCATGAGGAAGTAGAGGATTCTATTGATATTTTTTCTTGAAAGAGGCAATGGAGATACATGCCAAGATGAAAGCAGATTTCAAATTTATGAACTATCAATCTATCATGGTAGTGTATTGTCAAGTATATATGAACTATTGATGTCACAATTGATTCATTTTGCGTTATTCGATTTTATGGTACGAGTTTAGCAGATTTGTTCCAACGGAAGCCGCGACGTAGCGCAAAAGTGGTTTAAGGAGTACCTCAAACGGTTTTAGGGTATAATTTTTAAAAGTTGTGTGCGTCGTTTGAATGTACAGGCTGGAGCTTCCCCATATATAGCAGCTTCTGTTTTCTCAGATTTCTAGCGTATGTGATTGCCTAAGAATTATGCTTTTAGTACACCTCATCATGTACACCTCACACGAAATCTACATAATTCAACGGAGAAAGTGCGGAGAATGACACACAAAGGGCGTGACAAAGTGTCATAGGATGAAGCGATACGACAGTGATGCCTCTAAGGTACGGATGATCATCAACGATTGGCATTCTTCGTTCTGAAGTACAAAGAGCCGTGCACATAAAACTTTTTTTTGTCGCTTGTACAGTTTCTACAAGAAAAATGGAAAAATATATATATGCTCCATATAGGAAAGCTTCACATCGTCTTAATTCCTGGAGGTGTACAAGTTCAACGCAAAGATAAAGAGCAGGAGCGTGACCTGAAAGTGATTCCCATCGACTCTTTCATTTTGCGTGGGCCCCTTATCATATCTTAGTTAACGTGGCCCACAGTACATAACTGGTGATATCTACGCCTTTGTACCTTGGTACTTGAACCGGGAACACGAAAAAAAGAAAAAAATCTCGACATCATCATAAACTCCAGCAGCGCCTTTAGATGATTAGCACGTCCTGGTTGGTTCTCTACAGCGCATTTTTTAAGTCTTAGCATGTAAGTACGTACGGGATATAAGTACATTATACAGTTTCTTGTCAGGATTTTATGAAACTTCTATCTTTCCTGAATTTATTGTTCATACGTCCGGGAAGCATGTGCCCCGGACCCATTAATTAACCTCTCGCCACCCAGCTCATGCATGGTTTCTTCTTGCTTCTTTTCAGCCACGTACTTATCTTTGTTCTCGATGGTGCAAGCACTTTTCAGCTGTCTGGCCAATTTCTTGTACTCCTTCCGTCCAACAATAACTGTCTTAATTTTATCAAAAAGTGAATGTATGTAGACATGAAGCCAGTGGCGGACGCAAGAAAAAATTGAAGGGTGGGCACACTCTATTAAAAAAATCGTACAACAATAAAAGGTTGGCAAATGAATAATATATAAATAGGAATGGATTCACACTATTCTAGTTCAATACATATGTAAAATGGTCTGAATTCAATACAAATAGTTTAAAACATGAACAAAGTGTTTTTCTAGCTCAAAGTGGTCGATATCCACTACCCAAATAGATAGAAGAGATGATCCAACTTGAGGATTATATTTATAGTTGGCTTGTAGGAAATAGACCAAATTAGGGGCACGGCACAAGGTAACCAAACGCTCTAGACTCATACCACCTGTTTCAACTCATTTCCGGAAAAAAGACGCAATGTCTCTATTCCTCCTCATTGCCAATTCTATAACTAGAAAAGAATAATAGAAACACTTGGTTGCCAATTGCTATTTATAAACAGAAATGTCAATTCTAGACAGAATACACATCAAACACGAGTACTTTGCCAGTTTGAGGATTATATCTATAGTTGGCTTGTTCAGTTGTGTCCTTGCGGGGCAAATCGCCAAATCCAGTAGAAAATAGACCAAATTAGGGGCACTAATTAGGGGTATAAATTCGTCTGCTCGGTGGGCCTGGAGCGCTGCTCTGTTCCGACGGCCAGCGGCGGTGGCCGAGCGGCGAGCTGCGAGCGTGGGCATGGCAGCGTTGGCAGTAGGCAGCTACGGGGGAGCCTGGAGTGGATCCGGCGAGGCGAGGATGGCTTGGGTAGGGAAAAGCTGGTGGTAGCCGCTGCCGCATCAACTAGGTTGTCCAGCAGCTTTGGATTTCGTCCATGGCGAGCGACACTGACACGGCTTTCAGTCAATCCTGGTTGGCTCGAGTGTGGAATCTCCTAGCGATACGTGGAGTAGTAATTCTATTTCCAAAAGTTCTGGGTGGGCAGCGGCCCACCCGGCCCACCCTCTAGATCCGCCAGTGCATGAAGCATGTATAGATACATCCACTTTTGTGCAAACTTGAGACACTTATTTTGGAACGGAGGGAGTACGTATCATTCTACCGTGTCCCGTGGGTCACAAGATGAGACAATACCCGGTCGACTGTGGCGTATCAGGAGAGGTAAACGGCGTGACCCCAAGGAGGCCTCACAGAGATTAGGGATTTCTGGCCGTTGGATCGACGATTTACAGCCTCATCTGGACCGTCCATTTTGTGGCTTACTTTTTTTTTTTCTGCCCAGACCACTCACTGCCGGTGGGGCCAAACGTCGCCAGTCCCATTTGACAGCCACACAGTGGGTCGCGTGCTCAGTGCCCCTTCGGACAGCATGGTCGCGCGCTGCCCGTGGGGCCCGGGACGCGTGTCCGTTTCCCATTTATGCGCTCGGCAGGAAGGTCGCCTCGGTCGCTATCTTGTGGCCCTGCGTATTGCTTGGCCCACGTTTCAGTCAGCGTGGCTGGCTCAAGGAAGGGTGAACACGTTTTTTGGCGCGGAAATAATATCTCTCTGGGAGAGGGTAGTATGGGGATTTCCCCTCCAAGTCGACCGACCATCCCGGCGTCCTCCTCGTTGTCGACTCCATGGTCGCCGGATACACAATCTACAGTCATGGCGCCCTATCCCTGGCCTCGATTGGGGAGAGGAGCCCGCACGCCTCACTTTCTGCTTCGCCGCTCTCTCCCCCGTCGGTGTCGCCTCCTCCGCTCCTTCCTCCCACCTACTCTTTCAGATCTGCCGTCGTTTCTCCTCTCCCTCCGTGCAGGAACAACTGGTGGCCGGCGGGAGGAACGCGTAGTCCGTACTCGCACCGTCGCGCGCCGTGCTGGTACTGGGAGGAACGGCTGGTGGCCGGCGTGAGCTGCGCAGCCAGCCACTCGCACCTCCGTCGTGCCCCTTCGCGCGCTGGGAGGAGCGGCTGGTGGAGCTCCGCCCTTCTTGCACGTCTCCCGTGTGTTGTGCTGGATTGCCTTCCTCTTCCGCCTCTTCATTGTCACCGAGGACCCCGGCCAGCAGCGCAGCAACATGCCCTCCGACGCCTCTTCTTCATAGGAGACCTACAGGTTCTTCCCTCTCTCTCTCCCTCTCTCTCTCTCTCTCTCTCTCTCTCTCTTCAGCAATATCCAGATCCATCTTACAAGGGAGTCATGAAGTGAACGGGTATGGATCCCAAATCCAGATTCGAAAGTTTTTTTCTCGTGTTCTGTTCATGGGAACGAATACTTCGGCATGTTGAATGCTTGCATTTTTTTTCGTTGGAACTAATCAAGATCCGACGCCTCTTCTTTGAATTGGTTCTGAGGTGGGATTTTTTGATTCCAGACTACGCCGGTGTGGGCTCGTGACAGTGAGGTTCGGGAGGAGTACAAGTTCAAAATCGTCTTAAAATTCCTGGAGGTGTACAAGTTCAACGCAAAGATAAAGAGCAGGAGCGTGACCTGAAAGTGATCCCCATCGACTCTTTCATTTTGCGTGGCCCCTTATCATATCTTAGTTTTTTTTAATGTGCCTATCATTCAGAAAAGGAAAATGGCAACCGGCCCGTTCATCAATCATTCATCCAGGTTCAGATTTCAGACACGCCACAGCTTCAAGTTTGACAGTATACTACGTGTATCCTTTTGTAAGCTAGCAATACTATTCCTCGTTCTATATCGAAAAATGCAATACTATTCCTGCAGTTGTTAGTAGGAACAAACACGCAAACATTTGGTAGCAGCCTAGCGAGCTAGCAGTGGACCGTTCCGACCCTCCACGTGTACAAGTCCGATCCCCTCGGCCGATCGCCAGTTGCGTGACCGACCGACTGGCAGTCAAACTTTACACGTGGAGCGCCACGTCGACGTACGCGTACAAGTCGATGAACTTGCGTGGAACAGTAGGAGAAGTTGGCCTGTACACCACGTATATACTCCTTACCCTACGGAGCCGTGCACGTACTCCCGTTTTTAGCTAGCTCAACGCACGCATGCAGGCAGGCTGCACGTCACCGTCAGTAGGTCAATCATACCGATCTAACGTACCGTATTTTAGTACTGTAACATTTCTCCTGGAGTCGGGATGCTCTCGGTACGTATAAATAATCACAGCAACAGAATGAAGTCGGTCTACCGCTTGTTTTCTTTTCTCTCCAATAGCGCTAAGCTTAGTTCTGAAATCAATTAACAATCGCTGGCGTCAACTCTATGTGGGGGATGGACAGCCGATGCATGAGCTTCCGGAGGCAATGCTTCCAGATCGATCTTGGACTGGCTCCAATTAATCCAAGTCCGCCGGCGCCGGACGACTTGATTTTTTTACAGCATCCGATCGGGTTCACCACGTACGTATACACACACCGAGGCGCGACTCGAAACATTCAAAGGGGCGACTGTAACGTGGACCTAGCTCGATCCGGGCGACGACAAAACGTGCAGGAAAGTCATCCATCGCCACTTGCGTATGTACGTACGTATGTACGTAGGAGTACGTTGTAGTTACGGTCCTTAACTGTTTGCGTTTTTAACTGTCTTGATCACGTGCTGCTGTGTCGGGACAATCGAAATGCTAATTTTCATAAAAATATAGGTGCGATCACAAGCCATAAACAGGCACCCACGCAGGCGACACGAGTTTCGCTTGTTTTCCTTGGAAAGACAGATGCAGATGACGTCTTCTTGCCCGGCTGTGACGAACTCTCTCCGTCCCCGGCGGCGGCCCGGTGATCGATCATCCCGATAAAGAAGCCGCGTTAGTTTTTGTCAAGCGATCGCAACTAACAAAGCTATGGTCAGCGAAAGAAAAGGCGACGACCGGCAGGTCGAGTGGCCCCCGGCCGTCGCTCACGATGCCGGCCGGCCGAGCAATACCCAGGATCGACGACCAACCAACCCAACCAGACGCGACGCATCCAAGTCCAGCCGCAACAAGACATCGTAGTTTTACGGCGCTGCAGAGCAGAGCTGGATTACTTACCACTCGCGCCCGCGCCGTTGGCCGGCACCCCCCACACGCTTTGACCCGGTCGCCGCTTCCCAAGCTGATAAAACCTACTCGCGCTCTCCCCGTGCCACACCGCCCCAGCTCCCTCCCATCACCAGGCTAGCAGCTGCCACATAAACCCAGGCACAAACGACGTACCTGCGTACGTAGCCTGGCCTTTCTGCTTCGCTTTGTTTTATCTTGCTTTGCTTGCTCCGGCCGTAGCTACCGAGCTAGAGCTCGCCTGCTCAAAACACCGGCGGTTGTCTTGTCTGGTCGAGGCGGCCGGTCGTTAGCTGAGGACAAGAAAGGAGGTTGGAGGTAGCTCCGCAAGCTAGCTACCTCGTCCGCTCCATCGATGGCGGCGCCGGGAGGGCGTGAGCTGCCGGACACGCCGACGTGGGCGGTGGCGCTCGTCTGCATGGTCCTCGTGCTCATCTCCGTCGCCATGGAGCACGCCCTCCACAAGCTCACCCACGTACGTAGTACCCACCCACCATCGCAGCGATCACACAAGCTACCTACCTCGCTGCTGCTTCGATCGCGTCCTGATAGCTAAGTCTCGATCGGTCTGATTCGTGTTTGTAATCGCTCCTCCTCCTCCTGGCTCTGCAGTGGTTCCACAAGCGGCACAAGAAGGCCCTGGCGGAGGCGCTGGAGAAGATGAAGGCGGAGCTCATGCTGGTGGGCTTCCTCTCCCTGCTCCTCACCATCCTCCAGGGCCCCATCTCCAAGATATGCATCTCCGAGAAGGCCGGAAGCGTCATGCTGCCCTGCAAGGTGGACAAGGCCGACTACGCCGGCAAAGGCGGCGAACAAAAAGACAACCGCCGCCGGCTCCTCTCTCTCATCCAGGGCGAGACACACCGTCGGTTCCTGGCCGGCGCACCCGCGGAGGACGTCTGTGCGGCTAAGGTGAGCATCAAGCTTTGTTACTTCTTCTAAGAGCCGACCGGGACGACGTACGAATAATCAAGTGATTTATCTTTTTTTTTCCTTACTTGGATTTGGTTTGGTTTTGCAGGGCAAGGTGGCGCTCATGTCCGCGGGCAGCATGCACCAGCTGCACATCTTCATCTTCGTCCTCGCCGTGTTCCATGTCGTCTACAGCGTCATCACCATGGCTCTGAGCCGCCTCAAAGTGAGTTCTCTTCTGCTCTTGCTTAACCGCATGTCCATATGTCTGTCTGTCTGTATGTGTGTCCGTCAGGCATAGCATACCCGTCCAGGCTTCAGTAGTAAACAAAACTGCAAATTCTTGGTTTCAGATGAGGAAGTGGAAGAAATGGGAGGCAGAGACCGCCTCGTTGGAGTACCAGTTCTCAAATGACCCCTCGCGGTTCCGTTTCACGCACCAGACGTCGTTCGTGAAGCGCCACATGGGCCTCTCCAGCGTCACCGGCGTCAGATGGATCGTGAGTCTCCTTTTACCTCGCGATCGATCTCATCTCGTGATTTCATTCACCTAGCTAGCTACACAAACTCCTGTGACTTATTACCAGCGATGTACATGTTGGTGCCAGGTTGCCTTCTTCAGGCAGTTCTTCACCTCCGTCACCAAGGTCGACTACCTCACTTTGCGCCAAGGCTTCATCAACGTACTGAACCATCTACTCTCCCGCTGTTAATGTTACCATTCTCACAATCTCGTAGCCGTATAAGGATTCTCATCGATTTCTTGCTCTTTAATAATTTTGCGCAGGCGCATTTGTCGCCCAACACCAAGTTTGATTTCCACAAGTACATCAAGCGGTCGCTGGAGGATGACTTCAAAGTCGTCGTCGGAATCAGGTTCAAATCCTTTCTAAACACCATACAGATTATATATATTGTTTGCCTCTAGGTTGCGTCCATCCTGGGGATGATCTTGACGCATTTGGCTCCGTGTGTTTTCGCAGCCTCCCGCTGTGGTTCGTGGCGATCCTCACGCTCTTCCTCAATTTCCGAGGGACCAGCACGCTCCTCTGGATCTCCTTCGTCCCTCTCGTGGTAAGTGTCGAAATTTCTACGCCGAAATGAACAGCCGACCCAACGGTCCCAAATTTTCAGTATCCTAATTAACTCTAACAATGGCATGTCAATTGTGTGTCTCACTCAGATCCTCCTGTGGGTTGGGACCAAGCTGGAGATCATTATCATGGAGATGGCGCAGGAGATCCAGGAGCGGGCGAGCGTCATCAAGGGGGCTCCCGTCGTGGAGCCCAGCAACAAGTTCTTCTGGTTCAGCCGCCCTGATTGGGTCCTCTTCCTCATACATCTCACACTGTTCCAGGTACTACATCTACATGGTGCACTCTAACCTTATCACCATCCATATTTGTATACACATTCAACTAATCTGTGACTGTTCATGCTGCTCACCAGAATGCGTTCCAGATGGCTCATTTCGTGTGGACACTGGTACGAGATTTCAGCCACTTTTTTTTATAATAATCTGAAGCAGCATCAGGCTGTATGTGTACTCGCTGCTGAGCAGCAAATGACACGACGATTCTTCTTCTGTCGCAGGCCACGCCAGGCTTGAAGAAATGCTACCACCAGAACATAGGGCTGAGCATCGTGAAGGTGGTGGTGGGGATCACGCTCCAGATCATGTGCAGCTACATCACCTTCCCCCTCTACGCGCTCGTCACGCAGATGGGCTCCAACATGAAGAGGACCATCTTCGACGAGCAGACGGCCAAGGCGCTGACAGACTGGCGGAACAACGCCAGGGAGAGGAAGAAGACCCGGGACACCGACATGATGATGGCGCAGATGGCGGGCGACGCGTCGCCTGCATGGAGCCGAAGCACGTCGCCAATCCCGAGCCAAGGCACCTCGCCCGTGCACCTGCTTCACATGGGCAACAAGCGCTCCAACGATCTACCGAGCGCACCCACCTCACCGCCGAGGTACGAGATGGCGGAGGAGGCTAGGGACATGTATCCGGTTGCGGCGCATCTGGTCGTGGCGCACCGGTGCACAGACTAAATCCGGCAGACAGGAGGAGGTCCTCCTCGTCGTCGGCACTCGACTCTGAGATCGCCAGCTCTGATTTTTCCTTCAGCATGCAACATTGACGAGACGATTCTGTGTATAGATCAGTCCAATGTATAGCGAACATAGTAGGAGCTAAATGTGTGATCAGTTTTTGCAATAAGGATCGGAAATTTCACTGAGTGGAAACATATCGGCTAGGTTTGTAAAGTGAAACAAATCAAACACCTCTTTCCTCTGTATAGAAAAAACTATATGACAATCGTTCTCATTACATCAAGAAAATAAAAAACTACAGTATTGGAAGGCATCAGCACTTCTCTCAACAAGAAAGCTAATCAACAAGTACGTAGAGATTTCTTAGGCGATAACTTATAGTATAATATGGATAAATCATCCTTACTGAAAAATGAAAAAAATAAGGCTATTCATCACATTCAGATAGGCTAGTCAGCTTTGACACGGACTCTTCTCTTCTGAACAACTGCCAGGATCAGCGATACTACCATGCCAATCAAGTGCCCAGCAATTGCGCCATAAGTGACACATATTGGCCATTCCTACGGAAGATCAGAGGAACAAAGTCACGACTTGCAAAAGCGAGGTCGAAACAACAAGATCAGACTTTCAGATGTAAGACTCAGAAAAACGAAGCCTTATCTACATGCTACTGAATACTTCATCAAAAGCAGGATGCATGATACAAAACAATTATTCCAAACAAATGTGAGTGGGATGTGGTAATGGTCAGTACTTCCAGTAGCAGCAAAACAGAACAGAACAACAAAACATTTTGTGTCATACATATACATCTGAAAAATTAGTGCACTATCTAGCCTTTAAGTTGTTATGGTATCTACTGAACATGCACAAACATCTCATTCTTTCATAACATACTTGTGCCTATGTATAGATGGTTCACAAAATAGTGCGTAAGAGTCACAACTCACAATCAGTATCTTTACCTGCCAAGGTCTCTCCCAGTCAAGGGGCATAGGCCAAGCACCAAGCCATGCTCCTATCACAGCTCCATGGGATGGCGCAGAGATCATGTAGTGCACAACATCAGATGATGTGCAATAACTGGCGTGTGAGAACACAAATCAACTACGACATCAGGTAAGCTTGGACAATACAAATGAACTTCTCGCATCATAAACTTAATAGGAGTCAGGAACATACATGGAATAGGAAAGCGCATTCTGCCAACCGACTTTGGATGCTCCAAAGACACATGCTGCGGGAACAGACTGCAATGTCACAATGTCAAGCATTTAGTTAGTCACGCCTCAGTTATACAAGTATCACATGGTAATCATGAATCATATGGAAGTGGAGGCACAAGACCAGCACATGTGCATGTTTTCCAGTCGTCAATCTTGTTGTGAAGAAGCAGTAGGTCTAGAAAAACTATAGCAGAGCAAATGCTGCTTACTGTGAACAGCGACATAAGAAGCGACCAGTATGCTGTTGCTGTCCAGTACCTGCAAATGTGAAATACTATCAAGCAAGGCATTATTGGTACGTGTTCTTTACGTCTGAATAAACATATCCTTGTGAATACTGCTGAAATGAGATATATAACGTAAATGTTATTCTATACATGACTCCTTTTTTTTCTTCGAAATGGGAGCATAGCCCAGCCTCTGCATCATGATGATGCACAGAGCCATATACATGACTCCTAAGAAGATGTAAATTAGCATGTAGCTGTGTACCATGGGGACTAACATCAATCATAAACATCCATCTCCGTTGGCACTTACTTGATTCCAACAGGTGCGCCGAGAACAACCGCACCAAATGCGTTTAGTAGTGCACCTGGCAGAGAGGAGTTTGTAACATAAGAACAAAAGAATGAAAAACAGAAAGATGGGCAGATCCTCAGTACCTCAACTTGACTTTTATTGTTATTCCAAAGAGCAAATCAACATTTATTACTAAGTAGTGACTACTGACTAATGAGGACTCAGATCTCCAGCAGTAAGGTTTTCTTTTTGGTAAGACATTCGACATGCAGTAATAAGGTGTCTCATCCTAAGATTCACACTAGACAGAGGACTGGCGCAAATGCAATGGATCAAAGTGCAAACGCAGGAAGGGGAGCTAACCTATGGGCAAGCCAAGTACTCCACGCGCTGCCGCCTTAAGGAACTGCAACAGAAGAAAGGAAATCTCCTTATCATTACTGAACAAACGATGGAAGTTCGGTATGGAACATACTGGGGAGAAACATTATTGGTGTAGTAACAGGTGCGCACGCACCGAGCAGCGGTCGGGGTCTCGTCGGAGCAAGCTGAAGACGACGATGACAAGCGGCGCTTCACAGACCTAGAGAAAAAGCATTACGTGGTGAACGCTAGAGATCTCAGTCATTATGAGCGGTGATAATGCGAGGATGAGGGGAACGAATCCTACTACGAGGAGGCGGAGGGCGAGGGCGGGGTCGGAGACGAGCGCGCCGCGGCCAGCGAGGGAGTGGGCGACAGCGAGGCCCGCGAAGCAGAGCGCGTGGGCGGCCGCGGCGGCGAAGGCGTGATCTGGGTGGCCTCGGCGCCCATGGCGGGGCCGCGCGTGGGGAGGGAGTCCTGCGGGGGTGCGCCTGTTCTTCCCTCTCAGTGCGCGCGGTGTAAGCTTGCGCAGCTCGCACGGTGGGCTCTGCGGCGGCGGAGACAGGGGCCGGAGCTGGGAGCTGGGGGGAGGAAGAGCTGGGATCGGAGCTGGGAGCTGGGATCGGAGCTGGGGCTGGCGAATCGGTGGAGCCAGACCGTGACCGGACGGGCCAGGTCCGGGTCGCAACACAACACTCGGTCGCCTCTATCCTCACGCACACACGTCCGACTGAGACAGAGGAGGACTCGTACACTCGGCGAGGAGGGTTTAAAGCGCTAATTCCTTCCGGTCCACCCCGCATCTCGCCGTGAAACGAACACCCGCGACGCGATCTGGCCGCCGAACATGGCGCCGCCGCTCCGCCCCGCCGCGCTCCTCCTCCTTCTCGTCGTCGCAGTCCTCGCCTCCTCCGCGCGCGCCGATCTCGTCATCTCCAGGGCGGATCGGCAGGTCAGTTGGCATCCCACTGCTCGCTCTCCAGATCTCAGGCCCGCTGCAGTTGTCACCTCGGATCTGACGGCCTGCATGTTTAATCTTCTATCTCGTTGCAGGTTGATCTGACTTCCCATATCGTCCGCGTCCTCACTTCGCTCAAGGTATGCCGTTGCACTCTACTTCTGTGGTGAAAATTTGATCGTGCAGCTCACTGTCGCGACCTGTTAAAGCTCCCGTAGTCATAATGATCTTTGCATGTGTACCTTGTCATGTTACCTGCAAAATTTTAATAACAACATGCTGTTCTGTGTTCATGGAGTTTGCATTTCATGAATTTGAGTCCTTAGTTAGTCCATGCTAGCATGCTATTGCTCACATGCCTCACTTGTCACTGGTCGCCCGTATCAAATTCAGAACCAAGACATGTACTGTCTTGTCTCGAGCGAACTTTTGCCAGTATGTCCCCATGTCTGTTGAATCTTAGGTGCACCCACACCTGCCACAGAATCAGCAATCCATGCTCTATTGTTCTAAATTTCTTAAGTAGCACTCATTTAAAACCCTTTGCCGTGAAAAAAAATGCATGTGTCTTGCTAGTATTCCTATATTTGATTGGCTTTGTATGTTCCTATGTTTTATGTCGGAATACTGCTGTTACTTATATAGCCCTGGATGCTTGTAGGTTGAAAATGTCGGGTCCGAGCCTGTCTCTAAAGTTTTGCTGCTTTTCCCAATATCCAAGCAAAGAACCTGGCAGCGATACGAGCGTTTGGTTCCGAGGGAAAAGTGAAGGGTCTCAGTAACGTTCTTCCGATCGAAGTTGTTGAGCCTCTGGAGCGCCCCCAGAACTAACATTCTTTTCAGCTTCTTTGAAAAAGCCTTGGAGAAGGGGAAGCTCCTTCACTTAGAAGTCTTGACTGTATTTACACACTTTCTCCAGCCATTCCCGAAGATCACCCAGGCCGATTCGCAGCTTGTTGTCTTTCAGGATAGCTCACTATCTGTCACCTTACCCTGTTAAAGTTCAGACACTTAGTATCAGATTGCCTGGTGGAAGGGTTGAATCGTACACAAGGTTGCAAACACTAAACTTGAGGAATCCCAGCTAAAATATGGACCATTTGAGATCTTCCCCCGTTTTCCTACAACCCCATTATTGTGCACTTTGAGAACAACAACCCATTTGCAGTTGCAAAGGAACTTATAAGGGAGATAGAGATATCTCACTGGGGGAACGTACAGATTACAGAGCATTACAACATTGTTCATGGTGGTGCCAGACTGAAGGGTGAATTCTCCAGGTTCATCTCTGTTCCAACTTGTGGTTCAAGTAGTTCACCTTTTAGGTTTGGTGAGATGTCGTGTCCACAAATAACTAACTCCTTGTTTCTATTTGTAGGCTTGACTACCAGTCTAGACCTTATGTAAGAGGTGTTTCGTCATTTAGGCACCTTGTTGCTAGATTGCCTCCAAGAGCCCACTCTATTTATTACAGAGATGAAATCGGTAACATTTCAACATCACACTTATGGAGTGATTCTAAGAAGGTACTGCTACTATTTATCTCATTTATCAAGGTTTAGTGTTCCCAACAAAATTGCATAGCACGTGTGCTGAATACTTTTACATGTCCAACAATCTTATTGCAGACCCATCTGGAAATTGAACCCAGGTTTCCCTTGTTTGGTGGTTGGCAAACAACTTTTACCATTGGTTATGGTTTACCTCTTCAAGACTTTGTTTTCAGTTCTGATGGAAAGAGATTTCTCAATATCACATTCGGTTCTCCAATGGAGGAGATTCTCATAGAAAAGCTTATCGTAAAGGTATGTCGTCAGTTGCATCAAACTAGTATCACCAAGAACATAGTTTTCATCCCCCCCCCCCCCCCCCCCCCACCCACACCCCCTCTTCTATTTGATACACTGAGTTCCACTGTTCCAGAGCTGCAGACTATAAAGATAATGTCCATATGATTTGACTATTTCTTTGGTCCTGACACAGCTCTAGATCCCCTAATCATTGTTAAATGTAACATCCACATCGATTTGACAATGTTTCTTGGAACTTGATATTGGTTCCTATGTTTCCAGTAGAGTGAATAATTTCTCGTAACTTCCTCTTACCCTTGTATGCATCGTTCTTTTTGGACAGGTGGTTCTGCCCGAAGGTTCAAAGGATATTGATGTTTCAGCTCCATTTCCAATAAAGCAATGGCAAGAGGTTGTTCCTCACTGGATAATATGCTACTGAACAACTAGCTTTCCTATTCATTGTTGTAACAAAAGTGATGTGGTGCAGGTGAAGTATTCCCACCTTGACATTGCTGGAAGGCCAGTGCTTGTCTTGGAGAAGCCTGATGTTATTCCGGAGCATAATTTACATTTCCAGGTTTGTCTTCAGATTTATTATTGAACCATTACACTTGTTTGATTATAATTTTGAACTGTGCCAATTGTTAACCTAACTGAATAATCTGTAAAAATGATTGTAATATTCCCTCCGATCCATTAATTGTCGATGGATCAGATATATCTAGCACTAAAACATGTCTACATACATCCGACAACTAATATGGATCGGAGGGAGTAGTAGTTCTCATCACATGTAATAATAATGCTTTTGTTATCAATAGTGCTTCTGTTCTCAGTAATGTTTTCTGTGAGTTGTTTGTGTACTAGTAGTACCCAAGTAGAGTTTTATGTGATATTGTGAACTGTAACTAACTATTTGCTGATTCCTTTGCAATATGCAGGTGTACTACAAATTCAATAACCT
Source organism: Poa pratensis (assembly GCA_947311845.1). Classification (NCBI taxonomy): domain Eukaryota; kingdom Viridiplantae; phylum Streptophyta; class Magnoliopsida; order Poales; family Poaceae; genus Poa; species Poa pratensis. The sequence continues at coordinate 4,095,093 of CAMZMU010000054.1, forward strand.
AGCTCTGTTCATAGAGCCAATGATGCTGATCACTGGTTTCTTCCTCCTATTTATTGCCTGTATTGCCTACATGCACACTGACATGTCAATTTCTAAGAGCTCTCCTTCTTATTTGGCAAAGCTGCAATGGGAGGAGGTATGATTATTGTATGCCTCGAACCCCTCCCAAGTTTATAGGATCAAGGAACTCGCAGTTTTTATTTAGTCAATCATTTTTTCCATAGTCACAAGGAAATATTTTTGGGCAGTGTAATAACAAGGAAAACATTGAAGGACTGGATGGTTTCCCGAGAGGACTTTAGTCTAGTATTGTAGTTTCGTTGCCATGATGGTGGCATTGGGATTTAAGGCCATGATGCAGGGTTAAGCTAAGATTGTTTAGAGAAGTGCCACACTACTAGCAGAATCAATAATTCAGAATCTTTATGCTTGTAATAAAGCTGGATTTTGGGCCCTTTGTTCTACAAATGAGTTGGAACAAAGATGCCTTAGTCATGATGGAATCAGTTAAACAAACTGTAAGAAGACTAGTAAAGAGCTCAGGTTGCTAAAATGGTATGGCCTGCTTGATAACTTGACAAGGAATTTAGCGCCAGTGTTTTGATATAAAGAAAAGCACCAAGTAGATAATCCATAAAGTCACACGGTAATGCAGTTCAAATTTCAAACTCAAGGATTTATATGTCTGTCATCACCATTGGTTAAGCTGGAACAACATTGTTTACAGAAAGTATATGAATTTCAATCATGCTTTATTACTTTAAGTAAAGCGTTGGTTGCCATCCTTTTACAGTTCCACCCTTTTTATTTTTATCTCGTATAATATGTTTTCTGCAGTGCTAATTTGTAAAGACTGTTTCATGTTTCTCGTATAGGTGCAAGCTACTGTCCAGCAAATCCAAGGCATCTTTGACCAGTGCTTAGCAGTTCACGATAAACTAGAGGCCTCATTGCACGATTTGTCTAGGACAGGAGACACTAAATCTTGCAAAGCAGCCCGTAAAGCTGCTGATGCACAGTTTAAGGAATTAGCGAAAGAGCTGAAGCCGCTGTTGATGTCTGTACAGTCATCCCCCCAGTCTTATCAGATATTGCCAAAGGTTTGCTCGGCAAACTTGTTTATTTAGAACATTTATGTTGTCATGTCTTGCATATAACAGATGCAAATTTGCGGTATCCGCAATCTAAATCTTGACTACTGCTTTTCAGCATTTATTTTGACCACAATGTACCATTTTGGTTACTGTTTGTGTTGTGCTGCAGTTAGAGGACTTGGTTGCAAAGGAGAGGGAGATGCAGGAGAAGCTCATGGCAAGGCATTCCACCGTGGTCGACAGTTTCGAGAAGAAGCTGCGCGGACAAGATATAGAGAACCGGATTGCTGCCCAGCAGCAGAAAATTGCTGCGCTGAGGCAAGAGGTTGAGTCTCTTCTAGAGTACCTCAGTGAGATCTGAGCAAATTGGCGCCATCTTATATCACTAGTGATTAGACTGAAGATCGTCTGAGCTTTATTCCTTAAAACCTAATATACTCTTTAGATGTTGTGTAATCCATTGTCCTGGATCTCCAGGCCGTGTAACATGATAAGTAATGTAATCATTTTGGAATTGATTAGTACAATTTTTGCGATTGTTTTTAGATTATACTGGTGCGTTTGAACCAGGGCGTGCATCTGAAGGTGTTCCTCTCCCAGATTAATGAAATTATTTGGTCACCTTTGAGCAAAGGGTATTGCATCAGTGTTGCCCCTTTGTGCTGTTAATCATGTTATGGCCGTGGTACCCACGGAAAGGCTCTACTGGTGTGATATTGCAGGTAAAGGAGGAAACCGAGATACGCTCAACTGGGGTAATGGAAGCCAGAGGCCAACGGTGCTTACGATTTTTTTCTCGTAGATGGTGGCCTGCCACTGCCAGGATACCTCCCATGTCCTGTGTGATGACTTTGGTTGTAAAAAAGTGAGGTTGATATACTTAGTTTCTAAGCGGGTGCTTGGTGTTCTCTTGAAGGTTTGGCCGGGGCTTGTTCTGGTTTCTGTGGCCTGATGCTACTTTCCAGAATTGATAGCAGAGTAAAATGAATTGATATTTCTGTGGCCTGACATGTTGTGCTTTATGGCAGTGGTGGACAGGGGGAATAAACTGAATGCAGAGGGGAAGATGGTGTCTGTTGATGAGATTATGCGACAGGCTAATTATTGGGCAACAGAGTGTAAAATGTATATTGGGAAGCAGGAGAAGGAGCAGTGTTCATCAGTACATACTGCTGAGAAAAGATGGGAGGCACCTGAGATAGGCGTTGTCAAAATTAATATCGATGGGGCTTTCGATGAGCAGGGAAAATTAATATCCGCACCATGCAGAAAAGGAAGTAAAGTGCGCCAATTTAATGGAATAAGTGTGTTTCAGTTCAAAAAAAGTTCCTTTTTTCTCTTCTTTTGGCTTTTTAATGACTATGATTTCTATTAGTGGAAATCAGGGGCAAGACCCCTCTTAGTTCAAGAAAAGAAAAACGACAAGGACCTACAACAAGCATAAAAGATCTCAAGTTTCTCATGCCGAGCTTTATACATGTTATTTCACTCGCCTCGTTTCTCTTTAACATTTATTTACCTACTAAAACATTCATGTCAATCCTCCAAAGTAACTTGATATCAGTACTTCTCTAAGTTATTAATCTTCTACTCATCATGAGAGTTGAGAGTCCGACATAAGCGTGGATAACTAAACTGAACACCAAGCCATACGTTTCTCGTTGATTTGCATTGCAAATAATTGTGTCTAATAATTTAGATCTTAATACTAATATAACCAATCCACATATAAATTTAAAATTGCAATATCACTCATTCTAATACATGTATCATGTTTCCAAAAAAGTAGTGATTTGTCCATAAAATTACAATATCATGTTTCTAAATCTTTATTTTGAGGGCTCAAATCTTCTTTTTCCTCACTTGGATGTGATACACCAATTGCGAAGAGCTCCGCCATAACCTCAATAGGTACACCTTTTGTTTCTGGCATCTTAACACAAACAAATACAAAAGCCAATGCACAAACTATGGCATAAACACCAAAAAGACCTGCAAGACCGATGTATCTCAACAATATCGGAAGAGTATATGTGACAATGATATCACAAACCCAAAAGGTTAGGCTGCATAGGGCCAAGCAGATGGCACGGACTTTGTTGGGAAAAATCTCTGAGCATAAAATATTTGGTATTGGACCAAATCCCATGACAAAGATGCAGAAGTAGACGCCAACACTAATTGTTGAGAGCAATGCATGTAATTCAGCGCTCAGATTCACAATGTTGACAGTGACCAAAACAATCAGTGACAATACCAAGATAGGTATCGTGACAATAAGTAATAGTCTGCATTAGACGATGAAGAAATAATTATTTCATTTTAACAAAATAACAAATCCGAAAATACATAAGTTAATAAGTGAATTTTACCTTCTTCCCGTGCGATCCATAAGCCACATGGCAATGCAAATAAATGGAAGCATCAATAAAGTTGTGATAGCGCTCATTAAAATAGACACAGAAGAAGGTTAATGCCAATCTTCGATAGTAGAACTCCAACACCAGCTTGCTCAAGTATCTGAGGAGTGTAATAAAGAATGCCATTGATGCCAGCAAACTGCATAAATTGTCAAGAAACAAAAATATCATATTTTCATGTAACATAGGTTCCACGCAGTAAACAAAGAGAAACTTCTGTTTTTTTGGTTTAACATAAACCTTATGTGCTTAACAAGAGATATCACATCAAAGTAATGGTTTGAATCATTCATGTGATTATTTTCCCTATCTTAGTTATGAATATCTAAATCCAAAGATGTAAGAAAATGCTAAAATAGTTACACAAAAAAGGAAGGAGATAAAGTGCATAACTTGCAATCACTTACATATAAACTAAAGAAAATAGTATTGCTTGATATTTACATGAAAATAGTTTCGTTCAAAAATGGATTTCTTGTCGATTTATCCTTGTTGTAAGCAAAAACTAAAACTTCGTACCTGTTGGAGTATTTGTATTCCAACACCCAAGAATAAAGCACGCTTTACTCCAGGCTCAAATAGATCCTTCCACTTTGTACCTTTAAATCCTTTCTCGGGGGAATGAAGGTCAATATTGTGATTTCCACTCTGGTCCTTCTGAAAAATAGATTTATTGACCAAAGCAGTTGCTTTAATCAAATTCTCACATGTTGGAACATCTGATGTGGAGTCATTTTCAGAACTTGGTACACATCCTTCATGTAGATATACTCGTTCCATCTTGCCTTCCATTTTCCCATCCAAACAATATTCTGAGGGCATTTTCCAAGCCAATTGCCATCCTCCACCAATGTAGCCACTTTTGCGGCGTGCAAGCAAATCATTCATTTGTGTGGGTTTTGAATTAATAAGCTGGTCGTGCTCACTTACGTTTGCATCATCTCTATGGTCTTCTAGTTCATGGTCTATGGGATCTTCCTGATTCTCTTCATCCTTTTCCACTGGACCTTGTTCCTCTACTTCATCGAATATGCTGCGTGCCTCCTAGTATAAGAAAAAGATTGTGATCTAGAGGCAATAATGGATTAAAGGCGAAATGCTAGAAAATATAGAATTATTAAAAGAATGTTACACACCACAGCATTTGAACAACAATAAATGAATATAAATATTTATTACATGGTTTAATATTATACAGTTCATTTTAATAGACAGAGAAGTAAAAATAACATGGTCGCATATATGTTCATATGAGTTAAAAATTCTAAAAGCATGCATGCATTTGAGCTCCAGTTGTAAATAAACGAACTATTAAAACATGTTAATGATTCCATTACCTCAAGGATACTCCCGTGAAAACTCCTGGTAATGTTGACAATCGGATCATAGTATGATGCTCCATGACCGGTTGAATGACTAATGACTTTATCTTCTGTGTTCTGTCTCTTAAGTGGATATGCAACACAGTGCATATCTTCTGGAAGTCCATACAATTTTATTATTTCTTCACTAGATACCAATTTTTCATTTCTCGATTTCTCATTGGTGCTAATTAGGTACTCCTCTATTGATGGAGCTGCACCACCAACTCTCATACTCTCCAAAAGACTGACCATCTCACCTGTAGAAAAAGCCATTAATCAATAGTACTAATATATAAAAAGTGTGCATTATAATTTAGGACAATGAAAATGTATGACTTGAATTGAGCAATAGACACTAAATATACCCGAGACATCTTCTTCTTTCCGAAGTCTTTGCAAAACTTTTTTCGCTTCATCCACCCTTCCTTGGCTCACAAGCCAGCTTGGTGTCTCGGGTAGATAGAATATAATTAATATGAAGTATATAATTGAAGGTATCAATTGTATACCAAGCATGACTCTCCAACTAACATTTGGCAGCATGGACATCCAAAACACCATGCAGTAAGATAAGAACATACCGGCCGAACCACTTAATTGGGGAAATGTACTTAATTTTCCTCTGATTTTAGGAGGGGCTGTCTCGACAATATACAATGGCACAAGCGTGACTGCCAAACCAATACTAAATCCCTGAACAAGCCTCGCGAACAGCAGCATGTACACATGTTGAGACCAAAATATGACCAATAATGCACTAACAAGTGATAATACTGCCGAAGTTAGTAGCATCGTCCACCTGCCAAATCTGTCAGACAACAATCCAGATAGTGTTGTAATTATTGTCGCCCCAAAAAGAGCCATTGCCATAATACATCCCTCAACCATCGGCATGCTATGCAGATTAAACTCTTCTTTTATGTAAAACATAGCACCTGTTGAGATCACACAATAGTTCATAACCCGTTAGCAACAAAATAATGTTTGGCCAGTCTCTAGGAAAAGTTCTAACTATCAAAATGCATGATAAAGAATTATAGATTTATCGTGCACCGGATTGTTACCATGTACATTTATATTAGTTCGTGCATAACAATTTGAAGAAAAAAAATCAAAGATATAAACTCCACACATGTTCTAGATTACCTGGCAGATCACATCAACTTTATATCAGCTATGTATTGATGGTGCCTCATAGGCTATACCACACCCTCCCATCTACGAGCTGTTCATGCTCTAAGATGCTGATCTATAGGTCACACATTATGTTTAGTTTCTGATGAGCGTGTTGCTAGTCTTAAATAAATGATTTAAGTAACACCTTGGTGACAAGGTTCTCGTGGAAAAATAATGGTGTACGGTATCATTTTTTCTGGTATATCATAAGCTTCTGTTTGTGCATGAGATTTTTCAAAAAAAAATCGTGAACTGAAATAAACAGGTTGTTCACGTACTCTATTTATTAAAACTAAAAGTCTTTGAAGCTGTAGACACACCTCTCGGTCTACCTTTGACCATCCTATGATAATGCGAATAAAAATATATGGCATTCAGTAGTAGTGCTACTCTTACCCGACACACAAACTTTACCACATATGATTAGTTATGTGATTTAACGAAAGACTATAATATGGTAGACGCTGATGTGATATGGTTGAACGGTTGCATGTGGATCTCAACATGATGCACTATACTGTAGCCAAGAAATTAAACACTTAGCGGAATTCCCATGTAATCAGAACTTGCTGCCATGACGAAATACTACAAATTAACTTATCGAGTGATCTAGCTAAGATGTAAAATACAATGAAATAAAGGGGCTGCTTTTCACCTGCAATACTCGCATTGTCCCAACCTTGAAGCATGTTGCCGATGGACGCGACAAACGCAAGGAGCACTGCACCGTCCAATTTCCCCAAGTCACGAACCTTTCGGCAGGCTGCAACAACAACAAGAAACATAGTTACATGGTGAACAGGGTGAGCCAATGATGAAACCCTTTACATACACAGAAAAATATGAAGAGGATCCTGCAGTTTTAAATCTTATTTAGTTTGTTACAATCTTAAAATGCACCTAAAGCATATACTCCCTCCGATCCGTAAAATGTGTCGCTAGTGTAACTACCGATTTGTATACCGTGGGTTCAATTTCCACGACACTTTTAGTGGATCAGAGGGAGTAGTAAGTATTTGGGCTGTTTCACTCAAGTAAAATATGGCACGCAACTGATGTTAGTTGGCATGCACTCTAGCATAAACCCATTACATTTAAATCATTGTGGGTGCCGTAAAGGAAAATAGACGGCACAGAGGTGCACGGTTGTGCGTTGAAGGTTCAAGCACATATGTGCGGATGTATGGTTTGTCTTTTGCAATCTGAAGCCACAGTCACCCAACACAAGTATTCCTTATCGAAGTAATCAGCAATATCATTTGTTTCAAAATACAAGATGTCCTAAAAAAGTGTTTAATCAAACCTCTTCTGATCATCATTATTTTTAAACTTACTTTGATTCATTAGATAATAACAAAAGCATCAGACGCCACTCACAAAATTGTATATGATGGCTGCGGCCCCAAAATACGAAGGTGCAGCTATGAACCTGTATAGAAAATGCTAAAACCAATCTACAAGGACTAGCGAGATCTTCTCTTACCATGTTGAAAGGAGCTTCCAAGCGTCCAAGTCGTGGGCAGCAGAGAACGAGTTGAACCTCGGACGAGAGGTCCGGCATTGTCGACGAGTGGGGCGGCTAGATCGCCCATTCCTTGGAAGGAGAGGAGAAGCTTGTGAGGGCCTCGCTCAGAGACGAGAGGAGCTAGACGAGGAGACGATAGAGAAAGGTCGCCTGTTGGAGGAAATTGGGGAGGGTAGTTCACCTGCAGTGCAGTTGCATCTAACAGAACGCTATGTAGCCGTCGTCGCGGGTTGATATTTTCTCGCGATCGATCCGGCACCCCTCTCCCCGCTCCTGCTCCTATCCGTGCGCCCGCGTACGGGGCGACAAGACAATCGAACGGTCGCTCCGTCCCTCGCGCATAGCTAGCTAGACTCGCCCGCTTTTCTTATTTCGGCCCAACAGGGTTTCCGGCCCAAGTTCTGTACGTGAAAGGAGGCTGTACGTAACATTTTTTTCCGCGCCCGCGTTGTTGCTCACACGTTGGCCCCACAGCTGACTGTTTAGTTGTTGTGTCACATATTCTCAAAACAAAAGTTGGTGTTTCACTTGCATGCATCGGCCTGCTAGCTAGCACACTCATACCGTATAGCTAGCTGCAGCACTGTTGTTGTTTGCAAGCATGCGCACTGGCTGTTGCTAGCTAGAAAAAAGATGCATGTTCCATTTACACCTGCACGGCTAACTGATGGCTAGTTCATTCCCTCGAGTTGTTCATCGTGGCAAGTTCGGTTCCACGTCCTCTGAGCCTACAGCCGTGACGACGGCCGATGCCTCCAACAGCTGCGACGACTACGAGATCGGCTTTTGCCTAGTCGGATACGTGGCCGGCGGCCGGTATCAAATAGGCGAGATCGGCCACCATGGACGATGGTACAAATAAGTTTTTTTTGCTGATTACAATGTTGCTTAAGTCCATCAAATTTGTACCAAAGGCGCAATTTTTTTGTTGAGAAAGCAAATGGGAGATGCTGCAATGTTTTTTGGGGCGTTTGTTACAAGTTTGTGTTTCTCCTCGCGTGTTTTGATGTCGTATGTATGCTTCTAAATTGTAACAACAACTCGTATTGTTTTTATTGCGAAAGCACCTGCTAGATGTTGCAATGTATACTGGGTCTTTGTGTCTATGCTTTTTTCTTTCCATGTACTTTTTTTAAATGTTGTAAGTACATGTTTTTGTTGTTACTGTTTATGATTTTTGTTAAAATAGGTGATAAATTTTGTTGCAAATGAATCAATAAAAATAAATTGATGCTCAAACACTTTTTAATTGCTGCAAATATTTTTTGTTGTTGTAATAGTGTGATTTTTGTTGAAATTGTTGCTGATTTTTGTTGCAAATCAATCCAAGGCAAACAAAATATTTTTTAACCCTTTTTTGTTTATAACGTCACCTTTTTTCGAAATGTTGCAAAAAATTGTTGCCATACTGTAATTTGTTTGTACACGGGACGAGAAGTTTTTCTCCAATACTCAGAACAAATAGCCACTGTGGCATTTTTGCTGAAAATAATGAGAAGGTCGGGGCAACACGATATACCCCTTCGTTTAACTGAATTTGTTGTGTAGTGCGGGTTGATTTCCAAAAAGTGAGGGGCTAGAACGCAAAATTGTATTGTGCTGATTTTTGGACGCATAATCACGATCTGACGGTCAGATAGGGGACCTAGATTTGGCCAATCTAGGCCGACCTACGCCTTGCGCTGGCTAAAATATAACCCTCCCGTATGAAGAATTGACAGGGTCGTCCCCTTCGTATCAGACGCAGACACCTCCACTCCGCAATCCTTTCATCTTCTCCTTTATCATTCAGAAGCTTGGCGCAGAAAGCATGGAGGGCGGTGGGATCAAATCTACATGTCTTCCGTCGCAACAACGTTCCTGATGGCCCACGTCCTCTCTCACGCACCCACATGAAACGGGTCACCGGCTTGAGCACGGTAGGCCGGACATTGAGGAGGAGGTGTTATGGCGCTAATGAATAGAAAATGTCAACTTTGGAGTGCTTAAATTGTCAGAATACATGCACTATCTGTATTACGTAGGCTGTAGCTGAACCAGACAAATCTTGCTAGTGCCCATGAATCAATGGAGTTCGTCGCGGTACCTTCGTCCGTCGGCAACGGAGCCGCTCGGCGACGGACTGCAGTCTTTGAGCTTCTTACTTGTTGCATAGGAGCACGGAAATAGATCATTTTCCCAATGATGTCAAGGTTCTGAATGTATGTTTTATGGTTAGTTGGCTACTCCAGAAGTGCAGTTTTGCGTGGTCAATCCTTACAATGCTGGACACTACATGAATTAAGTATAGTTATCATAACCATGCATGAGCATTAATTGTATACCTTGAAAGAGAGATACAACTGCAAAGTATTAGTACTAGTATGTTCTTTTCAGTTATAATATTATTTGTCTTGGTCTAACATAAAAGAAAATTCTGTTCACAAGTTTTTTTTAGATAAAAGGCCGAAACGCCCAGCATTAAAGCAAATTGTGTTCACAAGTCACCTGATCAAATCCACTAGTGTCGGTTATAAGAACATCTCTAGCAGGTACCCAAAAACGCAAACCATATAACCCGTTTATGGTTCCCCTGTAACTAGTTTACTGGTTTGCAAAGTCGTCAGGCGGAACATATGCAGCAAAATTGTAATGAACTTTCTAAGAAAACTTCACGCTAGCATTTGTTCATCAAGCAAACATTGTTCATCTGCTAGCAAGCATTAATACAAGATCAAACATATTTTTTAGTGCTAGATTTTTTAAGTAGACCTAAATTTTTTAACTAGTTGCCGGAGGTCACGCATGATTAGGCTCTGGCCGCACTCCTCCGTCTCCCAATGTCATGCACGCGCTGCATGCTCGACACTCAACCGGAGACCATGCGCGAGCCAGTCGGCGTTCATCACTTGGGCCCACTTATCGGCCCAAGAAGAAAAATGATACCAATAGTGACACCATCATCTAATTCGGGAGACCTAGGTCTACGGTTTCCCTCGGACCATCCCGAGGAGGATGACGACAGCTTCAGCAAATATGACCGCGTGTGGCCCTAGAGATCCTGCCGCCGCCACGCCGCCAGGGCTTTGCCCGACGACGTCACTGGCGAAGGCGCGTGCCGTTTAGGAGGAAGGGCGGGAAGCGCCCCGGTGTGGCCCATGCAATGGAGAGGAGAATGTTTTTTTTAGAAAAAGGGGTTCCCCGTTCCATTTTCAGTGAAATGAAACAGAGCGCAAAACGCTCAGTTAAGTTTTACAGCATCCGAGACACTGCTGTCATTACAGGACCAGGTTCTAATAAAAACCTGATTAGTAATATGGCTTTTTAATCTGGATGATTCATCAATTAATCATTCAACTCACGGGGCTCCACCTTGCAATCATACTTCTGTTCTCCATGTCAACATAATCCATAGGCGAGAGTAGGGTTTCTCCCATCAGATCCGCCCGAACCTAGGTTTTTTAGATTCACACATCTAACCAACGTTTCTTCCTTTGTTGATCACAATCACTATGTGATTACTACGCTTCTAATCCTATGTCCATTTCAATAGTTACGTGATACTATGATGACAGAAAATTTCTACCATATTTCATGAGAAGAAAATGGCTAATTCTTAATCTACAAGGTGTGGTACCTACATATATGTTGAAATATTTATTCCTATACCAATTTACTTATATTTCTATTCTTTTAAACCCGTAATTCTCTGCCATTATGTGTACGTACATGATGCAATGCTAGATTGATCTAGATTATCTAATGCATGGACCTCTTTTTAGAAATTGTTCTAACATGGAAATTGGTAACTATAAAGATTAACCATGAAACCAGTTGATGATTATGATATACTCTTCCGCCGCAGACCCGCAAACCGAGCAGCCGGCCTGTTCCTCATGTATCCCCTGCTTGATTAACTCCAAAACTGTATAAAGCTACCATGTTGATTCCCCGGAATCAATACACATATATAAACATACCACGTCCATCTACCAGTCTACCAATCTTTACATATGCATCCATGGTGATCGAGGAAGCGATCTCCAGCCTCCAGGGCCAAAACTAAACTAAGCCGGCGAGGCATTCACAGGAGCCTTCTCGTGGAGATCGACGTCTCCGGTACCAGCTGCGTCATGGTTCGACTTCTTGAACCTGTACCAGCGCGCGCACGCCACGAAGTACACCAGGTTCAGCGCTGCCATGGCGGCCGTCACAAGGTAGAACAGGTCCACCCTCCCCTCGTCCAGGTCCTGCGCCAGCCAGCCCGTGGTCCGGTTAACCACAATCACCATTAACCCACTCGCGTAGCTGGCGACCGCGAGCCCCAGGAAGAAGAGCGCCCCAGCGACGCTCCGCATGTTCTCCGGGAACTGCCGGTAGTAGAACTCCGTCTGCCCGATGCTAGCGAACGCCTCAGAAAATCCCGACACCACCTGCTGTGGCACCAGCCAGAAGCACGACATGGGTGCCGACCTCTTCCGCCGTTCGCGCTCCACCACTGCCGCCACCACCATCGTGACGACGGAGAGCACGAGGCCGATACCGATGCGCTGGAGCAGACTGATCCCGCCCTCGCGCCCAGTGACACGCCGGAGCGCCGGCACCAGCAGTCGGTCATACACAGGGATCCACAGCGTGAGAGTGAGCATGTTGAAGATGACGAAGGAGCCCTGCGGGATCTCGAAGCCAGAGTTTCCGACGCGGCGGTCTGTCTGGGCCGCCTGGAGCACAGTGTAGGTGCCAAGCTGGGTGAACACCAAGAAATAAATGATCCCCGACGACCACACCGGGATGATGCGTACCAGACACTTCACCTCCTCCACCTGTTGCACCGTACACAGGCGCCACGGGTCCGCCGGCGTCTTCCCGTCTGCACGGAGCGCGTCCTCGGGGGCCCGCAAGGCCGCCTGTCGAGGCATGTGAACTGATCCGTGTAGGCAAGCTTAGATACGAGCTTGCTCCGGTGCGGCGGATCGAACAGCTGCGAGGACGCGTTGGGTATCGAGAGGCGGCGCTTGCGGGCGGCGGCCACCAGCACCCGGGCGAAGCTGGTCAAGGGGCTTCCCTCAGGCCGGACACGGACGTAGAATCGTGTGCCCATGAAGAAGACGGCACAGGATGCGCCCATGAGCGCGGCGGGCACGGCAAGGCCGAGAGCCCAGTTGACGTTGCTCTGGAGGTAGATGATGACGGTGGAAGAGAGCATCACGGCGATGGTGAAGGTGAAGTAATACCAGTTGAAGAAGCTTGCGATGCCGCGGCGGCCTTCCGCAGTGCGCGGGTCAAACTGGTCAGCGCCGAAGGCCAAGTTACATGGTCGGATGCCGCCGGCGCCAACGACGAGGAAGAAGAAGGAGGCGAGGAGCGCCGCCATCTGGCCGCCCGAGGGCCCCTGGCATTGCTTGCCTCCTACTTTGGAGGGGTTACAGGTGGGAGGGTGGAGGGAGTGGAGGGCGGCGGTGAGGGTGAGGATGACCATGCCAATGAAGGATGAAATGGTGGCGGCGGCAAGGGTGTTGTAGCGGCCAAGGTAGGTGTCGCAGATGAAGGCACCGGCGACAGTAGCTAGGTTGCTAGTGCCGGAGAAGACGTTGAGGAGGGTGGCGGCACTCACGCTCTGCATGTGGTACACTTTCGTCAGGTACACCAGCATGTTGGACAGCGTCCCGATCGTCCCAAGCTTCTCGAACGTCTCGTTCCCTGCACAACCAAATTCATTACATTGCATTGTTACTAGTTGCTCACAGTTATGTCAGTTCAATTTATTGTAAAAACTATAGGTAGAGTACTCCAAAATTAAATCCGGAAATGAGCAGTATTTTGTCAAACTTAGTACTCCCTCCGTTCCCAATTAAATGCCGCAAGTTGTACAAGGTTTTGTACATGTTTAGCTCATTTTTCACGTCACTTAAAATGGATAAGAGGGAGTAGCCATTTGCCACAATTGTCCAAGCGTTATTCTTTGAGGGATGAAAAATCGAATAGCGTCTGTGATAAGTAAAATTATGACCCAAAGTACATATGTTACTTCATTTTGTGGATTTTGAAACAAAGGCAAAAGTTTTGACTTTTATATTTATATAGAGGAGTAAACATCGGAGGACTAGGCCAAAATAAAAGTAATAATCTGGTGAACTTTGATGACTATGGCTTGGATAGAAGTATACATGGCTTGGATAGATTTGTGCTAAGAAACGAGGAGGAAGTATACATGGCTTGGATAGATTTGTGGGCTACTACTCAATCGTCATAGTTAAACTTTCTTGCCGAAGGTCATAGTGAAATTCAATCGTCATAGTGAAGCAAGACCTTTGGGAACATGTCACAGCACGGCATGCATATGCATGCAACTAACTGAATTATTGGTTCCATCCGTTCTACTCACTGTTTGCTTTTCCGGTTAGTCAGATCGGCCACACGTACGGTTTGTTGAGATTCGGTTGAAGAACAACAACAGAAATTCGCAGCAGAATTGAGCATGCATGATGGATATTGCCATGCAGATTACTGCTTTTGATGCATGGCAATTTTCACTCGACAATTGAGCTCAAGATGGTAACCACTCACCAATGACATATGGCATGGCCTTCCATCCGCGGTGGTTCTGGACCGGCTCGCCAGCTTCCTCCTCCTCCGACGGGACGGCCTCTTCCTCGGAGGAGAAGACCTTCACCGTCTTCATCTCCATGCTGGTCTTGCTCTCCTGCTCCTCCTGCTGAGGCTTGGGGGCGTCCATCTCCGCTGCACTAGCTAACCAAGCAGCCAGTCTCATAACACTGAAACTGCAGCGTGGGAAGCACAGGAGAAGAGGCAGGGGTGTATAAATAAGACAGGGTATGGCATCTTGCTTCCAATATACTTGGCAGCTTGAGGACCTATTAGATTTTTGGAGGATTCAATCCTATAGAAAATTTTACTTTTTTGCTTCTTTGATTTGTAGGATTGGATTGTATAGAAACTTTTACTAAGAAATTTTTGTACTAAATCACATATGAATTATAACATCTAATTCAAGCTCTTTTACAATTCCTTTGCTGGAACCAAACAAATTTAGATACAAACCAAATCTTATAAGATTGGAATGTGCATGACATGTCAATCCTATTCTTACATCTTTTCTATCCTACGAATCAAACAGGCCCTGAGAGAGTGAGAGGGACGGCACATAGGAAGGTAGCCAAGTTGAATGGTTTCTCTCGCTCACTCAGTCACTCTCTCTCGATGAATGCTGTAATGTGAGATATTGCAGAGAGCAACAGCTAGCGAGCGTGTTTGAGACACGGCGAGAGAGACTAGTGCTCCGTCGATCTTATTTTGTCAAGCATATGTATAATCGGTCAAACTTAAACTATGTTGACTTTTACTAAAAATATATGCTCGGAGGGAGTCCTATAAACTTGGAGAAGTACAGGTGCAAAAATGATGCAGGTCATGATGGTATGGTGGTCCGCGCATGCAGGCTGGCCTGCTGCTGCATGTCTCGCCCGTCTTTGCACAAACCCAAGCCCCACGTCTCATAATTATTGGTCAGGGTACAGGGCTACATAAATAGTGTGAAAACAAACATTTTCGAAAAAATTCAGTGAGTATATACCCCGTTTCAAAAAACAACTGATCGTCCGACCTAGACAGATCACAGACCCCATGCCACGTGGTAGTGAGAAGACACAACTAAACAATCGTCTCGAGCCAAGCTCAAAGTTCGAACTTGCTAACGTGTACTCCAAACTGCATACATCTAAATTATGGACTACAAACTGAAATGGAAGGTGTACAATTAAGCCAACATACCTTGCTCTTACAATCAACCATTGGTAGACCACCTCTGAAGAACACTCAAATTATGCATACCTGGTTTGCATCTATACCAAATCGGTAGCGATGGCACTCATGGATCCATGCAGATTCGTTGGGAAACGTTTTGATGAAGTTTCGTCATTAGATGCTGAGTTGATGATAAAAGAAATGGGTGGAAGGTGCTAGCTCAAAGAGGACAGAAGATTTACACATCATGCATAACATATTTATGAAGCCGAATTGCGAAGGAGTGCCTACCACTTAAACAATTCAAAATATAATCTACCAGCAGCCAAAGAACTATTTCATCAATGTCCACATAAATAACACTCCAACCATATGTGTGTAAAGGGCTTCTTTTTTTTTTTGCGAAAATGTGTGTAAAGGGTTTCAGAAGCAAATCTGTTTTACGTAACTTGTACAAACTGAAGCATCTTGTAAAAACAAATGTAATGTGTTACCATACTATAATCATGAACATGTCATGTGAAATAGCTGTGATAAACTGAATTTTTTCTGAAGAATTATCTCCTAACATATGAACTGTTACATCAACTCCTTTTTTCGAACGTAGCGTTTTCCTCCCACGACAAGGAAAGGCGGCGATCTAGGGTTCCTCCCTAGTCACTGCCACCATCTAGTCTATCTTTGGCTCTATGCCATTTTCTGACCGTGAATCGACGGGTCCCCGCCTTCCCTGCTTGCTGTTTCTGCGGCGGGAGGAGGTGGGGACCTCGGACCAGCACTCGGCGTTGTACTAAGGTCACTAAAGTTAGAATTTGGTCAACCGACAGCGACATCATGGTTGCTATGGCGGCGATGTACCGGCCAAGAATAAGGTATACCTGCCTCCTCGTCCACCTCGTCTGCAGCAATCTTGCTGATGGCGTTGAGGAGGACAGGGTTCGTCTGGTCGTTGCTCCCATCAAGTGGTTTATCTCGTCGTGTATTACAGGTTTAGTGTCGGAAGATTTGGATCAATGCAAAGGTTCAATGGTGACGATTTTGGCTCTGGGGTGTTGGTCCTGAGGGGCACGTGCATGAAGACTTCCCGGCTGTCATCAACAACGCCAGGCCATCTCCGGTAGGAGAGCGGCGACAGTGGTGTGTCAGCGGTTCGCTCTAGTGGCGGTAGTGGTTAGGTGCTCAAAGATCTCGATGTAATTTTTATTATGTCTAGTGTTTTGTACTGCTTGTGAATTTCTATAATAGATCTGGATCCTTCTCGAATAAAAGAACTATTACAGCAAGGTGTTAACTTCAGAGATTGAAAATCTCCAGCACCGTACAGGTGCCTCAGAAAAAGCTTGAGTACAAACAATGGTCTGCGTTTACCTATGGAATTGTAGAATGCATAATATTGGTGCACTGATATTCTGCACAGTTACCAACATATCTCACAAAAAATTATCGGCTTTAGCATTTTGTTCTGTGTAACTCTTTCGCTTAAAGCAAAACATCGAAACTTCAATGTGATACCTTAGGTATATGATATGATTGATGTTATCCACATCCATTGATGCTGTCGGACCAGAAACAACACACTCAACCTGCGTCTTGGTTGAGATTGCAGTGTTCTGGTTAATACAACAATCATGCCCTCCTAGTTGTTATTCTACATGACAGCAACCCAACCAGCATCGTTGGTAGCCTCGCGTTGAGCATCATCTAAATATAAGCCTCTGCAGTTTCCTTCATATCGGTGAGAACATGGTAACTGTCAGTTATGTCTGCGTATCCAGAGAATAAATTGTAACTATAAGCTAATGTTTAAAGGGTGCAAGAGAAATGCATATGCATGTCCAGGAAAAAATTACAAATATTTTCCTGACGTTTCAAGGGGTATGCTCACCTGAAGAGTGGACTTGTCGGTGCCCTTTGGGGCTGTGGTCATGATGCCGGACAAATCTACAAAAAATCAAACTGGTTCATTTTAATTTCAACTTTGAGCCACGCCTTTACGTCATGTCCAACAATCTCATCGCCTTTCCTTTTGGTTCCAAAAAAAATGGTAGAGAAGCAATACTCAGACTTGTTCCCATGTTTCCGGATCTTTTTAACTGTAACCGGCAGGAGCTCTGCCATTGCATTAATAAAAGAAATAATTGATCCAGTTTAGAAAGAGAAACTGGACCCAAACCCATACATTGCACGGTTAATTACGGGGACAGGCAAAACCACTCAACACTCCAGCATTTTCGGATCTCAAAGCAGCATTTGCATTTCCGAAAGAGCGTGATAGATTCTATCCACGTACTCAACGTGAACAACGTCACATCACATTTTCATCATCTAACGGGATAGCTATACCTAAGAACCATCACGCGACCTGATGTCCACATGCGACTAAACAAAATGAAGAAACAGATGCTAACCGCTAATCAGTGCAAATCTCTACTATATAATATAGCTAGAGGTGATGGTTGGTACGTTTTTTAGATTTCCAATTTTACCCCTGCTGAGTTAAAAGTATTACACGCTCTGCCACCTCCAAGTCAAACGTACCGCTTCGATGACTCAAAATCTGAAAATCACGCCGCGCCCCCAACAGTCCCACTCGATTCCCCTCGCTCAGAAAAAATCTGTCGACCTGCTCAGTCTCTTGTTCCGCCGCTCTTCTCGTCTTCCCGTACACATCTGCCTGATCTACGGCGCAGAAAGAACTCACCCGGGAGTGGTGAATCGACCATCTCCGCGCCTGCGCCACCTCTCGCCGCACCTCCTCGCTCGCTTTGGATTGTTTCCTGTCTTGGATCGACTGAACTGTAGCCCCTGAACCCTATCGAGTAGAGAATGTGTGCGACGAGTGGCTGCCGACCTTGGCAGCGGAGCATGGTGTGCTCCGAGAAGGGCGCCGGCAGATGCGGCTGCAGTTGAAGAGGATCCGCGCGTGGTCACAGAGGATCTGGCCGATGGGGTGTCGAGCTTGGCGCCGGGATGTCCGTTAGTAGGCGAGGTAGCTGGGGACTCCGGTTGTGGAGCTCCCGGCGACGACGATTGGCGCATCTCCGCCCAATAGCCTGCCTCCTCCTCTCTCTCTCCCCAACGGGAAACACAGCAGCTGCCGGCGGGCGGCGGGAAACCCCGAGGGCGTGAGTCCTAGCCCCGATCACAACCTACGTCCACGTCTTCCTCCATCCCTACTTCTCCGTCCGCCTCCTCTCTCTCTCCATAACTACCTGCCGTGTCCGCCGCTCAATCGACCCCGAGCCAGCCGTGCCCATAAGCCCAGTGCCTTCTCCGCTCCCCGTCCTTCCCACGGAGCTCCCGCCCCTAGCCCATGCCGGCGAGCTCCAAGACTGGAGCTCCCGGCGGCCTGCAGCCCGTGAGCTGCTGCCGCAAACTCGGATGCGGCGCTCCACTTCTTCCGTTCTTCGTCCACGAGATCTCACCGGCAAATGAGCTGCTCAGTTCGTGTATGCTGCCTGGTCTTATCTGTTGCCTTTTTTTATGTATATATCTTGCGGTGGAAAAGCCAATAGCAGCTTGATTGATTATGTCTCTGATGCACAAAAGCAGAGCAGATTAGACTTTCTTTCTTGTTTTTCTAACTTATACTCGTATCTTTACTGAACATTATCAAATTGGCAATGGGCTTATCTATTTTATTTCTTCAGTACACATGAAACTTTTTACTTTGGTATCACCGACATGAAAAAAAAATCAAATTGGCAATTGGCCCGCCTCTGCTTGATGGTACTTTACCCAGTACAATTGAAAGTAAACTTGATAGGGCAGGGCGATTAAGACAGGCAAAATACATTGAAAACAAAGGGATGCTAGATTAAAAATATAGATGTTACAAATGGATCAAATGAGACATGGCATTTTGTTGTTATAGTTTAATTAAAATCCGCTGCAACGCGTGGGCATGTTGCTAGTTTAAAATAGTATGCTTGGGTTCCAATGCATGTACGTACGCTAACCAACCATACGTTGATAACACAGCTTATCAGTTAATTAAACAGACAGAAGCATCGCTCAATGGATATTCCTCCGAATCCATTACGTCTCCGCCATCTGAATAAGATGCGTAGTCAAAGTCAATGAATCCAAGAGCGTTGCTATTTACTAACCTTATAGGTACATCTCTATACACAATGCCACTTACTCCTGTTTTAAACTAAACATGTTTAAGTTTGACCACAATCTCAACGAATGTACTGCAGATGATGGATGGATCAAGAGGGTATGACCTGGTTTCAGCCAGCAGGTCTTCAGGGTTCACTCCTGGGTCAGTATCGCTAAGGAGCTATCACATTGACCCATGACCGACATGCAGCTGTGCAAGAACTAACCATGCTTATGGAGGAGGAGATTTGGCTCATGGGTGCATATGCACCAATTATGTATTTTTTTTTAATTTTTTTTCAGAATGTCAAAAAATTCCAGAAAAAAATCTGGATGTAGATTACAACATGATGTGTTAGCACAAAAAAAATCAGGGTGAAAAAACTTTTTTTGTGATCTGTACAAAAAAGAGAAAAAACTGACGCGTATATATATGTTTCGGTGTGTCCGGATTTGTCTTTTTTGCACAGGTTGCAAAAAAACTTTTTTCTTCACGAAACTTTTTGTGTCAACATGAAATGTCATGAACTGCATGAAAAAAAAATTGAAATTTTTTGACATTTCGAAAAATGTTTTCCGGGTAGTGGGACCCACTACCCGTATTGAATTTCCGCCATGCTTATACCATTAATTGTTCTATGTTGACTGAAAGAGATAGCATGGCAACTACATGGGAGGCCCCGAGCTAGCCAGCTAGCATAGCAGGAAGCTTCTCAGAAACAGTCCTCGACTATTATCCTGCATCGATCACACTTCAAGGACGAATGGAATGGTAAGCGCTGCTAGAGAACGACCTTCTGCCTAAGAAGATCAACTTCTTTGTTTGGTTCTCCCTCACAGCCATTTTTTTTTACCCCAGGCTGACAGGCGAGAGCAAGGGCGGCAGAAAGCCACAAGTTGTTGGTTTCTCCTTGCTTTCTATCTGCCTTGTCTCCTCGGCCTCTAGCACCAACAAAAGGTATTACACTTGTTCACTCTTCTCTTATCTTGCTGCTTCTGTCTCTGATCTGCTAGGTAGCAAGCATATGCACTGCCACTAACCGTTTGTCGAGCACACATGGCCGTGGTCAGCAGCGCACGCGCTTCTCTCCCTTCGCTGTCGACGTCGCCATTGCCGCCCCTTTCCCCTCGGTCGCCGCGGCTCAGGGTGGAGAGGATGTTCTCCCAGCGGGGAGGGAGCGGGCAGCCATCGTCCAGCACCAGCAGGGCTAAGAGGAGCGCCGGCCTCGGAGAGATCGATGAGGAGGCTGCGGCCGTCTCGGAGGACGACGACAACGATGGAGGGAAACTGTATGTGGCCGTCGGGAAGGACCTCAAGGACGGCAGGTCCAACCTGCTCTGGGCCGCTCGGAACCTCTTGGCCGGTGATCTCAGGCTTGTCCTGCTGCACGCCCACCAGCCTGCCGAGAGAATTATGACTGGTAAAGCCATCACCTTTGGTCGCTTCAGTCTTAGTTTTATCTCATCTGCGTCAACTCATGGATGAAGCAGCCTTGCTCATTTCCATCCTATGCTTGCCATGCTCCTGCAAAAATGATACAAATGAACTTAGCAGGAAGCAAATCGTTGTTCTCAATGAACTCTGCAGTAATTGCAGTTGCTGTGACATAATTTCAGAAAGCACTCGTCTATTTGCAGTAATCATTGCACGTACTTGTTCAGTACTCAAAGCAAAATCTTCCTGATTACCTCTAGCTTTGCCGTATTATGCGCAGGATTATGCAAGGTTTCTGCAAGCCAACTCGAAGAAAAAGAGCTCAAAGCATATAGGACAATTGAAAAGGAGGAGATGAACACGCTTTTAAACCAGTACCTCAACTTCTGCAGAGTATCTCTGAAGGTCAATTACCTAATTCACAAAAGTTGTACTATGAATTATAATATCATATTCATCTCACTCAAAAATAAAAATAAAAATACAGGTGCAAGCTGAAACATTGGTGATCGAGAAGAACAATCCTGCAAATGGCATTGTTGAGCTCATTGATCAGCATCACATTAAAAAGCTTGCTATGGAGCCTCTTCCGTCTCAGTGTATGTCCAGATGCAATACTCCAGCCTTATAATTAGGCTTCCTGAATAAGTATACAACAGTTATTTCTAACTGCCATGTTTCTGTAAAACTAGGGACTCTATAAGTTAGTATCCAGTAATATGCTCAACTCATGTACATGTAAATTTCTTATTTCTTGATAATGTCTTATGTTTGTCTTTCCTGTGCATTTCTTAGTTAGCAAATGACAATCACAGCTTGACATCAAAATTCCAATAACAATCTATGGTAGTTACCATCTCATCTTTTGTCTAAAGTTCAAACTGAAGTCGAATATTTTGATCAATACAGAATCTGAGTTATTTATGTTGATTATGAATCTTTCATGAACAGGAAGAGGAAAGTACCGAAATCAAAAGTTGCTGCCATTGTGCATCTACAAGCTAAATCATATTGCCACATCTTCTATATTTGCAAAGATACTCTTGTTTGCTCTAGGTATGAATGGCATGCAGTCCTCAAGCCAATATACAGCAAATGCTACATATAGTTGACAAATTCATCTCGAGCATACTCAGAATTATTTCTAGCCTGACAAAACAACGGTAACATTGTTCTTCGTCATTTTATAGGGAAGCCACTCAGCCTTCTGCAAAAGTAGAGTCGCCACGAAGCAGCTGCACTAGCTCTGTCTCAGATCAGCCTGAGTTCTCTCTACGATCCATATCACTGCCGCCAGGGCATCCAGGTTTCTTAGGCTCTACAGATCAACAAGCCCTTCAACGAAGGTCTAACACAGTTAGTTATACCTTGTCTGGAATGATAGCAGATAGTGTATATGGAATGATAGCAGACAGTGTGGAGAACGTGTCAGCTGTGAGACGGGAGTCGATTGATATGGCAAGAAGACGGGAGTCGATTGATATGACAACATCAGGTTTCTCTCTCAATTCCAGCCAGCAAAGCACTGGGGGATCCTCATGGGATCTGAAGGGTTTGGACAGCATGGATGGATCACCAGCACCTGTTTCAATTGCAAGCTCTGATGAAAATCAGCGCCCCATGGTAAGCCATATTGGACTGAACAGAGTTCCTAAGAATAGCATATTGTGCTGCTATATTGCTCTATCATCCAAATTTAGGTTGAACAAGCAAGGTCTTTAGTTATAGTATCATATGTAATACTTATTGGATAATGTCGTCAGACTTATTAAATTTAGAGTAAACCTAATGTGTGCAGGTGGAAACTGTCATACAAAATGAAGTGTTTGAGCAACTGCACAGAGTGCGCAATGAGCTAGAGCGCTCAAGAAAGGAAGCATCCGAAGGACGGCAGAAAGCAGAGAGAGATCTGTTTGAAGCTTCTATAATGGTATGTTATTTGTCATTGCAACATACTTTTAGTTATCCCTTACTTGATGGTAATGTGGCTATCGAGTAAGGAATCTGTTTTTCTTGCAGTTCAAAGCACGGGAGAATTCACTCAGAAAAGAAAAAAATGAGTTAGAGGAAAAACTGACCAGAGAAAAGACCATCCTCGAAAAAGAGCACATACATATATGCAACAAGCTGCAGAAGGCAAATGAGCAAAGGGCAGAACTGGAGAACAAGCTTCTCCAGGCTACTTCCCTAATGGAAGAGCTCGAACAGTTGCGAGGAGAGCTGCAGCGCGAGAAAGACCATTCTGTTAGAAAAGCAGAAGCGATGCGCCAAATAAACGGTAACAATGTATTATTTGGCTCTACTGGTGCAGTTGTCTTGACAGAGTTCAGCTACGAAGAGATAAAAGAAGCAACCGACGACTTCGATGACTCCAAGAAGATCGGGCAAGGTGGATGTGGAAGCGTCTACAAGGGATTTCTCCGTCATACTACTGTGGCTATAAAGAAATTCAACCGTGAAGGCACAACAGGAGAGAAAGAGTTCAATGACGAGGTAATCTTAATCATTCTTTACAAAATACATGTTCAATGCATCAGATTAAGATTAAGAGTAAGAAGTGTTATCAAATGAGAAAGAATAAAAAGGGGCATCTAAAATATTTGATTTCTTAACATATTGCAGGTAGAAACACTCTGTAGGATGAGGCACCCAAACCTCGTCACCCTGATAGGAGTGTGCCGAGAGGCCAAAGCGTTGGTTTTCGAATTCTTGTCGAACGGAAGCCTAGAGGACTGTATGAAGTGCAAGCACCAAACAAAGCCACTCTCATGGAGAATGCGCATCAGTATCGCTGCCGACATCTGCACAGGACTTATCTTCCTCCACTCCAACAAACCAAAAGGCATTGCCCATGGTGATTTGAAGCCTGACAATGTCCTCCTGGACACTAGCTTTGTTTGCAAACTAGCAGACTTTGGGATCTCCCGTCCCTTGAATCTGACAAACACCACCGTCACCCCTTACCACCGGACAAACCAGATTAAAGGCACAATGGGATACATGGATCCAGGATACGTTGCCTCGGGGGAACTCACAGCACAGTATGATGTCTACTCCTTTGGGGTAGTTCTGCTACGATTGCTAACTGGCAAGAGCCCCCTAGGCCTTCCGAATGAGGTGGAGACGGCCTTGAGCAATGAAATGTTGCAAGATATAATTGATACTTCCGCAGGGGAATGGCCACCTGAGTACGCTGAACAGTTGGCAAGACTGGCACTGAGATGTTGCCGGTACGACCGGAAGGAGCGGCCTGATCTTGCAAAGGAGGCCTGGGGTATCTTGCAAGCTATGATCGACTGTCCATACAATAAATGCCAGCCACCAAAGTTTTTCATCTGCCCGATGACAGAGGTCCGTAAACAAATCAAAGAAATGAAGCACTTGAATCATGTGTGCCGTAGGTCGCACCAACAGTTACCTTCCATTTACCTGATTACAATTCAGTCACTACAGTATTTAATGTCTACTGATATAGTTAGGTTTTATTTGCTCTCAAGTAGGCGGTTAGCGTTATCACCTCTAGTTTGATATAACCGTGCATCTTTATAATATTTTCAGGAGATCATGAGGGATCCACACATTGCTGCTGATGGATTCACGTATGAAGGTGAAGCCATCAAGGACTGGCTTCAAAGGGGCCATAAAATGTCCCCCATGACCTACCTTAGTTTCACACACCAGGAGTTAATACCGAACAGTGCCCTTCGTTTTGCAATTCAAGAATGGCAAATGCTACAACAAGCAAGATTTCAACCTTCCATGTGAAACAAATTGTTTTAAGTTGTACAAGTCTAGAGATTCTTTTTCTCTCTTTAGGGGCTGTTTGGAATGGATGTAAAATTTATGTGGCTGCTGCTATTTAGCTCAAACTTGAACTAAATGCCGGTGGACAAACTAATTTTACCCGCATTCCAAACAGGGCCTTAGCAATTAGCACTATCTAAATGTTTGGCCCCACAAATCAGAAGTGATGTACATGCTTTCAGGCACATGTGTTTGGGATGAACTGAGAAGGTATATTAACTGTCCAAGAGGAAGGTTTATTCAGACTGAATGAGAACTGAAGTGTATACCCATTTTCTCTCTCGCTTTTGCAAAGTTAGAAGTTACAGCAAATCAGCATGGTCTCCACAAAGTTGTAGTACATCAGCAATCAGATATATCAGAAGTTAGATGGTTAACACACAAACGGTCTACAATAATTTCATTACTTCATAGATTAACTATGATTTTTTTTATCTTTAGAACTACAGATACTGGTCTGACTTAATAATTTCACTGCATGCTTCCATTTTATAGAAGTTTAAAAAAAACGAGGCAAAAGCTTTGCCTTTTATATTGATATAGGAGAAACAAATACAACCCGGCCTAGGCCAAAAGAAAAAAGGGTCACATCTAAAAAAGATATTAGCCGATGATTTCTGCCAACATCTTTGCTCCTGCTAAAATCCAATTCCTGCCCTCGCTTTTGATGCGTTGGAAAAGGAGGAAGTGCTGGGAGAATTTGTTGCTGAAAACCCTAGCTTTCCTTTCCTTCCAGATTTCCCACGTGATTAGAATGATCACCGTCTTCAATCCCTTGTGAGAGGGACACGGTGAGGTCGCCAAGTTCCTCCAATAGTCAAACACCATTGGTTTGGTGGGCGCCATACTCTGCGTAAGCCTGGGGCATCTAGCCACATCTTAGCCAGATGGCGGCATCCGCCCAGTTTCTCTTGGAGTAGCAGCATTCTAAAAGGATGTGCCTTGCTGTTTCTGGCTGACGACTGCACAGCTGGCAAGCAGGTTGGTGGGGCCATCCTCTAATAGCCAGACGGTCTGAGGTCCAAAATCTGTTCTGGAAAGCAAGCCACGCAAAAAAAGGAGCATTTCGGAGGTGCCCAAGTCTTCCAAACAACGCTCATGAAGGAGTAGGACGAGGCGCCAAGGAACTGGGCCTTCTAGGCAGAGCTTGCCGTGTAAATCCCTCAGAGCTTGATAGCGCCCAAGTGATGGAGTCTTCAGTGCCGGGAGAAAGGGTTACCACCTGAATGAGGCCCCAGAGGTGGATGAACTGGGAGATGTGGTCGACAGATAAGTTGTCCACAGGAGAGGTCCAAAATCCACTAAGTCAATGAGAGCGTCATGGACATTCCGGTTCTTTCGTTTGGAAGCTTCGAAGAGGCTTGGCGCAATAACCATAGGGGGAAGGCTATCAAGCCAAGAAATCCCCAGAACAATGCTTTGCGACCGTCACCATCGTAGCTGCGTTGACAAGGCTCTTGTCAGTCCAATCAATGGGCGTTTCGGAACAACCCAAGGCTTTCAGGAGAGGCCCACGCATCATAGCCACCGAAGTCGTAGAGCTTGAGAGAACTTTTCCAGGTTAAGGATCCCAAGCCCGCCAAACTTCTTAGGATGGCAAACATTATCCTAGTTTATCCTGCCGCCGCTAATAGCGTCGCTGCAGTTCCAAAGCATGGCCCTACGAAGCTTGTCGAACGCCTTAAGCGTGCGCTTGTCAGCCTTGATGGCTGTTAGAAGGAAGATGGGCATCAAAGATAGCACGGATTTGACCAGCACCGTACCCGGTTAATGAACTTTCCTTTCCAGGGCTGCAGGCAAGAGGCGGCTTTATCAATGTAGGGCTGCAGATCGACCCGTCGAAGCCTGCCAAAGGAGAGAGGAAAGCCAAGATACTTGATGGGAATTAGGTGATTGCGGCCGGGAAGTCCATCATTATTGCCCCAAATAGAACTCTTGGCGATATTCGTGACGAAACCGGTGACCTCACCGAAATTGTGCAAGGTAGATGCGAGGTTGGAGATGTCATTGGCCGAGGGAACCAGGAAAATCGTGGCGTCATCATCGTCAAGGGAGACGCGCAGCTGGCCAACCGATCCGGAATGGGTTGAAGAAGACCTGCCTCCGTGGCCAGCTCAAGGATTTTGTTCAGGGGGTCTATGCCGATGTCAAATAGCAGGGGGATAGCGGGTCCCCCTGTCGAAGCCCTGGCCATGCAAGATGTCGACTCCAGGGATGCCATTGAGCAAGACGCGCGACGTGGCGGTGGAGAAGAGGATGGAGACCAATGCACGCCACCTGGGAGGAAACCCTGGCGCTGCATAATGTCTAATAGGTAGTCCCACTACATGGAATCGAAAGCCTTGGCAATGTCAAGCTTTAGGAGAAGCATTGGTGAGTGATTTCGATGAAGGCGCCTTGGCGTGTTTCTCACGTACATGAAGTTGTCGTGTATGCTTCTGGTCTTGATGAAAGCACTCTGACAGTGGGAGACGAGGTCATTCATTTTAGGTCCCAAACGGCGTGCCATAATCTTGGCGAGCAGGAATTAGAGCAACCGTTGGTCATCCCAATGAGAGCAGCAGCTCCCGTTATAAAAAAAAAAACTAAACTTTGGTGTGCTATCATCCTCTAGTTGATTGAGAACATGGGCGGGGCATACAAACAAACAGGTGATGTGCAACAAGAATTGTTCAGGAAACACAAAAATAGGAAGCAACCGGTGCACACATGCTTTGCTTGCTACAGACATGGTGGACTCTTCACAGCACCTACCAAGCTCCTGACCCATCTATGGTTTCTTACTTAGTCACGCATAGTTCGAAATGAAGCAAACCATATGTTAAATATATAGTGACTATTTGCTCCGAGTAGTTAAAAAGCTGGTTGCATACTTGCAGTGCAGTACTGAGTACAGTGCTCCTCGTCGTTATTACCTGAGTGGTCGCCGCGCCCAGGCCTCCCGCGGCGCCGGATACGTCATCGCTGAAACGCGCGCGCGCGCGCCTCCCACCATCTCCATCTCGTCCTCCTGATCTCCGGTCGCCGCCGAGGCTCAGGCTCCGGCGCCCGCCAACGCCGGCCTCGAACGAGTCCACGGTGGCTCGGAAGGCGCGAGGGATCGCATGGGCTGGAGAGGGTGGAGGGAGGAACTGGAATGTAGGCGGCGGGGGAGGAAGGATTCCGGCAGCCGGCGATGTCACTGGGGATTTCTTTCTCCATTTCCTCTGCTCACTCAGCGAAGTGTGCGATTTA
The DNA here is from genome assembly GCA_947311845.1 of Poa pratensis. Lineage (NCBI taxonomy): Eukaryota > Viridiplantae > Streptophyta > Magnoliopsida > Poales > Poaceae > Poa > Poa pratensis. Next base: position 4,122,992 of record CAMZMU010000054.1, read on the forward strand.
CTGCTCAGCAGGCTGGGCTCCGCCGAGAGAAAAAGGCCCAATTTCTTCCTCCTGCCACGTGAAATAGTATGCGGCCCAAATTAACCGAGTAGAAGCCCAATTTTGCAAAAAGCAAAAAGAAAAGAAAAAATCCAAAAACTCAAATAAATTATATTTACCAAACACAACCCGTGCAAAAAAAAATTCAAAATACGTATACAACTTGATAAAAAAATTACAATAGTATCAAAGTTGAACTGACTGGTTAAACAAAGAAAGAAAGCTGCATTTCAACACACATTACCCCTTCGTACGCGCGCCGCCAGGGACTAGAAAAAAGCGATCTCCAGCCTCTTGCCGGCGCCGCCGATCTGCCCGTCTCCCGTGGCCTTAGGGTTCCGTTTTTTGTGTTTTGGTTATGATTTGTGTCCTATTCAGGAGAGTGAGGCGATGGCTCCCTGTACATGGAATAAGGTCCTCCACGCCTAGCCCCCGTTTCGGCGGTGCTACTAGCGTCGTCGGAGCGCGTGTGGAGGTGTGTCACCGGTGGATCTCACGGGATTCGGTCGGTGTTTGTCTTCGGTGGATCCAATTGGATCTGGTGTTCGTTCGTGTGTCCGTGTGTCTACAAGTTGGATCTTTCAAAACTATGCTTCTCTTCATCCGCGACGGTTGTTGTGCTGGTGCGCTGGTCCTGTGGGGACTTAGCACGACGAATTCCCGACCATCTACTACAACAAGATTTGCCCGAGACCGGTGTGGGAGGGGCGATGACGGCGGCGCGCATTCGGCTCACTCCAGTGTTTGTAGTCGTCGCTAGGTGGTCTATGAATTTGGATGTAATTTACTTTACTTCTATTGTTCTTTGTACTACCTTGATGGTTGATTAATAGATTGGAAGTTCACACAAAAAAAAGTTGAACTGACTATGGGCTCCGATCGAACCTAGACGTTACATTTTCTTCATCATGGTGGGCATTTTGTGTATATATACTCGAATTGTTCAAGTTTCTTTAATAATTTAATATATATAACCATTTCGAAGCTAGGAGCAACAAGAGCATCTGAAACTTGGGGGCACGCTATCTTCTCAAGAGCCCAGAATTGATTGGGATAAAAGTGAATCAATACGTTAGGCCCCAAAGATTCTAGAGATAGGTGCTCAAGAGTCATGATCTAGACTTGCACGACGCATGGACACCACTTCTAAGACCTTTGGTGTTAGGGTGTTGATTCAGTTTCTCCCAGACAACTTTGGGCTCTCGAGGAGGCACTGTGGCTTCGCTCGATATTATGGGATTGCCGGATCGTCAAAAGCCAAAGTAGACAACAGAGGATGAAGTTTGTGGCATCTTGAAGAAGAACACGTTTATTGTAGAGAAAAGTGTCGCACGCCCATTGTGAGAATGGTGGGGACAGCCATCGCGTCTGGTTGTCTAGGAGGGGGTTAGCGTCTTAGGGATCGACACCGTTTAGTTGCGCGTGCCTGGGTGCCATGCTTATGACGCAATTCGTGAGGTCAATTTATTGTGAACTTGCTATCATCATCTCTTAAAGAAAAATGAAGAATCGTTATGAAAAGCTCCTCTATCTTGTTCCAGGCCATGTAAGATCGAGGACTCAAAGTGTTTCAACCGAAATGCTTGCTCGCGTTCCTTCTGCAATTAAACAAACTCGATGGGACTAAAAAAGAGGGGTATTTTACGGTACATCATACTACATTTTTTTTAGAGTGTAGTATTAAAGTAGATCCAATGGTTAACATCGTTTGGGCCAGAGTTGGGCCAAAGGACAACATAGTAATTTAGGCTATATTTCTCTTTTTATGTGTCAAATAATTTGCCAGTTCACTTGTCTCCGTCTTCTTCCTTACGCTTTTCTCTGGTCCTTCTTCCTCGCACAGGGATCTCCACGGCCGCCCAACTATTTCTTTGCACAAATCAGACCCAGCAGCGTGCGCTATCCGTCGTGAGGTTTCCATTTTTGTCTTAATTGACCCCTTCCAAACCTCTGTCGGATTTAATTTTTGCCGCCTCGGCCGGCCGGCGGCGTCCTGACCGGACCAGCGTGAGATTGGAAGTTCCACAACTCTGAACTTGCTCCTCGTGGTGCCCCGAGTCTGAATCCATGTCAGCATCGATAACTCCGAGTAAATCAATTGGGTATTGATCCTGTGAGACTGCGTTCTGAATCGGCCAAAGTCTTCCGACAGTTTAGCCACCGAACCATGTTTGCGTTAATACAAAATTAAAAGAGATTTCCTGATGCACAAGGTCTTTTTTTTTTCGATAGAGAGATTCACACAGACAACAAGGAGGCGAGATTAGCGATCCTGCCTGCATGTCTGCCTGTTCATGGTCATGGATCTAAAGCGGCAGCAGTTTCTTGAGTTATGAGCGTTCAGTTGTGGAGCTACGGGTCGGCTAGAACCATCGTGACGTAGGGCCACCGTGTTTGCCTCGCACGCATCTCCCGTGTCGACCCGGCGAGCGACTCGCGGCCATGGCGTCCTGGTCGCTTGCATCAGCCCAACAGGTCGTTGTTTTGCGAGGTGAGCTTCGGCGACATACAGACAGCAGGATTTAAAATAGTGCACTGTCTAAAATACCCCTAATGCAGAAATATACTATTCCGCATCATGTTGTAGTATTCCACATTCTGTGCGTTGGATCAACAAGAATAGACGACTCAAATTTAACTGATGTACCGTAAAATAACCCAACAAAGAACACTCTTCTAAGGCATAGTGGGGGAAGCATCACCATTAATTATGAATACGATGCAACTTTCAGTTGGAGCGGACGTTACAACAAAACTTTCAACGCATAAACTTTCCGTAGACATGAACCTAACATTTCCTCTGTAGGAAAACACAAAAGGGACCTAACCTTTCGAAGGTGCCGCATGTACGCGGTCGGTTTGTATTTCTTTTTCTTTTTTAGATCAAAAGGGGGTGTGACCCCCCGGTTCCATTATAAACGAAACCAGGCCAAGCCACTAAGCCAGAGTTCATCCAAAGTTCCAGGTTCCAAAAGTAAAAGCAGGCGAACTGAAAGAAAAAGATCAAACTAGAGTCTCGACTACGTAACTTGTGGCACTAGTCGGTTTGTATTTCTCGGAAACAACCTTGCGCTGCAGTACACGGATTCATGGCGCGCGATTTTGTTTTACAATTGGCGCATGGGTCCGCGCACCAGACCGGACCATGTGGCAGCTGCCTTTGGTGACTTGCCATGCACCTGTCCCGTATATGTACGTGAAGGACGGCACCGCCCACCCAGATTGGCACGGAGGACGGCGCGCGTGCTATGACATGTGGGCCATAGATTGGTGGGACGTCCTTGTCAGTGGCTGAGTCGGATCCCACTTCTAGAGTGCTTACCTTTCTAGGTAAAGAATTAGTGTATGTTTTGCTTTGCACGAGCAAGGTAGGCCAGGAGGACACATTTCCGGTCCTGCAAATCATGAAATCTTTACTATTAAATGGGAGTTGGTCGTTCGTGTAACCGAGCGAACCATCTCTGCCCTCACGCGATCTGGCTCGCCCGTCGCTCGCTCGCCCCTCGCGCTATGGCCGATTGGCCCGGCCCACGAACGTCATCGCACATAGGCTTGCTTCGCCCCACAACCTGCCTCTCGTAGTTCCTTTTTATTGTCAGAGCGACATCAGGTCGACTAGGGTCTAGGGTTCTATTCAATCGCCGCCTCCACTAACGCGTCCCGCCGCCGCCTAGCACCAGTGCACCACCACATCGCGCTGCGCCCTTACACCACTGTAGCGGCAATCACGACGAGCCTCAACGAGTCATGTGCGTGCGCGGCGACTGGGCATCAAGGAGCAGGAACAGGAACGGCAGGAGACCACCATGACCACGTCGTTGCTCGCGCCGGATCCAGTGCGTCAGCAGCCGGAGACCAAGTCTTCTTCGCCCTTGTCCGTCTCCACGCATTGGGTCATGGCTGCTGGTGCTCTACACGCGGACGCAGTTGTCACTCCCACCATGCCCACAAGGTGTTCGACACTTGGCTGAGCTGGGCTGTGAATGTCGGCAACAACCCTGCCGTGCTCGCGTTACCGACCAGTGGCACAACGCGTCTCCCTGCTCCATCCTTGACAGGCGCTGGGGACAGACCTCTCAACGGTGCAGGCGATATTGGCATGAACACGCCTGCAAGCTGTTCGACCTATTTCCTCACCAGCCCACGGGAAGATTTCTTACTCTGTTGTAATTCTGGTCTCCTTTTGGACTGTATTCCCATTGCTTTTTTTCTACCTTATTTAGCCAATAAATCTACTGCTTGTTGTTAGCCAACATATACATTTATATTATTATTTTCATGTTTAGTTTACGCGCAATTACAATATTGATGTTCTTTTCTATATGCTATTCTCTGTTTTACTAGGTTGTGTCTTGTATTTATTTCTGTACAGAATTTTAAATCATGTTGAAGGCTTTTCTCAAAAGCTTGTATATATGTTTGTTGTACTCCACCAAGAGACAACTTTGAACCTTCTGGTTATGGGGATTTTCCTGCTAGCTAGGAAGCTCGTGAAAATAGACACATATCTATGCCTCTTATTTGTATCATCCGGCCACATATAAAATTAAGGGTTTGTATATTATTGCAAAGGATGTTTTTACCTAGCTGCTTTGTTATTAATTTACACTGTTTATGCAGCCGATGACACCCACTGAGGTTTGTTTGATTTGAGCATTATCTTATGTACCTGTTTTTTTGATTGTGCCCGCACGAATAAGTTGATTAACCATGTGTATGCATTAATACATTTTATCTTGACCTCGAGGAAGAAGATGAACATCATTTGAACCTATTTCATGAAATTAGGCATTAAATCCACTTGCCTTGTTTGAGTCAAAAGAGGAGAGTTCTGAAGTAGTTCTGCTAGGAACAGATGCTATCTTTCTTAAGCGTGGTTTCCCGTATTATTTACCTCCTTTTCCTATGGGTTTTTGTATAAATTATTTCTCATTCCAATGTGCTAGCTCATTTCTAAATATTTTGTGGCAAGGGGCATAAAAGGGATACAAGTCACCTCATAGTGCCTCCGAAAACTAAGTTTGGCCTTGGATTTGACACTCAAAAAGAAAAAATACAAGTTATTTATATTGCTAACTGTCTAGATGTGCGTATTTGTATTATTACACTCCAATTATTTGTGTAGATGTTGCCATATATCTTGGCATAGTCAGAAAATGATGGCTAATACCCTTTTTTTTGTGGCTCAGTATGGCGGGGAAACATTGGGTGTTACGTACGCAATCTGAGCCATCATCATGGAGTGCGAGGGCGGGATGGTTGCCGTTGCTGAAAATGTTGTTGCTACTTTGAAGAGGCAGTGCACTGGCAATGCTTCCATGGACTAACATTGTTGTCATTCAGGTTTGTTGCAGTAGCTAGCCTGTTATGTATCAATATTTGCATTGAAGTTAGAAAATCGGTGCTGAGTTTGTATCTGACTATACTAGATTAGATTAAAATTGCTGTGTTGACCGAGGCAATTCTTTCCCGTCGACCTATTATGGTCCTTATTTCCTTTGCAAGCCGCTAATTTGAATTTCAGATGTCCTGGATGATCTGTCTATAAAGGCTTTCAAATACCAATGCTCTTTTTGATAATTTCAGGTCATGGTCTTATTAATATTAGAGTATGAAATGCAACATCTTGGTATGGTTGTTACTCATAGTTTCACTATTAAGGTATTCTTCTCTCAATTCCACTGACCATAGGTAGAACAACCCTGTTGTGAATTGATGTCTTTGTTGGCTTATTTATTTTTATCTTCTATACTTTAATAAATAGTCCTGCTCTAACTCAAGAGATGTATGTGACTCTCCTACGGTTTACATTTATCTTAATTTTTCCCTTGGGGTATATGTCTATGTTCGACCATATACGTATTTCTGAATTGCATTCATTCGTTGTTTGGCTAATATTGCACCTACTTTTCTTCATGCGGTCAAGCTCATTTCCTTTTTCTTGGTTTCATATATATGACACGTTCTACTTTTGTTTTACATGTCACTGCACATTTTTGTTTGCATAGCCATTTTTTGATGTCGAGTGTTTTTGATTGTGCATCCTTGAACGGAGTATCTTCCTCTTGCATCCATGTGGGTATCAACAAAGGTAATTCCCAATGATTGTTGATGTAGAGTACTGTTATACATCTACTATTTAGTTGAAAGTTCCTTTTCGAGCTTGGGTTTCATGCCTCAATTTCTGCCACAAGCTCATTGTTATACATTTACTATTTTGGGTGTTACTTTTGATCTTTGTGGAGGGACTATCCATCGGCCAGAAGGTCAAATCGTGTTCTGTTTTAGGGGAAGGAATTAATGGATTAGCTAATGAGGCATTTCTGCTTACTCATGGTTATTACTACATATGTCAAACAGAGTCAGATTCCTTTATAGTTCAAGGAGGAGACGACCAGCTGCCTATTTTTTGTCCTTCTGATTTTAGATACTGAAATCCTTGCGTTTTATCATGATTACAATGTTGTTTTCATTTAGTTATCTACTACGACTTCGCACATAAATATATTACCGTGGAAGAAGAAGGCCGCATAAACAGAGAGGCGGGAGTTGCTCGACTAAAGGATTTTTCGAGGTAGGAGGCTGCAGCGTGGAACGGCGGGGAAGCAAGATAGAGAAGAAAGCTCATGTTCAAGCAAGTGACCGCAGGTGTTGGTTTGTACTCCCTCCGTTCTAAACTAGATGACTTCCATTCGTGCACATGTGAATGTATTTATACGTGTAACATGTCTAGATACATCCACATGGAAGTTATGTAATTTAGAACGGAGGGAGTACAAATAATGTATTAAGTTAAATTTGTACAGTGTACTACACCAACGCACTATAAATTAATGTGCATAGCATGGTGAAATGAGAAGTTTAAAAGAGGGTTGTCTATCAGGTCCTTTGTGATTAGTTTTTTATAAGCTATATACGCGTTCATTTTTACCTATCTTATGTTCAGAAAAAACATCATATTTGTTGCCAGGAAAGAATAAGTAGAGGTAAAAACTGTTATTGCACTACGTGGATATTTCATTATAGAAAAGCATTTCTTACACCGTAGAGATGAATCGTTTCATTTGTATATTAGACGTCGTAAACGTTTCATATATTTGCTAGAGTTTAAAAGATGCCCATTCATTGGCAAGGTAAGATGACTTGAAGCGACGACATGGAGGGAGCAACGTGTCGCTTGTCTTATTTCAAGAGGGGCATTAAGGAGGCAAGACGACTGACGAGGAAAGTAGTGGTAGAGTTTATTTTGTTCCAATATAATCTATCAAATTTGACCATATTTTTGAATTTGAACTATTATTTTGATCAACACACGTAACACGAGCATTCAACTTTCTCACATTTGTCTCCCATTTGTCGTTGGAGGTTATAGGAACATCCAGGGGCAAAGATTCACTTGAGTTCAAGCAGATAAATGGCTGTCATGACAAAGTAGATTGATGGATCATCCACCAAATATTTTGTTCCAGATGAATGCATTATTCAGAATCAATTTATCTGTGTGCTCCGTAGCAACGCACGGGCATTTAGCTAGTTACAGATAATCATGGAACATTAGGGCACCTTTTCAACGGGCCTCTTCTACGTAGTGTACAACACTTACCTTTCTAGGTAAATAATTAGTGCACGAGCAAGGTAGGCTAGGGGACAGTCCGGCAATCATGAAAAATTCCAGTCGAAGTGCACAACTAGTTTCAAAAAAGGTATCCCGCCACAATAAAAAGTTCAAATGAAAGTCACATCCACTGACAAATTCCATCGTGTTCCAGATTCCAGAAGAGAGAATACCACACGCATTTCCGGTAACGACGGAGAAATAAACAGAGTTTTTTTTTGACTTCGCTTTCATGGGACGTCGTGAGATGAGACGCCCCCCAACTTGGATTTCTACTACTACGGGTAATAGAAAAATTGGGAGCACTCTATCTTCTCAAGAGCCCATTATTGATTGGGATAAAGTGAATCAATTGTTTGGCCCCAAAGATTTTAGAGATAGGTGCTCAAGAGACATTATCTAGAATTGCACGACGCATGGACACCACTTCTAAGACCTTTGGTGTTAGGTGTTCATTCAGTTTCAGACAACTTTGGGCTCTTGAGGAGGGAGTGTGGCTTCACTCGATATTATGGGATTGTCAGATCGTCAAAAGCAGAAGTAGAGAATAGAGGATGAAGTTTTTTGCGTCTTGAAGAACACATTTCTTGTAGACAAAATTGTCGCACGCCCATTGTGAGAATGGCGGGGATAGCCATCGTGTCTGGTTGTCAAGGAGGGGATTAGTGTTTTAGCGACACGGTTTGGTTGCGCCTACGTGCATGGGTGCCATGCTTATGACACAATTCGTGAGGTCAATTTATTGTGGATTTGCTAACCGTCCTCTCTTAGAAAAATGAAGAATCGCTATGAAAAGCTCCTCTATTTTGTTCCAGGACATGTTTTTAAAATTTTTTTTTTTTGAAAAGGACACGCCCTAGCCTCGATCTGCATGTCCAGAACATGTAGGAATCAAAGCTCAAAGTGTTTCAACCGAATGCTTGCCCGCGTTTCTTGTGCAAATAATTAAACAAACTCTTTGGGACTACAAAAGAAGACTCGATCTTCTTCGGCGTAGTGGGGGAAGCATCACCACTAATTATGAATATGATGCACCTTTCAGTTGGATCAGACGTTACAACAACTTTGAACGCATAAACTTTCCACGGAGATGAACCTAACATTTCCTCTGTAGGAAAACCCAAAAAGGACCTAACCTTTCGATGGTGCCGCATGTACGTGGTCGCTTTGTATTTCTCAGAAACAATCTTGCTCTGCGCAGCCTTCAGAATAGATCAATTCTTGACTCTAGACGTTTATTCCTACTCCATTATTTTGTGCAACAGTGGTCATGTAACGAAGTGGTGACTTGGTAGCTATTTAAATAAAAAAATCAGTTTCTGCCACGTTTTTGCACGTATGGCGCTAGGGGAGTCGCAACAAGCTAACCAGTAGTCCAGGACCTGCAACTTTCTACTTTAATGTTAATGTATAGATACATTCACATGTGATAAATAGTTAGTCAATTAAATTAGAACAGAGGGTGTGTATGGATGGCTTGGCAAAAGCCATAGACGGAGCGACCGCTGATCCGATTGTTCGTCGATCCTGATGGCGACGTACGGGCATGGCAGCCTAGCTAACCATGCATTGCACGCTTTCCGTTTCACGTTACCGATCGCGGCCGAAAGGCAACTTTGGAGGCTGCAACGACACGTGGAATGCTGGGCATCACAGTGCATCGGTCGCCCCAAGTGGATGGTGTTAGGAACAACTAGCGTTAGTATTAAGCTAACTTGGCAATTAGAGTTGTATTAGGAATACTAGTTGAATGCCCGTGCGTTGCTACGGGCTAATAAACAAAAAATATAGAGAAATGATTGACGATATCCTTTATTTTATGAATGAGTGTGCCAGCAAAAATATGTGTAAATGTATGAATATTTCACACAAAATATTGTGTCACCAATATGCGAATTTTCTCCAAGCATGTACTCCCTCCGTTCGGTATTACTCGTCGCCGTTTGTACTACGCCTTTGTACTTGATCAGCTCAATCTCCACGACAAGTAAAACCGAACAGAGGGAGTAGCACACAAATTTCCTTCACTCTACTTACAAAGAGAGGTTGACAAAAGAAGACTACTGTGGGACATCCAAGGCGAGGAAGATCTCTTACAAAGTGCTACTTTCCTCTGCGACAGATCTTTGCCCACCTAGTTTAACAATCACTCCGCGCCTGAGAACAAACAACCCAAAGATGACAACATCAAGAGAAGGCAATTGCGTGGACTGATTTTGAATTAATTCAGCGAAAGTAATAGAGGGACAGTACTCATTTAATTGCTCATTAACCGTAAGAAACTCATCTTTTGCTTATAACCTTATGCTGAGAGTACAGATAGACATGATTCTTGCAGTTTTGGTATAATCACTGTGCACAAATGTAATCGCTTAAACATCATGAATTGAAGACTCAACTCTAAAGAATACAATCAATTTTCATACAGTACAACAGTATGGACTGGAGTAGCAGCATTACCAGATGCAGCAGAGAACAATTGTTGATCATTGGCAGATAGAGCAGGAGTAGGATGGATGGAGCCTCGAGGACGTGTAGGAGCAGGAGAGGCACTGGCCCACTCGCCAGGTTGCTACTATGGTCATGCCCCTGGTAGCATCGGTTGAGTGGTCGTGCACCTGGTGTCCTGGTCGCTGCTCTGACCGTGCTCCTGCAATTGACCAGAGGAAAATTAGCCCCTGTGAACAGAACAAAAGCGTAAAATCTCCTACGTATATCAGTATATGCGTCGCCTCTATCTCCTTAAACAGTAAGCCAGCATAGAAAACTGCCAGGAGATAAATGATTGAAGGCTGAATGTCTTCAAAACTAAACCAACATAGATGGGTTGCCATAAGATTAAGGATGATGTGACAGGGGGTATGGATTTGGAGTTGTGTCAATGTGTCATACCTTGGCAAGGAACAATGGAGATGGATGAGGAGAGGAGGGTTTGGGGCGCAGGGAGTATTCGTCATCTTCGCTAGTCACTCCAACTTGAAGGATGAATCCAAGCATTGTAACTCCTAGGTTTCCCATGCCGAAAGACAACTTCAAGATACAGGTACTGCCAACCGTAATCAAACAGAAATATATAAACATGTATACCTATTTGTACAAATAGTGACTGTGTGCATGTCCAATCTCAAAGGGCGGCGTGTCAAATCTCCAACAGAAATTAGAGATACAAACATGTTATGATATGTGCATGTGCAAAATTAATCAAAAAATATGAGCATGTTCGAGCGGTAAATAAAACAACATTTTGTACATAGTTTTTTTTTGTAATTCAAGAAGAACTGTAATTGCAAAGTAAACATGTAAATATATACTCTTGCATATCTTTCCACCTGCACATATGACATATCACAACATACTCTCACATGCTTCTTTATTCTAGAGAATTTACTTAATGCTAGAGTACACATACAAAATGGGTGCTTTGAATTCCCGTGATACATGAAATTCTATTATCTCAAGAGCACAGATTGGAGAAGATAAGAATTTAGATAAAATTTAAATTAAGAGCCACTCTGAATTGTACCAGCCAGGGAGTATATAGTAGCAAGAACTACTACATGTTGCAAACTAACCTGAGAATTTGTTTGTTAGTACCGAATTGTGCTCCTCAACACGGTGGAAAAAAGCTTTTCATCAGACCAGTAGGTCCTGACTACAAGCCTTTCCCTGCTTGGAGAAATTAAGAATGGTCAAAAGATCTTTGATCTTCATCAGAAGATATCGTCATAAAAATTGCCAAAATCTATACTCAACTACACCAATCTATGACATTGCGCAGAGCTGAAATTCCTAACAGTGGCTAGTACACATATGAGAGAGAACAACATGAGTTATGAGAAAAGATTGTACTGAAGTGAATTCAAATAGAGTGATCAACCAGATAAAATTTTAGCGAGGCATAAAAAAATTCTAGGCAGTTACATGTACATCTGTCATAGTTCACCGAGAGTGACTATGAAGTATCAGAAGCGGTAAGCATCAAGGATAGCTATCTTAACAGACCTTGATTGCAAGGACAAATATTTCATCCTACCCATTCTCATTTCCACTCTAGTTTCCGTATGTCTTTCACATTTGGTAAGATCAAACTGTCATACAGAATAGCTGCTAAATTAGACAAGGGTGTAGAAACCTGATAGCTGAAAGTTGAAAGTAGAAAACACAAACATTATATGTTGCCAAAAAACAAATCACCAGATTGCTTTATCTTTATCAGCGACAATTCTGAAATTGTACCTCAAATGTCAGGGCACGCAAAGCACAGACAGCGCAGAAAACATCTGAACTCAACTCACCACTGGCAGCAGGAGGAGGACCGGAGTAGAGCATGCAGGGACTGGTGGCATTGGCCGAGGCATCTCCAGGTGTGGGTGGAGAGGTCGACTGCACACGGCAGCTAGGCTATTACAGCCGACGGCGAGCGACTGCGGCGACGCGCTCGCTCCCGAGGTCTTGATCCAATCCGCTGCCCTGGTCAATCGATCGAACATAGAGAGACCTAGAGCATGAAGCGAACGGCCTCGAGCGCCTCCACGTCCCCGTGATGCGCGTCTAGGCGGGTCAAGAGGCCCCGGAGCACGGCGATATCCTCCATCTTTACCGGCGTATAGGCGGGTCAAGAGGCCCCGGAGGGCATCGTGGACAATGAGGGCCAAGGGGGCGGCCGGTGAACCGGGAGGCGCGGCAAGCTCCGCGACCTCTCCGTGCACAGGAGCTCCCGGCAGACCGGCGGCGGAGGTGGTCCTGCTCCAGACGGACGGCGAGCTCGATCCCGACAGCACCACGCCTCCGGGCTTCTCCCGCCGGGCACGCAAGGGTGCGGGCGGACGCGCACCACGCCGGCGGGGCAGAGGACGTCGAGGACGGGCGCGGATGCCCTGGCTCCGCCGCCCGCTGAGGATGACGGGCGCGGATGCCCTGGCTCCGCCGCCCGCTGAGGATAAAGGCTGGAGTAGTAGCAGTCGACAGCATGAACTGCTGGCGATGAACTGCTCCGCGCGGCGGTCGATGTGCTGCCCCCCGCCGCCGGCGAGGACCCGCCACCCGATCGCGACGACGACGCGGACCTCGAGTACTCTGACGACGCGACGCTGCTGGTCCGTGACATCACGGTGCTCGCGGCACCGAGGCTCGCCGTCCTCGTCCGACGGCCCGGCGGTGCTGGTCGCCTGTCGTCCTCCGCGTCGAGCAGGCTCGGCCACCGCGAGCCGAAGCTGAGGCGGCGCTGCTGCTGCGTCGTCGCGACACGGGGGATGGGGAAAAGCTGCCATCGATTTTGTTTCTTTTGCTCGATCAAAAGAAGAATTGAACCGGTATAGGGGAGCGCGGGTTAATTCCCAGGAACTTGAGGGGGTAAAACGCAAAAAGGGCTGACGTACCAACACCTCCTGTGGCTATATTATATAGTAGAGATTCTGTAGAATATTCCACCTAGCAGTTAGGATTATTTGTTTGTCCAAATGTTGTCTATAGCGAACAGTCGTTGTGTGCCTTTCGGAAGCGACGTAATGGTGCAAACCGACATTGTAACCCGACTGTTGGGCTACTATATATATATAGCCGCAGTCTCAATCAATAAAGAATCTATTCACTCCACTCTCTGGACTCTTCACAGATGGCACATTTTTTTGGCACACAGTGATGATGAACTGCATATGTCTGCACGTGTCTACGTTTCATCTTCAACTCTTGGTGAAGTGCATGTGTACGTCTGCCACAGGGTGCGGTACGGACCTGCACGGATTTTGTTTATCCGCCGGGTGCATGGGTACGTGCACCGGACCATGTGTACGACTTGGTGACTCACCGCGCGCTTGTCCCGCAACAGACGCAAAGTTTCATGTGGCTCGGCACTTCACGTGTCGAGCGACCCACCTCGCGCGCTCTGCTCGAGCGTCTACGCACGTGCCGGACGGCGCCGCCCACCCAGATTGGCACGGAGGACGGCGCGATCATCAGCGTGCTATGGCATGTGGGCCATGGGTCAGTGGGACGTCCCTGTCAGTGGCTGAGTCGGATCCCATCGGAGCTCACCGGCTTCTAGAGCACTTACCTTTCTAGTCTAGATAAAGAATTAGTGCACGAGCATGGTAGGGGGGGACATATTCCATCGATGTTCCAGATTCCTCCAGAAGAGAAATCGAATACCACACGCATTTCCGGTAACGACGCACGAATAAACAAAGTTTTGACTTCGCTTTCAGGGGACGTGAGACGATCGACGCCCCCAACTTGGATTTCGACTACTGCGGGTAATAGAGAAATCGATCGGAACGTTCTCAGCGCAAAGCTCCAAATTCCAATCAAAAGGAGCAAATCAAACCGCAGCACTATCAAAACGGTGCCGCCGGAAATCGCCGTGACGGAGTCCATATCATGCCGGTCGTCTCGGTTCGCCAGAGGGCAAATACCAGCACCCCTGGTTTTCTCTGCCGGCGCCGGCGACCATTCAGAACCTCCCCCGAAAAAAAAAGAGTTGCTAGAACTTGACCGCGAAACTCCATGGAAAACGTGACCGCTGTCCACGCCACCAAACCCTCCATCCCTCGGCTATAAATCGGGGATCTCCCCGCCTGCCCTCCTCTTCTCTCCTCTCTGCATTTTTTCTCTCCATCGGTTTTGCGCCTTAGCCCCTCCGGAAGGCCAGATTTCCTGTCCGCCCCCTCGGCCCGATCCCCACCGTGTCGGCGTGTCCCTGCTTCCAGCGAGCTCGCCGCCCTTCGCCCCTCTACAGTCAGGCGCCAGCCCGCGCTCGGCTCCGGCAGAGATTCCGCGTTTCACGACCTAGATTCGCCTTGCGGCAACAACCACTGAGGCGCTTCTCGTCGTTTTGCTGCGAAGCCTCGATTGCGGCCAGGTTCTAGCGTTGGAGGTCCTCGGCTTGGGGATTTCTGCCGGAGGAAGCTTTGCGCCTCCGGGAGGAACTCTTCCAGCTCCGAGGGTTTGGTGCCAGGAAGCCTCGTGTCTCGCGTGGGCTTAGTTGGATTTCGTGTAGTGGGGAGCAAAAGTTTGGCTGCTTTTGGTGTCAGCTGTCGAGTCTTGTGCAAGCCCTCAGGTTGGGCTGGAGTTTTCCTCGCACAGACGCCAGAGGAGAGACGCCTTCGGAGGAGATTTCTTGCCACCCCAAGGTTTCATCTTCTCCCCTTGGCCAAGTATATTTTCGTTTTCTTGCCATATTCGGTGATAAAGTATCTGAAAGTATGCATTACTGACCAAGTTTATGCTCTGAAATTGCCAGGTTGTGGATTTCCCTTTCCTTCCCAGGAAGACAACCGAGGGTTGGCTTCGCCACAAATTCTCCCAATTCTTAGCATCTGTGATTAGTGTTCTGGCTATTTAAGCTGCATTTGCATCCTAGGGAAACCAACAATTGTGTGAGACTGGAAACTTTCAATTCAGTTCGCATAAAGTGGTGTTCTTGCAATGGGGAATCAGAATGGGACCCTTGGGAACGATTACTACAATCGCTCCCGCAGGGAGCATGCTGGTCCTAGGTACGCCGATATGCACCTCGAAGAGGATGACTACTCGGACTTGAGGAAGTTTGAGAAGCCATGGCCTGAAGTGAGCTCATTCAAGCCCACCGCTGCTGGTATTCTGCGGCAAGGGTTGGACCCCAAATCAATCTCTGTCCTTGGGCGCAAGACGGCGGATCTCAGGGAGCATTACATCCTTGGTCGAAACTTGGGCAGGGCCAGTTTGGGACGACGTATCTCTGCACTGAGATAAGTACAGGGTGCGAGTACGCGTGCAAGACCATCCTGAAGCGTAAGCTCATCACCAAGCAGGACGTCGAGGATGTGCGCCGCGAGATCCAGATAATGCACCATTTGTCGGGACACAAGAACGTTGTTTCGATCAAGGATGTCTATGAGGACGTGCAGGCGGTCCACATTGTGATGGAGCTCTTGGCCGGTGGGGAGCTCTTTGACCGGATTCAGGGGAAGGGCCATTACACTGAGCCGGAGGCTGCAGAGCTTATAAGAATTGTTGTTAGCATTGTGGCTATGTGCATTCACTTGGGGTGATTCACCGTGATCTCAAGCCAGAAAATTTCCTCCTATGGATAAAGATGATGACCTGTCAATTAAGGCAATTGACTTTGGTCTATCTGCTTTCTTCAAACCAGGTATGGTATCAAATTTTCACGCACAAGGATTTCTTTTGTACGGAACAAATAAAATACTCCATGTTTAATCCCTGTTTGGCTGTATAATGGTATCAGTTAAACACTCAATTACAACTTCTGCTAGCACCTGTTAAGGATATTTATAGGAGCCGCCACTTCAACACCCAAACTAGTTGACAACAGCATTCTCTGAACATTGCCTAATACATCAGAATATCTCATCGATTTAACAATACATAGAGGTCTCAGCTTATTGCCGTTGCTTATTACGCGGGTATATATAGCTTATTGTCGTTGCTTATTTCGCGGGTATAGCATAATGAAAACAAAAACTCTTGTTTATCTGCCAGTCTTGTGGATTTCTGAATCATTTTTAATCTGATTTTGGCATTTATAATTTCAGGCGAGGTTTTCAGCGAACTGGTTGGGAGCCCATATTACATTGCTCCTGAAGTATTGTACAAACGTTATGGACCAGAATCCGATGTGTGGTCAGCCGGAGTGATACTCTATGTACTACTGAGTGGGGTCCCACCATTTTGGGCAGGTGACTTATGTAATCTCTGGTGTTAATTCTGAGTCTATTAATGTCTTCATAAATTGCTAAAAATGGTCATTATTAATTTTATCAGAGACACAACAAGGAATATTTGATGCAGTTCTTAAGGGGCACATTGATTTTGAGTCAGACCCTTGGCCTAAGATATCTGATAGTGCAAAGGATCTTATAAGAAAGATGCTCTGCCATTGTCCTTCAGAGCGCTTGAAAGCCCATGAAGTGTTACGTAAGTATATTTAATCTATTTGTTTGCCCTTGTATTTTAGTGCCTGTTTGTTTAATTCTGTGTTTTTGTATAATTTTAGTTCCCAGTTTCCCACACATTTTTTGTATTTGTTACCAATTATATGTTGATGTCAGGGCATCCTTGGATCTGTGAAAATGGTGCAGCCAGTAATCAGGCTTTGGATCCCAGTGTTATCTCTCGGCTCAAACAGTTCTCTGCAATGAACAATCTAAAGAAGCTGGCTCTCAGAGTGAGTGCATGAGCATGCATACTTTCATACTGCTTCGAAAACATTTGTTGTTAATTTATCACCATCATCAAGCATCTTTCTGTTCAACTTCTTTGGATCTTTACAATAGTGTAGTTTAATATTGGTATTATATGAACTTTGTGTTACTGTGGACAATAGCTTGGTCTTTTTTGGACTTCTATAATGTTTACTTTGTGGCACATTCCGAATAATTGTTGAACATGCTGTTGGTCACGAGTGGGCTCTGTTGCTGACATTTGAGCAAGGTCATTTCAGCTGCCGTTTTTGGCTGATTCTTGCAGCAAGGACCACCTCATTCATTTGTGTGGTTTATGCACAAGCATGCTGGAATTCATTTTGTTTTGTATGTCCTACAGCTACCAATACTGTAAACAACATGGCATTGTTTCTTCTGACACTTATATGCTTCCAGGTGATAGCTGAGCGTCTTTCAGAAGAGGAGATTGCTGGGTTAAGAGAAATGTTCAAGGCAGTGGACCTCAAAAGTAGAGGTGTAATCACTTTTGGTGAGCTTAGAAAATGTTTAACAAGATATGGCAGTGAATTGGAGGATGCCGAAATTAGTAATAGACTGGAAGTGGTAAGTAGGTCATTTTCATGATGATTTTGAATGGAATGTGCACACACTGAATTAGCTGACACACGTTATCTCATTTCTTATGTGATCTTGAGATATCTTCACTGGAAAAGGTCTAAGTAGTACATATATATCATTAGTCTAATCAGGCATGACTTGTTTTGGGGTCTGTTGATCTTTCAAAAAGAAAAAAAGTATGACATGTCTAATGCGCCTGAAAAATACTTAAAGTATATGAAGAAAACATCGGAAATAAATGTTATACATGCATTTCTTGATTTGTTGGTAGGATATTATCTGCATTGTTGTCATGTTTTGTCTGATCTCTCAGAACCTTCTTCAGGATGATAAAGACAATGACATAACCATCAATTATGAAGAATTTATTGCTGCAACTATGCCTCTAAACAAGATTGAACGGGATGAACACTTAATGGCAGCTTTTACATATTTTGACAAAGATGGTAGTGGTTATATCACAGTCGACAAGCTCCAACGAGCTTGTGGAGAATATAACATGGAGGGCAATTTCCTTGAAGAGACTATTTTAGAGGTCGATAAAAACAATGTAAGTAGATCTTCCCATCTCAACTAACATGGTATTTGTGTCATGCAACTGTGATTCCGACTCCTGAAGAACCTTAGTGTACCACTTTTTGGAAAAGCTAATATGCTAGACTTAGACTTGGTTATTCTGGGGTTACATCTTTCATACATATTGCAGTTCACCTCAATCCAAGTGTCATTTCACTTGTAAAATCCTACCTATGCCCTTGGGCCGTACTGGGTATCCACCAGGCATGCCTTATACCCAGTGTTATACTAAACAGATCAAAGGGAAAAAAATGTACAGTGACAAGCATGACTGTCAGTCTAGTATTGACTGACATATAGATCTCGGGTTACATGTGGAATCTGATATCTGAATAATGTTGCAAAAAATATTTGTTACTTAAAGATCAAACTGTAGGAGTGATCTTAGCTGGATAATATTGTGTAAAGATCTAGTGATATTTTCCAGCACCACCTATAGCAGTGCTGATTTGTGTATAAACCAAGATGAGTCTGATGGATTGGTGTTATCTTTGTTTCTCAGGACGGTCAAATTGATTATGCCGAATTTGTAGCCATGATGCAAGGCAACTGCAATACTGGACTAGGGTGTCGAGCAATGGAAACCAGTCCGAATGTAACTTTGAGAGATGCACCTCAAGTACATTGATGTACAGATTTTGTTCTCTTCTCCTGTTCATCATCTCTCCACAACCCAAATTGGGTTGTCGACATGCAGCAGTAAGGAAGAGACCAAGTCGATTCTTTTAGCGGTATCTATCTGGCTTAGTTAGTAGTACAGTCATTGGCTGCCTGCCAGGCTGGGCTAGCAGTTGAAAATACGCAGGAAATGCATTCAGTTCGTTTGTTCTTCTTTCTGTAAGTTGTGTGCAATAAAATCCTGTCTCCTGCGAGAGATGGCATACTCCCCTAGTTGGATTTTCCTAACCTTCTAAGTCTAAAAACTATCGCTCAATCTGTGCAAATCATAATCAAACAGCCTCAGAAGCATGTACATTAATGATTTTGCAGGGACCATTTTCTCAGTAGATCACCTTGTTGTAAGGCATATTTACAGTATCAGTATGGCTGTTCTAGTTGTGTGTGATCTTTCTATGTGAAGATGTGATGAAACCTGGAAGGAGTCTTGGCTCAGGTCAGGTGGCCTCCGACACACGGGACTCGGTGGCGGCAGCTATCTCCTGCACACGAGCAAGGCAGCACCGTCAGTAAGAATGAACTGTAATTTTGCATAGCAGCAAAGCAGTATATTGAGTTCAGAATGGAGAACTTGCCTTGACGTCTCCGTCTTTGGACAGCACACACGTCGACGTCACCGCCCTGCTGTCGCCCAGCACCCACCCGACCTCGCACACCACCTCGCCGTCGTTCACCTTGAACGAGCTCCACAGCTGCTTCGGCAGCAGCGTCACGACGTCGGCAACCTCGTCTCTCGCCGTTCTGCGCTGCTCGTCGTCAGGCTCCAGCCCGGCGAATTTGCCCTGTGCATACATGTCAGTTATGAATATCTTGGATCGCCAGGCAGAGCGTAGGGATACGTGCAAGAGGAGTTGAGGAAGAGGACGTTTGGCTCACCGTCTCGGCATCCAGCGCGCCACCGGAGAACCTGGCGGCGGAGGCGGCGGTGCTCTCCCACAGCCCCACCACCTCCGACACGGCGAGCCTCTCCCCGGCGGCGAAGGCGGACTCGCGGAGCGCGCAGCCGCCGAGCTGGTCGCCGTTGCGGTACGGGCCGTAGCGCTGCTCGGAGAACACCTTGATACCGCGCAGCTTGGCCTCGTCCTTGCCCAGCGCCACGGTCTGCACGACCCTGACCCTGACCTCGGCGTCGTCCGGGCGCACGACGCAGTGCTCCACCTCGAGCACCGTGGCGGGGCCCTTGGGCCAGGCGGCGACGTAGGATCCCCCCGCGCCGGCGCCGTCGTAGGCGAAGGCGGAGGCTGAGGATGCGTGGCGCTGGTGGGAGGTGTGCACGGTGGCGGCGTCGGCCTCGCAGCCGACGGTGGGGATGAGGCGGACGAGGCGGTAGTGCAGCGCGCGCGGCGTGGCCGGGTCGGCGAGGGTCGGGCACTGCGTCTGCCAGTCGAACACCTGGACGCCCCACTCGCGGAACGCGTCGGGCACCACGTTGGCCGGGAGCTCCACGGGGTCGCCGGCCACCGTGAACTCCGCGCCGAAGCCGTCCCACTCGCCGGACACCCGCGCCGCGAAAGCCGCCCAGTTGTCTGCGTATGTGCACATCCAGGTTAGTTAATGGCATGGCACAATGTTTTCGCATTGGAACGTGTGCCAGTGTTACCATTATCTTGCCAGTTTCCTAGTAGCTGCTGGTAGGTAATTTGTAAGCTGACCTGACTGCGCACCGTCGGTGGCAACGGTGGCGGGGGACGCGGGCGAAATGGCCCGCGGCGGCGACGATCTCGCCGACGCCGACGAGCTGGTGCGCGTCCGAAGCCGAAGCAGATGCGATTGCGCAGGTGCGCTTGCGCTTAGGTGGGTGGCGTTGCCGTTGGGGATGGGCGCCAGGCGTTGCGTCGAGAGGAGATGCATCCGGGGTGCCCGTTATTTTTCCCCTTCACTTTTTCACGTTATTTTCGGTGTGTGTTCTTTCTTTCCCCGCGAATCACGAGCTGTCTTGTTGGCTAAAGCGCAGAGCTGTTTCAGTGTGTTTTGTGTAGCAGGATAAAAAATGTGTGGGCGTAGTTTGGATCACCGAGCTCGTGGCCACCGCGGCCTGGACCGCGAGCCACTCACTCCTTCAAATGTTGCGTCCCCGGGCGGGCTTGACGAAACGCCGATGGTTCGTTCAATGCATGAAAACGACTGAATATCTCAAAAAACGACTGAAGATTCTTTGCTACTCCAGATTGGGAATGCATCGGCTGTGTCTCCTATCCTTTGTGCAAGTGCAACACAACACACCGTCGGTTATATCCTATCCTTTGTGCAATCGTACCGCGCTCCTCTCCATGCTTTCTGCTACCTCCAGTCCCAAGCCGTTGTGCCAATGCAAATCGATTTTCTCAGTGTAACGAACTGACAATCTAGTGTTGCCTTTACAAACTGGTTCGCAGTATTCAGAAATACTTTTCACATAGAAACCAGAAACAATGCTACAACGACTTTTTGTAGATCCCAAAATTTATATGAGTCGATAAACTATGATACAAAGCCTGCAAATTTACACCTTTTAACCACTACAGGAAACTGCAAGTTGCCTACGGCCAAATGTATCCCGACGGCGTTTTATCGGGGCCATCGGCATACATGCTGATATGCCTACGGCTTTTCCAAAATCATCGGCATATGTGGGGCCGTCGGCATATACACTTTATGCCTACTGTTTTTTTAAAGCCGTAGGCAAACGCCTGGCCGTCGGCAACTACGTTGGATGCCTACGACTTCTATAAATAGCCGTCGGCATACGCTTGGTCGTCGGTATACATGTCTGCAGCCGTTACCGGCCTGACGGCGTCGCCTATATGCCGACAGTAATGCCGTCGGCATATCTTTTTTTATTTTTTCAATACATTCAAAATTGTCGGCACGGTCGTTTTTAGCTAGGTGTTGAATCTTTTTCAACTAATGGTGGATCTCTGAAGAAACAGATAGTTGTTTACCTAAAAATATTTTTTCAAAAATTCAAGAGCATACTATAAATGAGATGTAGTTCAAATTTGACCCGGTTTCAACTGAATCGGCAGAAATTTGTTATTTTCACGAGAGGTGGAAAAAAAGCTTTTGACATGCAAATATTTGGCTATTTGTGCATAAAATATGGTATAATATTTTCTAAAAACTATGTGGTCCAATTTCGCAACAAAGATTTGCTAGGTGCCTCACAAAAAACCCTGTTTTTTCAATCAGAAAATGGAAAAAGATTTTTCTGTGCAAAGAAAATGAAAAATCTGTTTGGCAACCATGTTCGTCATTCCAAGATGCACGCTTGTGCCCAATATGAGATCATTTGAACAAACTACGCCATGAAATTGGTCTTAGCACTGGTCATCTCGCTTGAAAGTCATGAATCTTTGTTCACGATAGGTCATTTTTGGAAACACTTTTTCAAGATATTGCCTTGTTTCAAGTTTATTATTTTCTATTGATACTAGGTCACATATAATGACACAGTGCGAAGGGTTTCCATTTTTAATTTTCTTGAATCTTTTATGCCCATTTCAAAATACGGTCAAAATTGTCGGCACGACCGTCCTAAGCTAGGTGTTGAATCTTGATCAACTATTGGTTGATCTAGTTGTCTACATAAAAATGATTTTTTTCAAATAATCATGAGCAAACTATGAAAGAGGTGTAGTTTAATTTTGACCCGGTTTCAACTGAATCGGCAGAAATTTTTCATTTTGACGAGAGGTGGACGGAAAGCTTTTGACATGCAACCATTCGGTTATTTGTCCATAAAATATGTACTCCCTCCGATCCATATTAGTGGGCATAACTTTGTCTAAATTCATATGTATCTAGTTAAGTATTTAGACTAGATACATGTGTATCTAGACAAAGTTGTGCCCACTAATATGGATCGGAGGTAGTATAATATTTTCTAAAAATGGTGTGGTCAATTTCTCAACAAATATTTGGTAGGTGCTTCACAAAAAAACCCATGTTTTCTACTCAGAAAATGGAAAATGATTTTTTTTGTAATGAAAATGAAAACTCTATTGGGCAACCTTTTTTGTCATTCCAAGATGCACGCTTGTGCCCGATATTTGGCAACCGTGCTTTACAAAATATGGTATTAATACAACCTGAAAATAGACAACCAGAATCCCTCATGAGCTTGCCAATACCGAGTCACGAGAAACTATTGCGAGGTAAATTACATATCATTTATTATCATGAGATTTATTCAGTAAGTATGCCAGCAGCAGACAATGAGTTGTTGTCGCCATCGAGGAAAGGATAGTCCGTGTAGCCAATGATCGGGTCTTGTGTGTAGAACGTGGAGCGGTCGTACTCCTTGTCGCCCTCCTCCTTGTCATACCCACCGGCGGCGATGAAGGTGCCATTGAAGGCCTTCTTGAAGGGCAACAGTCCGTGAGGAATCTGCTTGCGCCCGTCCACGATGGCCATTTCGGGTTCTATCATGTGGCAGTAGAGAAACCCTTGGTGCTTGTTGAGCTGCTCCACCAAGTAGAGAGCGAGGGTTTGCGGGTCGGAGTCGACGCTGTCAGTGGCGGAGCCAGGATTTGGCCACGCCCCGGGCCAAAACTTAAGGGCAAAAAACTTCAATAGAATACAAATTTTGAGGTATAGCAAAAGTAAAATTCAGTTGCACACATAGTACAAAGTCTAGACACAATTATTTGCAGAATTGTGAGTGATACAAAAGATGGTGCTTAATAAGAGAAGTGTTTGATCAAACCTCCAATAACTACATCGTAAGTATATATTAGAATAAGTTACATTCAATAAAAAAATTAAATGAGGACAAAGAGAAATTTTTATATGGAAATTGGTGCGGCCTCTCACACTAAGCTAGCGTTGTTCAAGAGTTTGGGTCGCCCTGTCCCTTTCTCCATCGATGTTCTTCTTTTTATGTCTGTTGTTTGTTTTCTGTTAGCTTTTTCTAAGAACTGTTTTTTTAGCTGTGTGCGAGCGTGGGGTTAGAAGTTGGACTGGGGGCGTTGGTATGTTATTGAGTGTGTGGTGCGATTTGCATGGCCTGCAAGCTGTTCCGACAAGGGAGGGCTACATGACTAGCTGGGCTAGAATATTACAGTCCCGGGCCAAATGATGTACCTGGGTAAAATGATACCTGTACAAATCTCCACGCCCCGGGCCATGGCCCAGATTGCCCGGGCCTGGCTCCGCCTCTGGACGCAGTCCATGTAGTCCATGAACAGCGACAACCTGATTCCCACGCGATCCGCCCCAACTTCACTGACGACGGAATCAACTATCTCCACGACAAGGCGGCACCGGTTCTCGAGGCTGCCCCCGTACTCGTCGGTGTGGTCATTGACGTTGTCCTTCATGAACTGATCGAGGAGAAACCCGTGTGCGGCGTGGATCTCCACGCCGTCGAACCCCGCATCGATGGCGTTTCGAGCGGCGCGTTTGAAGTTCTCGACGACATGAGGTATCTCATCTACCCGCAGTGCCCGAGGTTTGGGATACACTTTGCCAGCCTCGGCGTTGGGGGTTACTGCCTTGTCAGTGCTA
This sequence comes from Poa pratensis, assembly GCA_947311845.1. Taxonomy (NCBI): domain Eukaryota; kingdom Viridiplantae; phylum Streptophyta; class Magnoliopsida; order Poales; family Poaceae; genus Poa; species Poa pratensis. Next base: position 4,147,163 of record CAMZMU010000054.1, read on the forward strand.
GAGATAGGAACCTGTTCTCCCGTTGGGATATCTGTTTTGTTTACACTAGATTAGTAAATTCTAGAGACATACATTCATTCATAATATCCATGGTAGTGGAGTAAAACTTATGAACAAGCAAGAGAAACGAAAATCCACTTTGGCGCTCGAGCACACATGCACCTGATATCCTATCCCCACAATCTCATCAAGATCTGTATCCACGATTCCCTTCACATCGTTTCTACCGTGGTAAAATCAGACTCGGGCCCACTAGGCCACTACTGCCCAGTTATTAAATGATGTAGATGACGTCAATCCATCCCGGTACAGATGGTGAAGAACGGAATGGACGCCAAGGCTGGAGCCACCATCGACGCGACGGAGGGAAACCCAAAGCCACTCCTGTCCCTCTCCCACTGCTCCACCACCAGCTCGCAAGAAGCAGGGAGGACAGTGGAGGCATGGGCTGCTGCGTCAGCAAGAAGCGCAGCGAGCCGCCGGGCGCGGCCGGGGAAGCTCACCGGAGGAAGGTCATGGAGGCCCGCGACCTGCCGCCGCCGGAGGAGGAGAAGGTCAAGGAGGTGCTCTCGGAGACGCGCGTCAAGCCGCTCCCCAAGCCCAGGCGACCCGCTGGCGCCCTAGTGGTGCCGGCGGCGGAGAAGCCCAACAATGCGAAGCACGGCGGTGCCCGGGCGAAGGAAGGCGGCGCCGGCAGGGTCCACAGGGCGGCGCGGCCCACGCGTTCCCTCGAGGAGAAGTCAGAGGCCGCGTCCGAGTCGTCGGCCGCCACCACGGTGGCCGGGCCCGAGCGGTCCCCGTCGAAGCCGCCCAGGTGCAGGCAGGGAGCCGCGCCCGGCGAGCCCAGGCTCGCCTGGCGGGACCGCCCCGCCGCCGGTCCTGGCGGGCACGCGTCACCCTCGCCGCGGCGCGACCCCGGCCGGAGGTCGCCGTCGCCGGCGGCGAAGCGGTTGCAGGACCAGCACCGCGACACGGCCGCCTCTTGCGCGCAGCGGAAGCCGCCTGTGCCCGCGACGCGCGCGCCGACGCCGCGGCGTGCTCAAGATGTGTCTTCTCAGCCTACGCACTCGTCGTCGCCACCGACACCGGGGGCACCGGTGCAGGAGGACACTGCTTCCAGCGGTGGCGCAGCCGGTGTCGGCGAGGGCGACGGCGAGGGAAAGGAGTCCTTGGAGAACCCGCTGGTGTCCATGGAATGCTTCATCTTCCTGTAACACTAGCAAACCAGCAGGTAATTGCTCCGTTGTTACAGTAAGTAGTAACCAGCAGGTTCAGCAGGAGCTGCATTCAGCGAGTAACAATTGCTAGTACTAGGTAATCCGGTCGGTAATTTTGTCCCTCGGTGTACTTTAATCCTAGGCTGTACATGTTAGCAGCGTCGTCTTGTTGAAATCCGATCGATGGCTAATGGCTTGGTTGTGCTGCCATGGTTGGTGTCCTCTTGATGTAATCTCTGTAGACTGTATCTAAAGCTAGCCAGGGTAGCTCTGTGATGAACTGCACCTCTATTTCGTTCCTACTCCGTAGTACATTAATTCCTGGAAAATTACCGCGCGCTCCGTCACTTTACCCTCCCACCCACGTGCCGACAAACACTGGCTGCACAAATCATAATGTTGCATGGTCGGTACAGATATCAGGAGCATGTGTGCTCGGGCACCAAAACGCCCTCCTCCAAGAGAAACTAGTACTGTATTATTCATCTTAAGGAAGGATGGACGGGCGAGAGAGACATACGGATTGTGTAGACTCTCCCGACATGCGCAATCTGACAGAAGAACAAGGCGCCCTTGCGGTGGACGGCATCCCGTTGGGCCATGTCCCTCCACATGGAGGTGTGTTGGCAGCCCAACTTTAGCCCAAGAAGTCCAACACGTGTGAGCCGTTGATCGCTGTATGCATCCAACGGTTGAGTTGCCTCCTTGAGAGGTAGAAGAAGAAAACCCTAACCACTCTTGGTGGCTGTTGCAAGCAAGAAAGAGAGAAGCCAGAACATGGCTGCTACTGTGAGAGAGTGAGAGAACACACAAGAACACCACAACCAAGTGAGAAGAGAGGAAGAAGGAGAGGTGATTTCTGTCAGGATTTGATGCATCTGACCGGTCTGCCTTCAAGCCGATGATTGGAGGGTCAAACGTGCTTGAATCGACTCCAAACTTGGTGAGCTCCTTCCTTTCTTTGAGTACTTTGATCTGGATAGCTGGTTTGAGGTTTGGGTCAGAGGAGCATCAGATTTGAGAGAGGTTTCGTCAGTTCAGACTGCTGCAGTTTCAGCACAGAGCAGTTTTGGTAGAGGAACAGTTTGGGCAGACAAACGGTGTCCGATTGAGATCATCTTTGGTGGGTATGTTGGGAACTTGATAATTGGAGAGAATAATGACTTGTATTGATTCAATAGATTACATGGGTTTATATATTACACCAGCCGGACCCTTTAGGGTTTGGGCAAACCGACCTAGTTCAATCCTAAACCGACTCAAACTCATATATCTAATATCCCCCCGCAGTGTCAACGTCAGGCGTGACGACGTTGAGACTGGAACGAATGTCGGTGAAGTATGCCGTTGGAAGACCCTTGGTAAAAATGTCAGCAAATTGAGCACTTGTTGGAACATGAAGAACTCGGACCTCGCCGAGAGCCACCTTTTCTCGGACAAAATGAATGTCAATTTCTATATGCTTGGTGAGACGATGTTGAACTGGGTTACTTGCCATGTAGACTACAGATATGTTGTCACAATAGACAATAGCGGCACGCTCAAGTGGACGATGAAGCTCGACAAGAAGTTGACGTAGCCAAACTGCTTCTGCAACAGAATGAGCAACAAATCTGTACTCTGCTTCAGCTGAAGACCTCGAAACTATAACCTGCCTTTTAGATGACCAAGAAACAAGATTATCTCCCAAATAAACACAAAATCCGGATGTGGATCGCCGAGTATCTGGACAACCTGCCTAGTCTGCATCAGAATAAACTGTCAAGCGTGTAGGAGAAGAAGAATTGAGGAGTAAGCCATGATCGAGGGTGCCTTTAAGATATCGAAGAATGCGTTTAACATGAGCAAGGTGAGAAGCACGGGGATCATGCAGGAATAAACAAGCTTGTTGAACAGAATAGGAAATATCAGGACGGATTAAAGTGACATATTGGAGAGCACCAGTAAGACTGCGATAAAGTGTAGGATCAGGAACGGGATCACCATTGGCTGAAAATTTCGCACCAACATCGGCCGGCGTACGGCTAGGCTGACAATCAATCATGCCGGCACGAGAGAGTAGATCAAGAATATTTTGTCGTTGAGAAAGAAACAGAGTAGTGGAAGTGCAAGATGCAGCGACATCGAGGAAGTGATGAAGAGGACCCAAATCAGTCATAGAAAACTCACGATTAAGCGAAGAAATGATTTGTTGTAAGAAGGAATCAGAAGACGCAGTGAGAATTATATCATCGACGTAAAGAAGTAGGTATGCAGTGTGAGTGGAGGAGTGAAAAATAAAAAGAGAGGTGTCGGATTTAGAGGGAAGAAAACCAATGGTCTGAATGAAAGTAGCAAAACGATGGAACCAAGCGCGGGGAGCTTGTTTGAGACTGTACAAGGATTTGTGAAGAAGACAGACAAGATCAGGAGAAGATGGATTTTCAAAACCAGAGGGTTGTTGACAATAAACTGTTTCATTGAGAGTGCCGTGCAGAAAAGCATTTTTAACGTCAAGTTGCTGAATAGGCCATGAAGAGGAAACAGCAAGACTAAGCACAACACGAATGGTACTAGGTTTAACAACAAGAGAAAAGGTCTCATCAAAATCGATCCCGTGCTGTTGTGAAAAACCCCGGCCCACCCATCGGGCCTTGTAACGAGCAAGTGTGCCGTCAGAATTATATTTATGCCGAAAACCCATTTGCCAGAAACGACATTGGCGCCCGGTGGTTTAGGAACAAGAGTCCATGTATTATTTTGGAGAAGAGCATCGAACTCGTCACACATTGCAGAGTGCCAGAGGGGATCAAGAAGAGCACGCTTATACGAAGTTGGAATAGGTGAAATATTGGTAGTGGCGGAGAGGTTAAGGAGACGACGTGGAATATGAAAACCACGCTTGCTTCTGGTGCACATGACATGGTCATTGTCAGGAATAGGAACCAGAACGGCATTGGGAGGAACACGAAGTGGGGGAGAATTTGTGGTGGAAGGAGAACTTGCTTCGTAAGTGGCGGGGAGGAAGATGCGTCGGGTGTAACTGTGGCAGCAGGAGAAGAAGGTGAGGACTGCGCATCGGGTGTGACTGGATCGGTAGGAGGAGGAGATGTATATGGAGTCACGGGAGGAGATGTATCAGGAGTCACGGTAGGAGAGGGAGATGCAGGCGAGCTAGGTGGAGGAAAGAAAGGGCGGGGTGTAGCTGTAGGTGATTGAGGGCTGGGAGGTATGGAAGTGGTGGTAGTAGCGGCATAGGGAAACGTATTTTCATCAAAAATGACATGTCGAGAAATAAGAACGCGGCCGGAAGAGGGATCAAAGCAACGGGAACCTTTGTGATCATCTGAAGGACCAAGATAAACACAAGGGAGAGAACGGGGCGCTAGTTTGTGAACAGCAATGGAGGTTATGTTAGGAAAACAGAGGCAACCGAAAACGCGTAGAGAGGAATAGTCGGGGTGATTAGAAAAAGAGATTGAAAAGGTGTGTAAAGAGGACATGTTTTTGTTGGGCGAATATTTAGAAGAAAAGTGGCTACACGAAGAGCTTCAACCCAAAAACGTGGAGGTAGGGAGATCTGTATTAGCAAGGTTCTTAGGATGTCATTAATGGTGCGAAGAGAACGTTCAGCTTTGCCATTTTGTTGAGAGTTATAAGGGCAAGAAATACGAAGAAGAATACCTTGGGATAGAAAAGAAGTCACAATTTTTTGAGTTATCAAATTCTCGGCCATTATCACATTGTATGAAGCGGATTGGGAGACCAAAGTGGGTATAAACATATTGGCGAAAATTGAGAAAAATTGTGTGAACATCGGACTTGGCACGAAGAGGAAAGGTCCATATGTAATGCGAATAATCATCAAGAATAACGAGATAGTATTTGAAACCCGAAACACTAGGGATGGGAGAGGTCCATAGATCACAATGTAATAATTCAAAAGGAAAAGAGCTATAGGTAGATGATGAACTAAACGGTAATCTAACATGTTTGCCACATTGACATGTGTTACAAAGCGATGAATCATGAGATAAATTTGAGCTAGAACTAGGGATACAAAATTCTTCAAGTAAAGACGACAATGTAGTTTTATTGGGGTGGCCTAATCGACGATGCCAGAGATCGAAGGAAGCGAGCATAGCTTGAGGAGATGAAGTAGGCGCGCCACGAAGAGGATAAAGATCACCCGAGCTATTGTACCGAGCGAGAGGCTTCCCCGTTTCCAGATCCTTCATAGATAAACCGAAGGGGTCAAACTCTAAAGAGACATGATTATCAATTGTAAATTGGCGAACGGAGATGAGATTTTTGATTAAGGAGGGAGCCACAAGAACATTGCGTAAAAGAAAATTAACAGGAGGATGAGAAATATAGGAGTGGCCGGTACAAGAGATGGGAATAGAAGAGCCATCACTATCAGTAATAGAAGAAAACGGCGAAGAAGAACAAGCTGATAGAAAATTCATATTGGAAGACATGTGCGAGGATGCACCAGAATCAAAAATCCAATACGTACCTTCGTTGTTATGGAGAGTAAAATTGTTCATGGCAGCGATGAAGGTGGCTTGATCCCAGCTAGGTGTCGTTTTTGATGGCTCGGGCATAGCGGCTGGTGGGGGCGCGTACGGGAGAGCCGGGGAGCGTCGTACATGTAGGGCGAGGCCGAAGAGGGAACCATGTAACTCGGTGGCGAAGCATTGGCGGTGTAGACCTGCGCGGGTGGCCGCGATCCAAGAAGGCCGGGCGAGCCAGTCGACGGGTGGAGGCCAGGACTCCACGTCCCGGTATATGCTGGCGGAGCACCGTATGGTGAAGGAGCGGACCAGGGCATAGGTGATGTCTACTATAACTTCTAATCTTGTAGACAGTGTTGGGCCTCCAAGTGCAGAGGTTTGTAGAACAGCAGCAAGTTTCCCTTAAGTGAATAACCCAAGGTATATCAAACTCAGGGAGGTAGAGGTCAAAGATATTCCTCTCAAGCAACCCTGCAATTAAGATACAAAAAGTCTCTTGTGTCCCCAACACACCTAATACACTTGTCAGATGTATAGGTGCACTAGTTCGGCGAAGAGATATTAAAATACGAGTGATATGGATGATTATAAGTAGTAATTGCAATCTGAAATAAAAATGGCAGCAAGCAAACATGCAGCAGAACTGAGAGTAAACGGTGTTTCAATGCTTGAAAATAAGGCCTAGAGATCATACTTTCACTAGTGGACACTCTCAACAATAATAATATAATTGAATACATAGATATTTCCTCTTCACTATGTTACCCCGAACTATCCTCCAGTTGGATAACGAACACCAATCCATTGCGTAGGGCTATAAAAGCACACCCTAAAGTCCGTGTTCCAAACTGAGGGCACCCCAAGTAGTACTAAACAAACACCACAATATCATAGAGACATCCAACACAAAGAACAACTCATGACAAGTATTCCCATAATCTTTAATCCAAAGAGTCACACACGGCACGCGCACTGTCAACTTCGCACCATGGGACAAAGGTGACTCCGGAGATTACATTAATAAAACCACTTGAGTAGCATATTCATAATATAATGAAGAGTAACATCTATGAATTCAACTAAATTACAAATCTCATGATCACATATAGATCACATCATGGGAGAGAGAGATGAAGCACATAGCTACCGTACGAGCCCTCAGCCCCGAGGGAAACTACTCACACATGGTCATGGTGATGAGGAGCTTGATGGAGAGGTTGATGAAGAGTTGCAGCCCGGAGTGGAGGCGGCAGCCCGCAGCAGCCACGGCGAGGCGGCGGCGGTGGCAGCCCGCGGCGGCGAGGAGCGGCGGCGGCCCTTGGGGGCAGCGACCCTTGGCCCCTCTTCTTCCTTGGAGATGGTGGTGGTATGGAGGAGGTTCTCCACCCCTAGACGGCTGCCTAGGAGGAGGAAAATTCGTGGTATGGGGCTCCTCCCACGACATAGGGTTTACTCCCTTATATAGACTCTCGGATTTCCGTCATCCCATCTAGGCCTGCAGTAAATCGGGAATATCTCGGCTGTTCGGACTCGGAATTGGGCGAATTTTATGTCTAGATCGATTCTCGAAAAATTCTCTGCAACTTTGTCTTCTGTCAGGTTTCCGTTTGATGTCGTCTTCGGGCCCAAACGTGACCATCTTCGAAAAACGTTTCCAGACAGATTTCAGGAAAGTCCCAATTCGACTCCAATATGGTTTCCTTTTGTATTTTTGATAATTCCTACACAACAAATAGGAAAACAAGAAGATTTTGCACTTTGACAACTATTAGTAGGTTAATCCAATAAATGTCATAATATGATATAAAGTGTATATAAAACATGTGCCAATTGACATAAAACATGCATGGAACATCAAAAATTATAGATACGTTTGTGACGTATCAATAGGCCAGGCTTGGACGAGGCCAGTCCAGGGATCGGGGTGTGGGCGCCATGTCGGAGAAGCAGGTGGCGCGAGGGGCGCGGGTGGCGCTGATGGAGCAGGGCGAGACTGAGGTGGCCTGTACACTGGATTCTTCCCGCGGTAGTTGGGGCTGGGGCGCCACCCTGGAGGTGCTGTCGGCGTAGAAGGCACAGGAGGAGCAGGAGCTGGCGGGCGCGGGATGGCGGCAAAGACCTGTGGGCGATTCTCATTTGTTGTGTGGGCACGATTGGCCCATTGCAGTATGGAGCGAACCTCGGCAAAGGAAGGCCGCGGGCGCATCATAGGGATGAAGGAGGCTTGCTTGTCGAAGCTTTCACCGAGCCCGACGAGGAGGATGTTGATGAGCTGCCGATCTTCGACGGGGTCACCGAGCTCGCGAAGTTCGTCAGCGATGGACTTGAGCCGCTGACAGTATGTGCCGATCGGAGAGTCACCCTGCACAGTGTTGCAAAGCTCGGTATGGAGGGTATTGACGCAGGCGTCGACGTTGTCTTGGAAGAGCTGGCGAAGGGCCCCGCCCATAACTCGGCTGCGGAGGAGGCGTCGCGGAAGACGAGATTGAATATCTTGGTGGAGGCGCGCGTGTAAATCCACTGGATGATCGCGAGATCATCCTTTGCCCAGCGCGGATCGGCGAGACGAGGAACAGTCCGTGGCGACGTGGTGAAGAAGATCGCAGCGTCCGAGGTGAACTTCGAAGAGATGACGCCAATGGTGGTAGTTGTGTGAGGGAAGATCTAAAGTGATGGGAATAAAGGGCGAGACATCGGCGATTGTATCAGCAAGAGGGATTGAAGGTGGCTGCATTGGTTGTTGGAAGGAGGTAGAGAGAGAGGTGGAGGTTGAAGGAGGAAGACCGGTGGCGCGGAACTCGCTGAGGGAGAAGAGGCTGCGTGCCAGCGGCGGCGGAGCCATCCCAGGTGCGAAAAACCTAAGCGTCTGATACCATGATAATTGGAGAGAATAATGACTTGTATTGATTCAATAGATTACATGGGTTTATATATTACACCAGCCGGACCCTTTAAGGTTTGGGCAAACCGACCTAGATCAATCCTAAACCGACTCAAACTCATATATCTAATAGAACTCATATAACTGCTTGTCTACCAAGTTTCGTGCTGTTTGGATCTGTGGTTTAAGAGCAGTTTGCTGATTACCGAAGAAGACAAAATCTGTGATACTCTGCTTTGCTGAAATCTTGCCTCTTGTGGTTGTTGTTGTTGTTGCCGGTGGGCAACGAGCTGGTGTGTGTTGTAATCTCCAGAGATTCTGGAGAAGACTCTTGCTCATAGTGAATCTTGCGCGGACCAGTTGGTCCGTTTTTCCTCCTCACGTTGGGGAGGTTTCCACGTAAATCCTTGTGTCACCTGTGTGTGCGATTGTGTTTATTTTTCTGCTGCATATTGTTGTTGGTTGAACCTATCCTCGAAGTTCATTGCAGGCTGGGAGGCTGTTGGAGTTGTGTATCATCTCCCCCTCACCTCCCAACACATCCACGATCGGCTTTCATGCGTTGACCTGTTGTTGCATCCAGATGCCAGGGATCTCCGGGTAGCCCAGGGAGTCGGGGGAGATCACCGTGCCCTCGGAGATGAGGAGGCCGCCCGTGGTGGCCCGCTGCGAGTAGTAGAGCGCCGCTTCCGGCAGCGGCACGCTGCCATAGGAGCGGCACCGCGTCATGGGCGCGAGCACCACCCGGTGGGAGAGATCGAATGGCCCCATCTTGCACGGTGTTAGTAGCGGGATCGCCACCTCTTTCCTCGCCTGGTGAGCTATCTCGGATTGAGTCTCCATTGATCCTGGTTCTTTATGGCTGAATGCCCTGATGATGCTTGGCTGAAACTCTTATCTTACTCTGCTTTGCTTCTTGTTTCCTAGGAGTATTCTTGTTCTGTTGTGCTTTTTGGCTCGGGTTGTATTTATGGATCGTAACTATTGAACACATGATATTTCCCCGTCCGATGTTTGTACGACGCAAGATCCGACGGATGGCTGCGGTTCGATGCCACATATCGACGGATTGATTCGATGTCTCTTACAAACGTCGTAGGAAAGCAATACAATCGCAGTGCTCTTTATGTGTACCGAAATGGATCAGGACCCTTCTTTGATCTTTCGTCGGTCGACCGGTTCTCACATTCCCATTTCCTCCCGTTTGAGCAGAACCAATTGGAACCATGCGACAGTATCAACCCTCCTTCGATCGCTGTCACCCAGCCAAGATACACTGAATGTGGAATGCTTCGTTCTAAAACAATGGTGTTGCTTGAACCTCCGATGGGGCAGTCGATGACATTTTCTATTGCTAAGAGTTTTCTCTATTCGTATAGTGGATTATTATAAAGTCATTGGTGTCAAGTTGATGCTCGCTCCGCCAATTGGCGAAGAAGACAACGATAGACTCAAACATCCTCGAAAAAAAAAACCCTAGCTGTGGTACATGATACCTTGTGTTCTTAATCAGTTGATTAGATTTAGCTGGTTGCCTGATTGGGTGATGTACCGTTATTTATTGCAGCAGATTAGGTCGGTAGTAAAGGCTGTCGTGAGCGGCGGCGGCGAGGCAGTCCATTGTGAAGTCAGAAGTCAGAAGTCAGAAGCCATCGTCAAAAGGAGTAGAGATCGTTTCTCTAGACTCACTTATGTAAACCTGCTATTGGACTGGCAGCGGCCATCTCGCGAGATATGGGCTTGTTGGTCGTGGGCCACCGTCAAAAGAAATAGATTGTCTCCTTGACAACAATCGATTTTCTCAGTGTAGCGAATTGGCAATCCAATATTGCTTCGAAATTCATTACATGATAGTTTGCCATGTCCAGAAATATTTGTCACATAGAATCTGGCAACAATGCTGCAAAAGATTTGGGGACGCTAAAATTTACATGAGTCGGTGGCGAAACCACACACAAGCTGTGTAGTCACTTGACTATAGTTTTGTGCGTACACAAACCGAAATCATGCAAAATAATAATTAATTTTTTTATAATTACATAGGATCAAATTGACTACACAAAATTGAACTCCTAGCACCGCAACTGACATGAGTCGACATAATATGAAATTGTGCATAAAAAGTTTGAAAATTTACAACTTGCAAATGTTCAATCATATATTCATAATCCCTCATTGTCACCCTCTTCCTCGCCATCGAGGAAAGGATAGTCTGTGTAGCCAATGACGGGATCTTGTGTGTAGAATGTGGAGCGGTCGTACTCGTTTAAGGTTGCGCCCAACTTGAACCTCGTGGGCAAGTCTGGGTTGGCCAAGAAAATTCTCCCGTAGGCAACAAGGTCAGCATAGCCATCCGTCACCACCTTGTCGCCCTCCTCCTTGTCATACCCACCGGCAGCGATGAAGGTGCCATTGAAGGCCTTCTTGAAGGGCAAGAGTCCATGGGGAATCTGTCTGCGTCCGTCGACAATGGCCATTCGGGGTTCTACCATGTGGCAATAAAGGAACCCTTGGTGCTTGTTGAGCTGCTCCACCAGGTAGAGAGCAAGGGCTTCTGGGTCAGAGTCGACACAGTCCATGTAGTCCACGAACGGCGACAACCTGATTCCCACACGATGCGCTCCGACTTCACGGACGACGGAATCAACTATCTCGACGACGAAGCGACACCGGTTCTCGAGGCTGCCGCCATACTGGTCGGTGCGGTCATTGGCGCTGTCCTTCATGAACTGCTCGAGGAGAAACCCGTGCGCACCGTGGATCTCCACACCATCGAACCCTGCCTCGATAGCGTTCCGGGCGGCCCGCCTAAAGTCATCGACGACGTGAGGTATCTCGTCTACCCGCAGTGCCCGGGGTTTAGGGTACACTATGCCGGTCTCGGCGTCGGGGGTTACTGCCTTGTCTGTACTGGAGATGGGTGTCGTTTGGGTATCTGTTTTGTAATACATCATTAGTAAATTCTATGGAGATACATTCAGTAGACAACTTATGAACATGCAAGGAAAACTCATTCATCGTATGGATGGATGGGCGAGAGAGACATACCGGTTGTGTAGACCCTCCCGACATGCGCAATCTGACAGAAGAACAAGGCGCCCTTGCGGTGGACGGCATCCACGATAGGCTTCCATGCCTCGACCTGTTCTTGCGTCCAGATGCCAGGGATCTCCGGGTAGCCCAGCGAGTCGGGGGAGATCACGGTGCCCTCGGAGATGAGGAGGCCGCCCGCAGTGGCCCGCTGCGAGTAGTAGAGCGCCGCTTCCGGCTGCGGCACGCTGCCGTAGGAGCGGCACCGCGTCATGGGCGCGAGCACCACCCTGTGGGAGAGATCAAATGGCCCCATCTTGTACGGTGTCAGCAACGGGATCGCCGCCTCTTTCTCCGCCTGGTGAGCCATCGCCGGTTGAGTGTCGATTGATTCTGGTTGCTTACGGCTGAATTAGGCCCTGATGCTTGGCAGTCTGGCTGATACGATACGATCTTACTCTGCTCTGTTTCTTGCTCTATTCTGTTGTGGTTCAGGTTCAGGTTGTATCCTGTACTATTTATAGTTGCCGAAGTGGAGCAGCAATGGTGTTTGATCTTTCCGGTCGACCATGTTCTCTCTTTCCCATTGACCAACAGAACAAATTAGCTCACCTCCTTCGCTGTCACCCAGGCAAGTGGACTGTTGCTTCGTTTGCGCACAAAGCAAATCAAATGTTATTTTCATGAATTATTATTGTAAGAAAGGTAAATCACGTCAACAGAAAGGTCAGCACGGAGCTGGCATCCTCCATGGCACTTTGCAATAGACTTTGTCTCTTCCTGTTTCCTCTCGTCATCCTCTTCGTCACCAAGCCAAGATACATTGCATGAGGACTGGTGCTTCATTTTCGCACCAACCATGTGTGATTTTCTGTATTTAAGTTTTATGTACCAGACTATCAGTAAGCGATGATGTGGTCTCTAAGAAGAGTGTAAGCGGTGATGTGGTTTCTCAAAAGAGTGTAAGCGGTGATGTAGCTACCTTGTGTTGGTTCCTATATCCCGTCAGTCTGCATGGCCCAAAGTTCTCTTATGCGGTTTTTCGGTCCTGTTTTGATTAAAAATTGGGTCAACTCTACTCTATCTATCGGACGATGGATAGCGACCACCCTCAAGCCAAAAATAAAGATCTCTTATGAATTCGCTGGGTACTGTGAGAACAGTTGAGGGTGTACATGCGTGAGCGCTATTTACTTACATGCTCGTTAAAGAGTATCTAATTTACATCATTACAGAAAGAAAGCAAAGGGAACACATAGCTTACACCGTTACTAGTTCCCTACCCTGTGTTTTTATCACTGCACAAATGAACATAAGCCATGTATCGCGCTCCCAAGTCCCCCCCCCCCCCCCCCCCCCGCATCGCCCGATCGTTTGGGGACTGCCGATTGGATCCAAGGAGCACATGTGGTCTGTCAATAAACGACGTCTTCCCCGGGGTTCAGCCACAAGGGCGCCATATCCAAGCCGGCGTATTTCACTCCCGTGGTCGGCGAGTCGTCATCTGTCGATCGCAATGTGTTGCCGCCCCTCTCCTCCTCCACGGGTCACCCCATCTGAAACCCTTCACGATGGTCACCGCGTTCGGATCGATCTCAACTATGCATACATGTACACAGAGTTCATGTAGTTCAGCTTGCTGGTGCATTTAGTTGGAGAGGAGATTCCTGCCTTCGCGAGTTTCACTGCTCCCTTTATTAAAATAAATAAAATATTTACAAGTTTTAAAAATCAGAAGTAAAAACCCTTCACGATGTCATTGATTATGTGCTACACTTTCAAATTTCCAAATATACAAGATTTTGTCGTTTTTGTGTAGCAAATAATACAAGAAAAATTGCATTGTGATTGTGCATGCTTGTAGGATGCATCATTGACTACACCCAGAATTTTGTTTCGATTTTTTGAAACATTCTAATATTTTCTTTTGAATTTTCAAAAATATAGGGAGCACTAGACCTCGTGAGGCAAAATGACTTTTCTACTTAGTTGAGCCTACTATATTTAGGTTTCCTGCTTGTACTAATTTATTTTCGCATACTTTCTAGCCAAATCTCTAATACTCCCTTCGACCCGTTAAAATTGCCGTGGCAAATCAGCGTACCATGGACAAATGTGTAGTTATGTCAGCGACACTTTTAACGGATCAAATGGATTAGTTTTTAAAATGCATATTCATCCGATCTATAACCGACATGTTGATCTTCAACCATGACCAAATCACTTGGTAGTTTGCACCTTGGCGAATGCCATCCATCACGTATCGACAAGCATATCGTCACCTTCCTCCACAATCACGTCCTCAAAATCCTCCTCGTCGGACTAAGTTCCCAACAAGAGATTTAGCACCGCCAGAACATGTGTCATCTTCCTCTACAACCCTCCGCGTCGCCAACTTCCCCCGGCCAACGGAACTCCCTTCGTGCGAGAATTCTGATCCGACGTCATCGCTGATCGAGACAACACCTTGTTATGAGCACCAAACCAAACCCTAGAACCACACCGTGAGAAAGATTTTAGGGTCCAAGGGTTAAAATCCCCGGAACTGATCCTCTTATCAATCTCGCTGAGCAGAGTCAGTATTGGAACCAATCTTGATAGTACATGTAATCTCGCCACTATAGTCCAGAGGGAGTAGATAAAACCTAAAACGGGGACTCGAGTTAGCGTGGGTTGTCCTGGTCATGGCAAGAACTGTTAATCGCAGCTGATGACTGACGTAACTAACGAGTGGCTCCACGAAACCATCTGACGTGGTCAATTTCTTTTCGAGGGAAATGATTTTTCTTTTAGATTTTTTGCAGGTTTTTTCTTTTTTGAGGGATTTTCTTGTTGTAGGTTTTGTTTTTTAGACAAAGGTTTTTTTTTTTGAGGGAAGAGGGAAATGGGTTTTGCTAGGCAATCGAGTCAGGTGGGCCGAACGTACCTGAGCGAGTCTATCAGGCCGGGACCTTCCACCACCACGCCGCCCGCACCGCTGCCATCGATCGGGACTCTCCGCCACGCCGCTGCGCAAAACAAAACCATGGAGCGCGCCCAAGGCGGGTAAATTTGGGCGCGGGCGGGAGACGACGAGACGACAGAGGAACCCTGCCCCAAACCACACCCAGTACCCTCCCCCAAAACTTCTCGCCACGCCCTCGCCGCCGCCGCCGCCATGGAGAGGAAGCAAGCGGACTACAGCAACCTGGTAAGAACCCCGCCGCCTCCTCCTCTTCCCATCCGCCCCCTGACTTTCGTGTCTTCCCCCACTTTCGATTCGCGCACCATTTGGGCTGCTGGAACTGATTCGGCGAGCGATGGCGCTTGGCAGGACGAGAGGTACATGATCCAGGGGGAGAGGTACCAGGGGCAGCAGTACAGCCACATCTACTTCACGCGGCTCCACACATGCGCACCCTCCTCCACGCCCTCGTCCCCTCCCGGAAGCCCAACATCCCTGGTACGGAACGCTTTCCCTCCCTCCCGTGAGAAGCTTATTTCGTGGAGTTGGGGATGACTAGTCTGGATGGAAATTTGGGCCTCATTTCGGTGTTGGTTGTGAACTTGTGATACATACGGTTGCTGAGCTAGGGTTTCTCTGCTGATATGTGTTGCTCTCTAATCTATAATGTGTGTGCTCCGGAACATTTCGTCAGTGCAGTTGTCACTTGCCAGCATCCAGTTTTTGAGCTCAGATTTGGGTCGAGCAGCTTGAAACAACGATTAGGGTCTCTTGAGTGCGGTTAGATGATATTTGAGGGGATTGAATGCATAGGCGCATAGCCAATCTAGGTTGTGTGCTTAGGCTATAAAGCTTTGAAACTGATAGCTGCCGAATGATAATTTTGGGTGGCAAAGAGATGTTGGCAAGGTTGGAGTACAAAAAAATTCATTTGTTTATAAATTATAATGCTCTGTGGGATAGGAACTTTGCACTGGAGTTGATAATGCTAAGTACTTCACTAGGATTGGTTGTTATTATGTATTCACAGTCTTAAATTCTTGATAAATGTGCCTCCTTGTTAGCAAGATCGAAAATTTCCACCCAGTTACTGGGTTTACTGAGTCATATCTCAAAACAGTTCTTTTTCTTTGTGTCGTTATGTTTTTTTCATGGTAATGTGTCAGTGTGTCACACAACGTGCACTATCTTCTGTTAATCAAGAGATATTTTAAGCCACACCTTTTCCTATGCCGCAGTCACTACTGTGCTCGGACTCGAAGAAGGAAAGGATTGTGTGCTTGTTGGAACTTTATTCAAGGAGATGAAACTAAAGCCTTCTATTCTTGATGAATACTCCAAGGAGGTACTTGACATTAAAATAGTGCTTCCATACTTCCATACATGGTGTCTGTCTGTAATAAACTGAGGGGCTTATGCATGAACGATCTGTGTTGCAGAGGTCCGCAATCCCTCTTGTTAAGCCACACAATTTCATGCATCCTGATGATAATCTCATTCTGGAAGATGAAAGTGGAAGAGTTGCACTTGCAGGAGCCATACCTCCAGCAGCTTATGTGACTGGTAAGTTTGACTGTCACTTCAAACTCAGCACGCTACAAATCCCAGGCTTGTTTGGATAGTGCTGTAGAATTTGTTCTGTTCATTTGATCAACATGGCATGTTCCTTGGGAATAACACATGATCATCTACAGGAGTTGTAGTAGCTCTCCATGGGAAGGAAACAAGTGCTGGCAACTTCCTCGTTGAAGATGTTCTCGAGGCTGGTCTTCCTCCTCAAACCGTGTTGCCTAGCATAAGTAATATTTTTCGTGTCCTGTTGTGCTCATTTCTGAACATGTTTTCCATGTTGCTATAAATTTCTAGTTGTGTTAAAATTGCTATGGAATCACATTTATTTCTTTTACAGATGAGGACAAGTATATTGTATTTCTGTCGGGATTAAGTGTTGGTAACGGCACATTCAATCCTCTGCAGTTCCAACTTCTTATTGACCATATCACGGGGCATTTGGGTGATGAGAATGTATGACATTTATCTTTTTAAATGAGAAATATTATGCTTAAAGTCACACATTAATTGTGGTGTCTCCCTTGGAATTAATTAGGAGCAAACCATAGCATCGAATATAGTTCGTGTCGTGATCGCTGGAAATTCAGTACATATTGCCCCAAGGTTCTTGAATGGTCAGGTAATAGCATTTTATTTCACTTGTTTTCTGACACTATGTGAAACTGGTTTGTCTGTTGTGATAATAGTATGTATCCTACCTTTCAGACAGTAGCTGCAAAAGATCAACCCAGGATAGCTGAGCCAATCAGAGAACTGGATATAATGCTGACTCAGGTTCAACACTTTTACCTTTTGCCTCAATATGTTGCTAGTGTGTCTGCTCCGGTCTCTGTTGTAGATCTTGATGTGATCCATTTCCTCTGCAGCTTGTGGCGTCATTACCTGTAGATATCATGCCAGGGTGTAATGATCCAGCAAATTTTTCTTTGCCTCAGCAGGTGGGCTCTTGATGCCGATGAACAACTGTTGATATGCATATTACAACCAATCAAGTGTATCTTATATGCATGCATGACTAACTCAATCTTACTTTATTGTAGCCTTTGCATAGATGTCTTTTCTCTGGAGCATCCACCTATAATACATTTTCATCATGTCCGAATCCACATCAATTCGATCTTGACAATGTCAAGTGAGTGACACTGCTTCTATAACTTTCCTTAAATAATGAAACTAGAGATTTTTATGCAAGAAACTCTGTATGTAGGTTTATTGGAACATCTGGCCAGAACATAGATGACCTCTACAGGTATTCGGATGCCAAAGACAGGCTAGAATTCATGGAAAGGACATTGACATGGCGCCATCTTGCTCCGACTGCACCGAACAGCCTGGGTAACTCATTAGGCATTTCATTCTGGTGGTTTGATGAGATTGTTGGGTATAAAATGGCCTAGTGTTATTATCATTTATTTATTTTACATCAATTTCATGATCGAATGGCCATTTGGTAATTACATTAGCTAAAGCTAGATGACCCTTAACTGGATATCTGTTTCATCCAGGGTGTTATCCATACACAGACAAGGATCCTTTCCTCGTTGAAAGTTGCCCCCACGTTTACTTTGTCGGGAATCAAGATAGATATGAAACTCGATTGATGAAAGGTACTACTTCGCGCTAATTCTGTTTGCTTTCTCAGCAACCAGACTTAACGTTCTTGTTATTCCAGGATCGGAAAAACAGCAAGTTAGGCTAATCAGCATCCCAAGGTTTTGTGAAACTGGAATCGCTGTCATGGTATGTACCGGTAGCTCTACTACTCTTAATGTTTTTAATCTAGTAATGGTTTGCTATGTTACCCTTACACAATTAACTTTACAATCTTTTAGTGAAATGCCAGCTACGGAACTTAAGTTCCAGTCAGCTGTTTGTTCTCTTTTTTGTAGCACCACTGTACATTTTTATATGCAATGTGTGATGGTAATTTGCTAACAGAGTTATGTATCTATATGTTAATACAGCTCAATTTGAGGAACTTGGAATGCAGCACCTTGAGTTTCTCAACAAGCTTTGATTGCTGACTTTGCTCCATCTATGGAGTGCTGAGAGGATCTGGTCTCTGGTGTAGCGCTTCTCCGTGATCTTGGAGTAAAGCTTTCACGAGGGAGCAAACTGTTGTGTGATCTATAGAGGCTCATGTAAAGCATGTATTTGTAGCTCAACAGTTCACGTGTGATGACATAGGCTTGTGCAACTAGACCTGCCTGTAGCCCAATGCTTCCATGTACTCCAGCTGACGAACATTCCATGTCTCTATCAGCTGATTCATTTGTCGAATCTTGTTTTTTTCCCAGCAAATGTATCGGTTGTTCTTGAAGCAGAACTTGGTTTTGCGTAGTAATATGCGTCTGGAAGCACAGATGCAGGTGCACCTGGCTGGCAGCGGAGTAACAAACATATTCTAGGAATGCAGACGTGGCAAAATCAGGTGGTAGATTATTATTTTCCCATTTTAGACAGTGCAAAAAAAACGAACACTTTCTTGCGCTAGTAAAAAGGGTTTTCTTGTGTTTTCTGGGCAAAACATATGTACCTATATTCTGTGTTTCTGAACAGAAACGTTCTATCAAAAGAGCCCCGCTATCTGAAGCTTTGTGCGTCTCCAGGTGAAAATATAACCAGGAATTTGATCCCAAGATCATTTTCCTAACCAATCACAAATAAAATGTCTGCTTGGCACCATCTCCTGTATAATTCTTTATTTATTTATTTATGAAAAGCTAATAGTATCTCCTGCTAATCTGAACGCCACTGTTCTGTGGCTACAGGTCGTCACAGCAAAGTGACAAAACCATAGTAGCACCAATATCCATCCATAACCTTGGCGGACCAGACCAGCATTTCTGCCCCGTCCCCGTGCCTCCACTCCCCTTCCCTTCGCCATGGCCACTCTCCCCCATCGCCACGACCCTCCCGTTTGTCCCTGCTCTTCGGCCCTCTGCTCGCCGGCTTTCGCCCGCAGCCTTCACAGCCTCCGTCGCCCCGCCCCGAGGCGCCAGCGTCGTTCCCCGTCGGTCCAGGTGCGTGCCGCATACCCTACTCAGGTCCTAGTTCCATCTTGATTAGTAATGCTCTCGTCCTCCGCATGTGGGGGCTTGGCCGTGCGGGGACCCAGATTTTACCAATTGTTTCCGTGATCTGTAGATTCAGACTGAATAGTACAGAAATGAACTGAAATAACCTATGTCGTATGCTCCCCGTTTTGCACGATTCACTGCTATTCCGTACCATAATGCTGGGAATATACCGAACACATAGTTGCTTCATGGTGTACTGATGTCAATCAGGCTCTGATTTTGGTTATAGGTTTGGTTTGATACATCCGTTCCAGATTTCCCCTTTGTGCATATATGTGGCTTTGTACTAGATTGGGTAACTGAAGAAAACTCCAACTGTCTGTTTTCATAGGCTTGGCAAACTTGTCTTCACATCTTAGTTGAATCGGCATGACACCTATCAGTGCATCGCTCTCACTGTTTGGCACTGCAGGCATCTCGACCCTTTGGCAAGAAATCCCTCGTGGTTTGAGAATGGGACAAGTTTCCGCATAGAGAGCCCCAAGAAGGCTCTGTTTGCATCGGAGACAGATTCTCCTACCACCGACAGTTCGCAACAGAGCAGCGCCAGCGACGACTCGAGTTCTCCAGATGGCCCACCCGTGCTCACCATTCTGGCTGGTATCATCGTGTTCTTCCTGGTCTTCTGGGTGATCGGATCGATCTTCACCTGGATTGCTGGTTTGGTCTTCGGGGCTGCGAAATCTTAGATGTTCAGTCTTAGGGTAGTTCTGCACATTTTTCAGTTGTATATACTGCTGTTTGACAGTTCTGGATCACTGCATCATATGCTGTCATTTCTAGCCGAAGGTCTTGAATAATTGTATGCCATGTTTCGAGGCAAGGCCGTTGATTGTTGCATTTCGTGCTGTGATTTAAAGTCATGTCTTTGGATAATTGCATATCGTGCCTGTGTTCCATTTCTTCTTCTGGATGACTGTTTACACGGAGAAATTTCTGGTAACACTCTCTGTTACATGAATTTTTGTCAGTTGTATATACTGGTTTTTGACAGTTCTGGATCACTTCATTCTATGCTGTTATTTTCTAGCCGAAGGTCTTGAATAATTGTATGCCATATTTCGAGGCAAGGCTGTTGATAGTTGCATTTTCGTGCTGTGATCTGAAATCGCGTATCTTTGGATAATTGTGTTTCGTGGTATTGTCTCAAAGAAGACAGCATGTGTTCCATTCCTACTTCCTTTTGAATGACTGTTTACATGGAGAAATTTCAGGTACCACTTTCCGTTGCCTGTTTTTTTTTTCTGTTGGGTTGCTCAGGATCATCTAGCCCACGATTTGAACCACAACCAAGATAGAATCAAAACAACATACCTTGGGGTGATGAGGATGAAGCCTCATCTCTTCTTCTCCTTCCAAGTAGCTTCTGGAGCTAGTGGAAGGCGCTGGAGAGCCCTTCTAATGGCTGTTGTGTCTGTGATGGAATTGGGCTGCTCGGGAGAGCTTAGGTGCGTTTCACCCTCCATCCGTCGCGTAGGGACATTTCCTCATATTTATATATGCACAGCACCATTGGGGAACCACCAATTGGTTGATATTTTGCTGCCCCCAATGAGGACAGCTTGTTAAGTTGGTTTGCCAACTCTAGCCAAGTTGATTTTGCCAACTCCACCTGTGTTTGGACTTCAGATCAATCCAACATTCTCCCCCCTTGGTTAAGGTTAACTTGTAAGCCAACTTCTTGATGAAATGGCGTAGGAGATAAAAGGATTATTGCGGCCAATATCCAGTACCAAAAACCCAGTTACTACAATATAATACCCCATCTCAAAATAGAACTTATTTAACTTAGGAGCTCCATGAACTTATGCTTATTCAAAAACTTATGAGCTCATTTCTTGGTGGAACTTATACAGAGACAACAAATTACAACGGTCAATTAAGTACCATTGAACTAACTGACTACAGTATATCATTCCATCGAAGAAACGAACCCTTCTTTGGTTTGTGGGGAGAAGGTGTTACAACGGTCCCTAGACTGCAATTTGTTCTCTTACGTACGAATGAATATACTTATGCTTATGTGCACACTTAATGATAGAACACATGTTTTGTTTCCAGAATCATAAGTTGTCCCTTAGAAATTGGCTGCCATATAACCTTAAAGCTGACAACATTAGAAGGAAAGCCGTTCAAATATGGTGCTTAGCACTAATATCTTAGTGCAATCCTTATGTACTAAGCACCAAAATGTTGGACTTAAATGTTGTTCAACACTTACGCCTTAGATTTGGTACTTATTTGTTGAACATTAAAACTTAATTCATCAAGGCCTAGAATATGTTTGACTCTGGAATCATTCTTTCACAATGTCTTAGGTATGGCAGGTACCTCTTGACATGTTACTCGAATAGACTGCACTCTTATATAATGTGTCCCGGGATAAATTTCTTAAGAATATTCCTTATTCTTGAATTGATATGGATCAAGGACACGGATCAATATTTTAAAACATAGGGATTAAAACATGCCACAATTTAATTTGCATCTTTTAGTGACGCTTCAAGAAATTTGGGTGAAGCCATTGCACAATAGGGCTCCCCCGCAAGGGTGAAACTTTTGTGGATAGAACTTATGTGAATTTTCACTCCTTGCAAAAATACCTTAGAGACCCACAACTTGGTGGTCATCATGTTTCTCGAATGTGAGCATGTAATCACTTAGAGTGATATATAAGACACATCATTATTTTATTGCTTATGCCAACAAGGCAAAGCTTATTTTACTAATTTTCCAGGGGTCCAATTCCAGACTTACATATGCGATATATCCCGGTCACAAAATTTAAGGGCGCATAATAACTTAAGCATTCGTGACAACATGAGGAAAAAACTTATTGCCCTTAAGGGAGTAAGCATAAAATTTTAGGATGAACTTAATACTCCCTTTTATGGACCCATTTTAGTGATTTTTAGCAACATAAGAACATCACTAAGATGAACTTATCAATCCCGAGAGAAAACCTCGGGCCTTATGCAATATCCCTATTACTCATAATTAACATAATATTGATTGATCAAAATTTCTTACTGAACTTTGTACCATTATAAGATGCTTATTGTCTCAAAGACAATTGATCATCATAATTAATTATTTATTTCATATAGGAAAAACTTATGAAATTTTCACCTTCAAAATTTTAAATTCGGTGATCATGTGCCACCTATCTCTCAAACTCCCAGTCACATATCAATAAGTCTTTTGACGAGATCTGTTGCTTAAACTTTAGAGGGACCTTTCAAAAATTGGACCTTAACTTTGTCAAGGTAATCCCTGAGGATCTGGGAGTTAGGAATATCTCTTCTCATGATATCCATGATAGAGTTTAATTGCCACGCAACATCAACAATTTGACTGCGACTGCTCTTTCTTAATTTTTTCAAAAATCCTACTCCATTTTAGAGTATCATAATTCTCATTATCCTCCTTAGATAATTTAGGAGAACAATACATGGAGAGCAGAATTAAAAACTTTTAACTTACTTAAGAAACATGGCACAAATACTTGAAGAAGAAGAATAGTTAATCTTATGCAATATTCTTAGTCATAATAATGCCCTTAGGAGATGGAACATGAGAAAATTGACTAATTAACTAAAAGTGGTACATCAATAGAAGCTCGGCATAAAATCAAACAAATCACGAAGCGTAATATAAGCATAAGCACATCTTTCTTATTCATGTGGGAAGTTCAATTCTGCCCCTAATGTAGACTGAGCTATAGCTCAACATTTCGACGAACTTACATAACTAATATTCTATCTTTACTAGTAGATAAGTCAATATACTAGTAGCATAAATCACATTATCAGAATGGAGGATGGAGAACTAATCTTTATGCTAATGGAAATTTTCTGGTATATTTTAAACATTAACCTCCAGTCCATCTTTAAGACTTCTCCTTAAAACTTTTCTTATTTATGAGATCATAGTGATATCAGACGTACAACATAATTATCTAAGGTATTCATACACTTTCCTTATAGATATAAAATCCTTCGAGCTTAATTACAGTCCACTTTTATGATTTATTGTAGATGACATAATAAAGCGAACTCAAAAGCTCCATAATTAAATCATGAGAATTTTCATGATCAACATGATCTTATAGAATTTTGAGAAGCTTCTTCAAATTACTTCTCCTTTAATGCCAAAAAACTTTATTATGAATGAACTAGGATATTATTTTCCTAGATCCTTACTGGCACACTCCCCCAGCTCCTTACTGGGTTTTGCTCCCAATAAACACTAATAGACAAGAAATCCATTGGATTCTCGTCAATACTTTAATAATGAAAATTTCTTTAATGAGAGCCTATTATATTTGTGACCTCATGAAATAATAATATGCTAATGGACTTAGCTCACTAAATATGAAGGTACAAAAGCCAGCCAAAAAACTTATGGCTGAATTAGGAAATATTAGTAATAGGGATGTAATCACAAACTTCGATAGTGATCATGCATAACATAATTCCTTATGAGACATTAATTTTTAGAGCATGACACATGTAGCTAAACAACTTTGGTCAGAATATATCCATCTTTCACAGCTAATCCCAAAATTTCCCTTTGGTTCCATCTTAATTGGAGATGACTTAGTTAGGGATAACTTAATTATCATAAATTTTCAAAGCTTCATAAGTTGAGATATCTAGCAACTAATAAGAGGCACTTAAGGGCTGTTTGGTTCCCAGCCACACTTTGCCAAGCCAAAGTTTGGCAATTTTATACTTGTTTGGTTTTGCCACACTTTTTCACTGTCACACTTTATTGTCTATAGGCCCCACTTGTCATAGAGTGATTTTTTTGCCAACTTTTGCCACACTTTGTGGCGTCCAATTTCTAAGCCACACTTTTGTGGCTGTCACACTTGTCGAACTTAGGCTTGGCAAATTGTGGCTAGCAACCAAACAACCCCTTGAT
The DNA here is from genome assembly GCA_947311845.1 of Poa pratensis. Taxonomy (NCBI): domain Eukaryota; kingdom Viridiplantae; phylum Streptophyta; class Magnoliopsida; order Poales; family Poaceae; genus Poa; species Poa pratensis. Next base: position 4,171,309 of record CAMZMU010000054.1, read on the forward strand.
TGCAGAAGCGTATCTAAGACGATTGATGTCTCTCAGCTTAATTCTCCGAAGATAAATATGTGTGGCCTATTTCATTATGTTTGTAAGCCTTATGCATGCAATCTTTCCCAGAACATAAACTTCTTTTGTTGATCTGATACATCGTATGTAAAAGCAGTATGATGATTCACTGAAGGCGGAGATATGCCAGAAAACTCAAAAGTGCTATTTCTAATGTAACATAAATTCTCATGGGCGAGGGGGGGGGGGAGTCGACGGCCCCCCTGACCTCAACGTAGCTCCGCCTCATCGAGGGGAAATGTAAAAGCAGAAGGAGGCCCTGATTCGCCTCCTTGCAGGGAGGGCCGGCAGCAGCACCTCGAACCGTTGTGCGTTGATCGCTTGTCTTATGGATGTCATGCGTGTGCGGTCCAGCTGCAAACATGCCAGCCCGACGAGCAGCACAACCTCCATCTCACGATTGTCGAACAACCCTCCAACCTTGGATCTGCGGCGTCGAGAATGCTTCCCATTCCATACCGGTCCCAGACCCACTTGGTCAGGTGGAGTGCGTCTTCTCTAGGCTGTTCAAACACTTTGGGCCGCATGCCGCTGGCTATCTCCAGGAGGACGACGCCAAAGCTGAACACGCCCGACAGTCGGCTGGTCTTTTCGGTGGCCATGGAATAGGGATCCATATAGCCAAACGTGTCGGTGGTGTTGCTTGTCAGTGCTTGGAGGCTGTGTTCGATCATCCTCGCGAGTCCGAAATCTCCAGGCTTCGTTCTAAAGGACCGGTTGAGCATGACATTGCTGGGCTTGATGTCCCTGTGGATGCCACACACCTCACATTCCTCGTGTAGGTAATGAAGGCCAGAGGCCAATCCCAGAACAATTTGTTGCCTGAAGAGCAATTTGGAAGAAGTTCGTAGACCAGCAGCAGGTTGCTGACGTCGTGGGACCATCCAAGCAGCCTCACCAGGTTTTTGTGGCGCAGATTGCTGATGACCTTTTCCTCACGGGGGGCAAATGGGCTTAGACAGGCAAAACATCATGGTGTGTGCCAATTTTGGGAGGGAAAATGGGCCACATCCATACAGTTTCTTTACAAAATTCTCATGGGCTGGGGGGGGGGGGGGGACGACGGCCCCCCTGACCTCAACGTAGCTCCGCCTCATCGGGGGGAAATTTAAAAGCAAAAGGAGGCCCCGATTCGCCTGCACAAGACGTCGTTGAAGAAGTTGAGAACTCGCCGTGGTCCAACGACCACCGGGGGCTGGCGAGGCTGAAACTGCACCAAAAGGGGAAGGGGACGTTCTCTCCGGCCATGACTGGGACTGGGAGGGAGGGAGCAGCTAGCTATTGGGAAAATAGGGTTTTCTCTCGTCTCTCGTGTATGTACTCTATAATCATACATGTGGACACCTTACTGCGGCTCACGAAACACACCGGCTGGGCTGAATTACAAGCCAATCAATACTAGAGTACTCGAACTAAATTTTAAGCCTAAGCAATTTACAAATAAACAATCGATATTTGGAATCCTCGCGCTTAGCTTTTCTCATCATTATAATCCCTTTTCAGGGCATCACTATTTTTCAACACCTTCTTTAGGTGCTTTAGGAGGATCATGAAGGAGAGCTCAATTAATATTCAGCAAAACTAGAGCAGTCTCAAACTTCTCCTTCCATGAAACATAATTGTTATCATTAGTTACTCTATGCCCTTAATTCTCCCAGCAATAAAAAAGGCATTAAATGGTGCAAAAGAAATCATATGCTTCGATAAGTATTAATATTATGAACTCCTTTTGTTGATCAAACCCAAAACAGCTTTAGCCAGAGATGGGTAAGAATCAATAAAATTTCGTGGTCAAAATAACAACACACTTAATTACATCCTCATGTGCATAAACTTATTTTATCAATGCGATTCACATAAAGCCAGAAGTGAACCGGGCTAATAAATTTTCATGGTCAAAATGCCCGCCAGTTGACTGTGGCCAAAATGATGGACATAAGAAATGCTTAATTTCAGGATTGAATAATTTCTTTTGTAGAAAATGAAGGGGTTTGGAGCAGAAAACAAAAAAAAATCTAACTAACGTACGTCAAAAACTTAGCCAGGATCTATCTATTAGTAATGCGGTAACGGGAAGGTTTCGGCGACATACCACTTGTAGACCAAAAAGCGTTACATTCGAGAGAACGTTGATGATGTAGTCGAACTCGTAGCCGACCTCAAGGTCGCGAAGACCCTGACGCGACAACGACGATGACCTTGGCGCGACGATGACGCTCCCGGCGCCGCAAGTGCAGCACATCCGAGTACTCGCACACGTGCGGTGCTTGACGACGACTCCCGGTCTCTCCGATCCAGCCGAGATTACAGAAGTAGATCTTCTGGGTGGAATTCCCGCAGCACGACGGCCTGCCACGGTGAAGTGGTCTCCCGCGTACGCAGTCCTTCTTGGGACCACGGTCTACGGGATATGAAGAGGGAGGAAGTGCGTGGAGGGGGACGCCTCGACGGTAGAGAGAATTAATTGTGTATTAAAATAATTAATACGCATCTTTTTATATATGGAGAAGGGGGTGTACCCTTCTCCTTAGCTCCCTCATGTGGGACTAAACAAAAGAGAGAGGGAGGGGGAGGTGCGGCCGGCCGGCTGGCCGTGGTGGCCATGGGCCCCACGTGCCTGGCCCACCCGCCCCATCCCCTTTGGGGTGCGGCGGCCCCACATGGGCCTTCCCTCCGGGGTTCGGCCCATTAAGGTGGGCTACCCATATTTTTCTCTTTTATTTAATATTAAATTAATATATAAATATATTTAATCCATTAATTAATATATTTGCGTATTATTTAATTCCCGTGGCTCTAGAACTCCTTCCGGACCATTCCGAACTTCTTCGGTCTTCCCCAGAACCCTTCCGGTTTCTCTTCACTTCTATAATTCCGATGACTCCAAAACGATCTCCGAGCATTCGTCAAGACCTTAAGTGTTTTACCCTACGGTTCGAGAATACCCAGACATGGTCGAGACCCCTCTCCGACCAATGATCATTAGCGGGACCTGGATGCCCATAACGACCCATGTGCATTCCACGAATAAATGTCGTTGAACCAAAAACACAGATACCTATTCTTTTTGTTTACTTTGATACAAGTCATGTCCGAGATATGATCGCTAATACCTCCATGCTTTGTTCAATCGCATTTCCGACAAGAGCTACTTAACTCGTTACCGTGATATTCCATCCCCATGACCTAGTCATACGCTATGCAGCTTTATAGATGTAATCTCACCGAGTGGGCCCTGAGTATCTTTCCCTCACGCGGATGAACAAATCCTGCTCTTGATTCATACGCCTCAACCTACCCCTTTGGAATACCTGAGGTACACCTTTATGATCACCCTGTTATGGTGTGACGGTTGATGCACTCAAAATACCCTCCGGTGGTAGTGATTAAATATGATCTCACAGTCTAAGGATTAGGATACCATATTTCCTATCAATTGCAATAGTGAACTTTGTGACACGATCGTATTGCAATACTTATGTTGGGTATGTCCATCATCTCATTCTCCTAATGAAATGACCTCATTGTCAATTGACATAAATGTCCATCATCGGGAAATCTCGATCATCCGTTGACAAATGAACTAGTTTGTATAGAGGCTTAGTAGGGACCCTGCTTTGTTTGGATACCACACATGTATTAACAATTCTTATTAATACAATTATAGCATGGTATAAAACTTATTATAAACTTAATGAGATAATGCAATAAATACTTAAGATTTATTTGCCTCTAGGGCATATCTCCTACAGAAAAACATTATGGCATAATGATAGCAATAATCATCATAATAATATGAATGCAATAAATTAAGTAACTAAGCATAATAAAGTGCATTTAAATAACTAAACTTGGCACATAAGAGCATGCTTAAGCACAAAACAATTATAGTAATAGTAAACATAATAACTTATTGGCTTTAGCTCCAAAAACTTAGGGCGTGTTTGGTAGCCCGGCTGGAACCTGAAATCTCCCCCACCCAGTTTTTTGCTGTTTGGTAGCCCGTATCGTGCGTTTGGGCCATGCCCACCTCGCCCCGAAAATCAATCTCAGCCCTGCCGAGGAGAGAAGCTCAGATCAAGCTTCACAACTCTGTCGGCCCGAGCTCATACGCAAAATTCCCACGCGTGGGTCCCACCCGAGCGGTGCACCGCCCGCCCAGTCCGTAACCCCTATCATTCCCCCCTCCCACTCTCTCTTTCCCTTGCTCCCGTCGCCATTCCCATCGCCCCACCTCGAGTTGCCCTGCCCAGCCGCCCAGTACCACCCTAGAGCCCAGCGCCGCCCCGTGGTAGCGCCCGGCGCCGGTGGTTGCATCTAGGGTTGATCCCAGCAACACCGCGCTATGGAGGAACACCGCCGCCTCATGCCGCCACGGAGGACCAACATTGTCGCCTCTTCGTACAGCCACGGAGCACCACCGCCGCCTTCTCGGGCCTCTACAGAGGAGCCCAAGAGCAGGAGACAGGCACCACCGCCGCCTCCCGATGTTCCCGTGCGCAAACCCCGATTTGGGAATTCCCGAGGACCCGATTGCTTTTCTATATTTTGTTCAAGGTCCTTTTTGTAAACTTTGGACCTGTTCATAATTTCATATTCATGCAGCAGGCCCCTATTCATACGAGCTACCAAACAACGTCTGTCTTAACCATGTCTCAACTCATACGAGTTACTAAACACCCAACATAATCTCAACACAGCGTGTATATACCCAACTTTATCAAGTTGGAAAGCCATGCTAGGGTAAGCCGGGCTACCAAACACACCCTCAATATATTCTAAGAAAATGAATTTGCAGTATTCTTGAATTAATTCTGGCCCATAACAATGCAGCTCCCAGGCTGCCTCCCCTTTATTTTATTTTTATTTTCAATTTGGAGCATAATACTTTAAGCTTACCGAAAATGGTCCAGCACAACTTAGTCCCCATGTTCCCTCCTAGGCACCAGGCCCAATTTGCCGTAATTGATGCGAACCGTCGGATGAAGATCCAACCGTTGGGAGCAGATGCAACTAGAACAACACCAGTGCACCGCTGCCACCCCCTAAAACCCCATCTTCTTTTGTTCCTCCCCCTTTCTCTGACACCAGTGGCGAGGACGAGGAAGCGAGAGAGACAGTGACGACGAGCGGCTCCCGGAGCAAAGGAAGTTGGCGGTGCTGTTTAGTCCCACTCGACAGAACCGCGTGTGGCCTCGGCTTGCGCATGGCTACGTCGAGCGGCTCTCACCAGCGCCTTCTACAAGGAGACGGAGCGCAAGCAGGTCTCGCGCACCGGCAAAGACCGTCTTCGTCAGTACTGGCACAACGACGAGCTTCCGACGACTTTAAGCGTCAGGGAAAGCGCAACCACCAGCTAACGCGGCGGACACCGAGGCTGTTCAGGTACAAGCCTGAGCGCACTCACGACATGAGATGGTGACCGCGGTGGCTCCGCGCGACGACGACGACTCGTTTCGGTCCTTTAATTTCTTAGGATTAGGGCTAGGTTCTGCATGAATTTGGGGATTAGGGTTTCGGTCCTTCCGGAATTTCCCACTTAGGGTTAGGAGATAAACGAGACTGACTCGTTTCTCGATCCTCTCAATTACTCACCGAAAACCTTAGCTTAAAGTTGAGAAAAATTAATGTTCTAAGGTTTCGGATTTGGGGAAGACTTGAGAATTTGCATAGATTGATTCATTCCCCTTTAATTTCTCACTTAAGACCGAAACCACATGCTAAATTGGAGGAAACATAGGTTTGACATCTAGGGTTTCAGAAAATTGGGCATTGAACTTAGAGTTAAAATTAAATTCCTTAAATCCCCTACTTCATTTGCTTTCACTGAAACCTTAGCCTCCAAGCTTACAGATGTAGTGGGTGTGCTTGACTGGGCCAAGAATTGGGGCAAGTAAAAGATAAACAGAAGCTAAACAGGAGCTAATTGTTCATGAGCTTAGCATATAGACATGAAAAAGAATAATATAGGGTTTAGACTGTAGAGACAGATGCTCAGATACCATTGTTGGGGTAGGATCATCTAGCTCAAGATTTAAACAACACCCAAGATAGAATGAAAACAAACATACCTTGGAGTGATGAGGATGAAGCCTCATCTCTTCTCCTTCCAAGTAGCTGCTGGAGCTAGTGGGAGGCTGTGGAGAGCCCTTCCCATGGCTGCTATGCTTGTGCTGGAATTGGGCACCTCGGGGAGAGCTTAGACTATCCATAGTGGGAGTAACATTGGTAGTAACATAAGTGGCACATAAGTAGAAATGATGATGTAGCATGTAATTAATAGAGAGAGAGAGATGATGGTGGTATCATAGGTAGATACCGTAACATAGCGGATTTCGAGGCAAGATGAGTCTATATTCTAATAAATACATGATTATATGATACCACACATATGTTAGTACCCACTATAGAGTTAGTAACATAGACTAGTATCATATGCATGATACTAGTGTATGATACTCCCCACTGTGAGTAGTCTGAGGTGCGTTTCACCCTCCATCAGTCCCGTAGGGACATCTCCCCATATTTATATAGGCACATCACCATGGGGGACCCACCTATTGGTTGATATTTTGCTGCCTCCAGTCAGGGCTGCTTGTTAAGTTGGTTTGCCAAGTCTATCCAAGTTGGTTTTTCCAACTCCACCCAAGTTTGGCGTTTGCCAAGTCTATCCAAGTTGGTTTTTCCAACTCCACCCAAGTTTGGCCTTCATATCAATCCAGCATTTTCATCGTATGTTGCTGCCATTGTACATGCACATAAACTGGTACTCCCTCCGTCTAAAAATAAGTGTCTCAAGTTTGCTCAAAAGTTGAGCTATCTAGACATGTTTCATATATAGATACATCCACTTTTTACCAAACTTGAGACACTTATTTTTGGACGGAGGGAGTATTTTTTTTCTTATTAAGGTGAAGTTCAACCTACATTGAACTTGGTATGCTGTGATGTGATACATAGATGCACGGGCTATATTTTCGGATTGTGTGAACGCATAACAGTTTCTTAAACACGTGCCCTTCATATCGTTCTGTGCAGTGGCCGCTGGATGTTGGCATGTTGCTCGTGCAGTCTCGTATTTTCTCAACTCACAAACATATGTGACGAGTTGCGCAAATTTTCAGGAGAAACTTCGGTCGCTCTACTCCAATGCGCTCAAAACAGAAGGTAACACTCTACCGGGACGTTCCTACCGTGTGTGCCAGCTACCTCCGTACCAAAATAGTACTGTACTACTTATTGTACTTGACACATCTTATTTACATTTGGATGCATTTAGACATATGGATGTATTTAGACATGTTTAGTGGATAGGTATATTCATAATTAGAGAAATGTAAATCAATTACTACAACAAGTATAGATACATCCGTATTTAGACAAATGCAAGTCATCTAATTTGGAACGGAGGGAGTAGTAGTTTGAAACGGAGTTTGAAAGGAGTGAGTAGTGGGTAGTTACTTGATCGCGTCATTCTTCAGAAGGTACACGGCCAAGTACTCGCGCCGTGCATCAGTGCACACAGGAAGAGAGAGTTACTCGCCTGGATCTGCGTCAGAAGGCATCTCCGGGTACACGAGCTCCACGACATCAGCAGTACCCATTTATCACGACATCGGCCTCGCCAGCAGATCTAGCTAGTCTAGCCCCCCTATAACGGCCCGAATCATGGTAGATTCCCTGGCGTTTTGCTCACGGGTGCAGTAAATTCCCCTCGTCCTCGTCACGCACAGCGCTCACTCTGCGGCAGCGAGGCCAGGTGCCGACCACGACCGCACCAGGCTGTGAATCTGTGATGGGATCCCACCTACTACCCGCGCTCCTCAACGGCTATATTCCACCTTCCCCGCGCTTAAATCCCCCGCCCCATCCTTCCTCCTCCCGGTCTCCCGCTCCCACTCCACTCCACTCGATCGGTCCATCCATCCTGAGATCCTCCCTCGTCCACTCCTGTTCCCCAACGGCTACTGTGCCATTCCATCTCCTCTGACCCGACCAATGGCGACGACGCCGGCGCGGCAATCGCAGAGCGGCGGCGGCGGCGGAACCGCGGTGTCGGTGCAGCACGTGGCCAAGGCCTCCTCGGACGAGCTCCTCCGCAAGTTCGCCGACCCGGACGACGACGCCAAGCAGCGGCAGCTGACCCCGCCACGCCGCAGCCTCGCGCTGCGCCGCAAGCGCTCGTCCCGGCGCGTTGCGTCGGGGCTCTCCGCGAGGGACTCCGACGCCGCGGCGGGCACGGACCTGGCCGCGCCCAAGCGCCGCCGGAGCATCGGCGGGTCCACGGACTGGAGGGCCGGGCTGCTGCTGCCCACGACCACCAAGGCGTCATCCTCCTCGCGCAAGGGTGGCGGGGCGCGCAGGGGTGGCGGAGGCGGCGCCGCGCGGCTCGACGAGGCCGGCATCGCGCTCTTCCTCGCCGCGCTGGAGCGGGTAAGCTACCTGCCCTCCCGACCGAGCTTATGAATATATGTACTTTCTCCTCTTCTCTGGTTGCAATGGCTAATGCTTTATTGGCTGCGCTCGTGTGCCTGCTCAGACGTGGAGGAAGACGGTGGCGGGGGCGTCCAAGATGTTCGTGGAGAGGCACCGGACCAGCCACGTCCAGCTCATCAGCGACATGGTCTGATCAATCACAATCTTCTGATCAACCGAGCTCAGTGTATTTAACTAGAACTTAGCGGAATAAAAATGGCACACGACAACGAAGCGAACCGGGACCTGCAGCTCCGTTTCTCCGGGCGGTTCAGCTTCTTTCTTGGCCATTGCCACAGTGTGTTTGCTTGCGTCCATTTGTTCATCGTCCTTTCCTCATCGACAACATTGTAAATTCAAGTTTGCAAAATTTCGTATTAGTGATGTGCTAGAATTTCCATCTTCCAAGTGTAATACTCACTCTGTTTGGACTTATAAGATTTTTTTTCTTCTAAATCCCAAGTATATAGACACGTTCTAGTGTGTTTATTCACTAATTTTAGTTCATACGTAGTCTATATTGAAATATCCAAAACAATCATGTTATAATTCGAAACGTAGGAGTACTGTTAAATTTGGCTTATGCATTTTTTTTTCCTGATATGAGTACCAACCAGAGGAGGAGACAGAGAGGAGTAGTTTACAGTCTACTGGCGAGTGAGTGTTTTTTTTAAGAGGGTAGCAGTGGAGTATTGCAAAGTCTGAATGTGCTTAGGCCTTAGACTTTGTACGCTGGGCTACAATAGAATTGCTGTGCTGAATGGGCCTGGAGGGCTACCTACGCAGCGTTCTCTTCATTTGTAAGTAAATCCGTTTGGCAAGGACAGGAAAGCCCAACATCACCTTGTACTTGAAAAGAAAACCCAAACCATGATGCCATGCGAGCATACAGTCCTACGTGGCATGCCCGCATGAATGCGTGATGTACATGTTGCGCATGGTTTTTTGCGGGATGGCGATTCGTCCTGTGCGCGCGTGCATGCTTCTCTTATTTCTCTGACGTACACGTCCGCCTTCAGGTGTACCAGTATGCCGTATCTGAACTTCTGAAGTGCAAAAGGTACGTAGAACAAACACGAACAAGTTCTCAAGTTCAGATTGCACTCACAAAACCGACACACGGTGTGTTGTGTGATTTATATACTTGCCTGCTCCAAATTTTGTTGTGCACCATGAGGGTAAAGTTTTTGAGCTATTCTTTAGCATACTTACACAAAGTTTTAGCAGAACCCTGGTTTCTTATCTCCAGGAGTACCTACTGTAGTACGCAAGCTTGCGCTGTCCGCAGATTGCACAAAGTTCTTGCAGAATCCTTACACGCACGAGCAAGTCCTCAAGTTCAGATCACATCTCACAAAGCCGACACCGACACGATCGAGCAACGGCGTTATCTGATTTACTTGCCTGCTCCAAAATAAAAATAAAAGTTGTGCACCATGCATGCATGAGGATAAAGCTCTCCGGCCTCTTCTTTACTCTCGTGATAATAACGCAAAAGGTTCCTGAATGCAGAACCCGCTTTCTTATCTCCTTTTTTTACGACTCCACCTGGTACGCACTGTCTGTAGATTAAACATGGCCGGTTCCGAGTGGTGAGCAACCCAAACAAAAACATGGCCGGTTCCGAAAGGAAAAAAAAAAAAGGCAGCAGATAGGATAAGCGATCCTTTTGACCCTGGTATTAGCTAGCAAACCCCCTTGGCTAAGAAAACATGAGACCTGGAGCGAGTCTATTCTGTGTCCAGGTCGTCATCCGAAGATGAGCTCGTGCGTGTTCTGTTTACGTAGGATCAATGGGTGGAGCGAGCCCCGGCCGTCTCCGTCTACTCGCCTCGCAAAGGGATCCGCAGCCTTTTTCTGCCAAGGAATACAGAATAGATTCACGCGCTTGCTTTACTGCTGGCCGTGCTTTGCTAGACCTCGTGTTTCTCTGTCACGGGTTAAGACTGGACTGATTATTGGCAGTGGTTCATGTCGACATTTGAGCGATGATGGAATCAGTCGTATCCAACTGCGCCTCAACTATCCTCCAACTTTTCCCTGCAAAGTAACAATATATCTTTCAGCTCGTTCCCGCAACATACTCGCTCCGTTCCAAATTATAATTTTTCTAAAATATTTTAATATGGACTACGTACAAAGTGAAATGAGCGTATCTACACACCAAAACACGTATAAGTACATCCGAATCATAAGGAAACAAAAGGTAAAACGGTTTATACTTCGAAGCGTAGATAGTAACTTTTCAACTCTGAAGTAGCACAATTTGGTGAAAGAACCGACCAAGTTCATAAAAAAAAATACCAACAGGCTGGGGTCTGTGCCCACATCCTACCATAAGGATGGTAAAAGAGCAATGTACATGGAACCGGCTACGAGTGTCTACAGAAATATTTTAGTAAAATAAGAGGAATGTTTTTCAGTACGTGCAGAGAACTCCATAAAAAGGTCTCGATTTTCATTGAAACCATCGCCACCATCCCTACCATCCAGGCTATAATACTGCAAGATCACAAACAGTTTTTTTTTTCATTCCGTCACGTATTGTCACAATTTTTTTAGGTTACATAAATTATGCTCATGTTTTTAATATACGCTCTGTTTATCATGGTGCTAGATTCGAGATGATGTTCATGTAGAATACTATACTATGTTCGGACACCAACAACTGTAAGTAAACTCCAACAAAGAAGAGCACCGGTCACGGACACCAGCACTACGGCATATGCATCCAAGTGTCAGTGGCAGGTCTCCGTAAATAACACCAATATTCTGCCCCAAACGCTTCTCCACCTCCACCACACTGTTGTCCTCTTCCCATTCCCACTTCCCAGTTCCCACCCGCTGCTCTCTCCCAACTCAAAAACTCAAAAACTCATCCCAAATCCCCTCCTGCTCCGCCTCCATCGAACCTTCGCAGCGACAGCTGCGGGTGGGAAGTGGGAAGAGCAGCTCTCTCCCATCCCTCCCAACTGCCAACTCAAAAACTCCTCCTCCGCCTCCCGCCGATCACCTCGCCCGTGATTCTCCTCCGCCGCGCCGCATCCTCCTCAGGATGCAGACCGCCGTCAACCTCGGCGAGCTCATCTCCGACAGTGAGATGGTGCCTTCGTCGCTCGTGGAGATCGAGCCCATCCTCCGTGTCGCCAACGAGGTCGAGGCCGCCAACCCCCGGGTCGCCTACCTCTGTAACCTCTGCATCCCTCTCTGCTTTTCAACAGTATACTACTGGGTTGAGACATCTTTTTGTGAACAGAGAGAGTACTAGAACAGATACAGTTAACACATCACCACTTACACTACTGCCTCCTAGTGTAAACGCTACCTAGTTCATACCATTTTTTCTAGAGAAAAGGGGTTTTCCCCCGGTTCCATTTATAAAATGCAACCACGGAGTACATGGCATCCATCCAAGCACAGCCAGGCAGCCAGCCATGTCTTGAACTTCGTTTTCTGTAAAATTGGTGTACAGACCTACACTACACATTTTCGTTGCCTAATTATGGCATGGGATGGGGATACGGGATGGCGCAATGCTAGTCATATCCTTCCAATTAGGCTATGATGGCCCATTCTTGTTCTACTTCGATTGATGTGTATGTCTGCAATGATGGATAGGTCGGTTCTATGCCTTCGAAAAGGCTCACAGACTAGATCCAACTTCAAGCGGTCGAGGTGTCCGGCAATTCAAGACTGCTATCTTGCAACGTCTTGAAAGGGTACGAGTTTTCACTAGTACTTATATTTTGTTGTTGTTTTCATCTGGCCCCCACCCGCGGATATCCTACTCATGTGCTAATAATCGCATCAGTTTATATGCTCTTGCAACTGTGAATCTTGCATTGTGTTTGACAAGACTATATGAGATTAGATTTCATCATATAACCTGGATAACTTATAGGTGGAAATGGTGTCTTGCTTGAATTTAAAACCCAACCATGTTTTGAGATGGAGCATTTCATAGGCTGTTGATTTTTCTTTCCATTAGGAGAATGTGCCCACCTTGACCGGAAGGGCCCAAAAGAGTGATGCACGGGAAATACAGACATTCTATCAACACTACTACAAAAAATATATCCAGGCACTTCAAAATGCTTCTGACCAAGTCGATCGGTATGTTACTCTCTTATACTAGTTGATAACTCTCCATGTTAATTCGATGTTGCCGCTTAAGAGATTTTCTTCATGAATGCAGCGCTCAGCTTATCAAAGCCTACCAGACTGCTAATGTTCTATTTGAGGTCCTCAAAGAAGTCAATCAGCAGCATTGTGTTAAAGTTGACGATGAGGTATAGCCTAATGAGTATTCACTTCCCTTTGACCCTGATGCGCCTTGGTGACCTATTAGATTCTGTATGGATAGTACTACTACAACAAGTGGTAGAAATTTTGTATCTCCTTAGATCTTGGAAACTTACGATAAGGTTAAAGAGAAGATGAAAATCTATCTTCCTTTCAACATTCTCCCTCTTGATCTAGACAGTGGCAATCAGGCAGACATGAAATTTCCGGAGGTTTCCTTTTTCTGCCCTTTTTGTGTATCGAAGTATCCTGTTGACTTTTCCAAGTGAAGTATTTGTGGTGTTTTCTCTTCCTTTAAGATCCAAGCTGCTGCTACTGCTCTTCGAATACTAGAAAAGTATGAGCGGAAGGTTAATGAGGAGATTGACATGCGTTAGATACTTGTGTGTGGGCTGATGCTGCCTCTTAATTTCTTGATAACTCATAAGAGGTGCAGTGCTTCGTATTTTGTGCTTACTTAGGGTGGTCCGGAATTACGCTACAATTGTGCGCCGTGTTTTGCTCTATATTTTTTCCAGAATATTCAGGTAGGCACATTTTCTACATTGTTTTAAATGCTGCAGGGTCTGCATATCTTTCCATTAATTTGTGGAACAAAAATGTAATAAGTCACACGAAGCGTTGGTCTCCATAACCAACATGTTCTGAGCACAACAAATTTTAGATAATCTTATATTTGCACTACCCTACTGATAATCTTAAACATATTCCTTAAACAAAGTAGTATTGAAATGGTACACCCTGATTTTCAGTTAATTTGTGATTTCTTTGTGCTGTATATGGATCTCCTTAACTACGTTGTAGGTTCACATGTTTTCACATGTCTCGTTCGCAGAGAAATGCCTTGGTGCCAGGATCAAGTGCGAATGCTGCTCCAAAAGAACCGCAGAGAAATGCCTTGGAGCCAGGATCAAGTGCGAATGCTGCTCCAAAAGAACCGCAGAGAAATGCCTTGGTGCCAGGATCAAGTGCGAATGCTGCTCCAAAAGAACCGGTCTTCACTTGCCCGGTGTGCATCAACAAGATGGAGCAGCCGTCGGCAACGAGTTGCGGCCACATCTTCTGCGAGAAGTGCATAATGGCGTCCATCAAGGCCCAGAAGAAATGCCCTACCTGTAGGAAGGAACTGGGGTCGACGGACTTCCTCCGGGTTTATCTCCCTGCAACTAGTGATCAAGGCTGAGCTTGAAGTCCTCCAAAAATTTCAGATTCAGTCTTAGCGACAAAAAGAGATGGTGCGCAGTCAAACTAATAGAGCTGCTGTCGCAAACGGAGCTTGGCTCTGATGGTTGGGTTCCCTGTGGTGGAACCAGCCCACCCAGGTTCAAGTCCTAGACTTGGCATGGGCGTTTGCATTTACCTGGATTTATTCCAGGATTATCCGGCGCTATTCTTTCAGTGGTAGGTGACGTGCCCGTCAACAGCGAGGCGCCTGTGGTGACTTCGTCAACCTCAAGATCTGCCGGCTCAGTCCTTCAGAGGTGCTCATAGGGGTAGGGTGTGCGTGCGTGCGTTCATAGGGGTGAGTGTATGTGCGTATTTGTGAGCGTCTGTGTTGTACTGTGTTCTCAAAAAAAAAAAAAATAATAGAGCTGCTGTCTTCTGCAAGTTGTGCAAGAAATACATTTGTACCTGGATTTCAGCGTACTTGTAGTTCGTGATTCCAATGTACTTTTGCACTCTGGGCGTGAATTTGTCGATCTTTTTGCGGTCAGCCTACTTTCGTATTTTGGGTTTCAATCGAGATTTTTGTATTTCTCAGGTTTCAGTGTATCTTTATACTTTGGGGTTTTATGTTTCAGGTTTTTCGTACCTTTTTGTTTTTTAACTATTTCAGGAACCACCCAACAAAGTATATAAACAGCGAAGAGAAAAAAACAGGAACGGAGGTACTCGGCGCGGCGGAACACGCGTATCTGAACCTGTGAACCCTGAAGGTTCAAAACGAGAACAAACACGAGCAAGTTGTGAAGCTGAGATCACACTCACATAGCCGACACGCACGGAGTCCATGCAGGCACATCGAAAGTTGTCTGCTCCGATTTTTGCTCTGCACCACGAGGATGATAATGTTCGCCAGCACTAGTTCAATCTCCTCGCGCAAAAAGCTTTTGGAGAAGCCTGCATCTTTCTCATCTCCAGTACCTAGTACTCGCTCCTTGATTAAACATGGCCGGTCCCGAAAGGTAAAAGGAGAGGAGATAGGAGGATGAGCGTAATGGATGGGTCCCGTGCATCCTTTTTGACCCTGGTAAGAAAACCCCTTGGCTAAGAAAAGTTGACCTCAAGTGAAAGCCCGGTGCATGTATATATCGTGGCCTCTTTTTACGTCGGATGCATGATCAACGGATTGGCAGCTTCGGGTGGGCAAGATAGTACTGTACGTAGTACATGTCTGTCTGATAAGATAATCCGTGTGGTGGCCCTTCAACTCCGTCTCGGCGAGCTCCCGCTGCTGCTGTACCCCAAGTGGTGCGTCCCCGGTGGTGCAGTGGTAGGCCGTGGACGGAGAAGACGATGGATCGGTGGAGATGGAGCGGAGGCGACCCAGGGACCTGATTGCGTTCCTCTATTTTGTTCCAGGGTCTGTGCTGTAAAAGTTAAGGATCATGTTGTAATTTCTCTTTCTTCTAGGGTCCTCTCTGTAAATTGTACTCCACCGACGATGGTTTAATGCAGCTTCGGGGTCCTTCGGACCCCTAACCCGTTCAAAAAAAAAAAAATCCGTGTGGTATCGCCTTTTCGTGTCCAGGCATTGGCATCCAGCCGAGCCGATGCGGATGCGTGGGCGGTGGGTGGAGCGAGCCTTTCTTTCCCCCGCCGTCTCCGTCTACTCACCTCGATCGCAAAGGGATCCGCAACGTACCTTTCTTAATTTGCCAAGGAAAAAGAAGAACACGAGCGGAAAAGTGGATTTTCCACCTGGAAAAGGAGCTCCTGTGCTAGTCAAGCAGAATTGTTTCACGCGCCTAGCTGCTTTACTGCTGGGTACGTACTGGCCACTCCCATAAATTTGCTGGGTAGTAGCCCCCTTCTGTGTTTCTCTGTCATGGTCAAGTTAGGATAATCATGTAGGATTATTACCGTGGCTAAGAGTATCTCCAGTTGCGGCGTCCAAATGGCCGCCCAAAGGCCTTCCGGACGGGCCATTTGGGCGCCGTCTAGACCACCTGGCGCATTTGGGCGCCGTCGCTCCCCATTGGCGGCGCGCAAATATTTTTTTTGTATATTCGAAATTCGGCGATTTTCATTCAAATTTTAGGAAATTTTACATTTTTGAATGAAATTTAAAAAAAAACCTAATCTAATGGCCGCGGTGGCGGCGCCTGAAGGCGAAGTAGGGGTCCTCTTCCTCGTCCTCCTTCTCCTTCTTCACAGCGGCGTCGCCGTCCTCCTCCTTGATGCGACTGGGGCCGGCGCCGCCAGTGAGGTCGACGAAAGGCACGCCTTTTTCCATGGCATGCTCGAACGCGGACCACGCGCAGGCCGACGGCCCGTCGAGCGGTGGCACATCGTCCATGGACGCGGCCTTGGCGATGGCGTCGTCGTCCGCGCCCGCCTGCGCCGCCATCAGCTCCGCCATCATCGGCGACAGCTCCGGCTCCGCCTTGACCTTCATCTGCTCCGGCTTCGGCGTGAGCAGAGGCGAGGCGCGGGAGCGGGAGGAGGAGGAGCGCGACGAGGAGGCCCGCGAGGAGGACGCCAACGAGCGCGGCGCCCATAGGTTGGCAGGCGGAGGCGGAGGAGGCGCCATCTGCATCAGGGAGCCGCCGTTGGAGATGTGCTCCATGACGGCTTGGAGCGTGCGCCCGGGCACACTCCAGAACGCCTCGTGCCCGGCGACGTTCTTGTCCCTGGGCGCCGGCCCGGGGCCGTCCCAGCGGCTCATCTCCTCGTCGAAGAGGCGCTGGAACGCCGCCTCGTAGCGGCCGTGGTTGGCCGCGTCCTCCAGATTCCAGCGCGGGTCGTCGCGCATCTCTGGCGTCAGCTCGCGCCAGTAGTGCGCGATCATGGCGGCCCGGAAGTCGCGGTTCGCCCGCGTCAGCGGGCGCGGCACCGGGATCCCGCGGACGGAGATCGCGTACCGGCTGCCGACGCGCATGTCGGGCGACACGGGGTACCCGTTGTCCCGCAACGCCTCCGACTGCTCGCGGAGGAGGGTGCGCGGCGCGAAGCCGTTCGCCGCCGCGCCCCCGGTGTGCCTCCAGTTTTCGGCCATGGTGCGCCGCGGGCGGCTCCGGCCAAGTCGGGCCACTGTGACGTCACCGCGACGTCACAGTGGGCCCGACATGTCAGATTTTTTTTTGCAAAAAAATCCCAAATTATTCATATAATTCTGGAAAAAAATCTATATAGTGTAAACCAATATTTTAAAAAATGTGAAAACAATTCAAATATGAATAGCTCCCAAATTTGTCCATTTCAAAAATTTGAACAATTCCTTAACCTAGACAATTTTCGAATTTCAACAATTTTACGATTAGCCGCAAAAACCGCGCCTCCTCCTGCGTCCACGTCGCCGGCAATCCCTGGCCGTCCGATCGGCGCGACGGACGGTCAGGATCGAGCCACGTCGGCCTCCCAAACGAGCGGCACTGTAGCAGCGAATTTTGACCAATCGCAACGCGCCACGTCGCTTCGGTCAGCAGCCGGTCACCCCGGTTCCAGCCGGTCACCCACCCGGTCGCACCGCTTTTTTGCAAAAACGTCCTCCCATATTCGGCAATTCACGCGCGGTCCACGCTTTCCCTCTGCGGAGGGACCTAAATGAAATTTCCAGAAAGGGCGGGGTCTTTTCCGCAAAACCATCGGCGGGCTCTCCTCTCCTCCGCGCGACGCCGTGGTCGCCGCGGCCGCCGGCGCGCCACCCCGTCGTTCCGCCGCTCCCCCGTCACATCTCTGGCCACGCGGAGGCGCGCCGTCGCCGGATCTACTTCCTCGCCGGTAATAGGCCGCCGAAACGCCGCCACGCGGCCGGAATCGACGCCGCCGCGTCCGCTGTCCTCCGCCGCTTCCACGCGACGGCGCGGCCGCTCCGGCGACCATACGGCGGCGGCGCCGCCAGCTGCGGGTTCCCCGCTGCGAGCTGCTTCCAACGCGCCCCCGCGCGCGTCCTGGAACGCGCCGGCGCGCCGCCGGCGAGCTCGATGCCGCCGCGGGCGGCTCCGGCCAGATCGGGCCACTGTGACGTCACCACGACGTCACAGTGGGCCCAACATGTCAGATTTTTTTTTCGCAAAAAAATCCCAAATTATTCATATAATTCTGGAAAAAAATCTATATAGTGTAAACCAATATTTTAAAAAATGTGAAAACAATTCAAATATGAATAGCTCCCGAATTTGTCCATTTAAATTTTTTGAACAATTCCTTAACCTAGACAATTTTCGAATTTCAACAATTTTACGATTAGATAATTCAAGATTTTCGCCCACGGCGCGGCGGAATCCGCGCTTAGTCCCCTAGTAATTTCCGTATGTGAGGGCATGCTTTGCTAATATTTGGGGAAAACGTGCACGTCATAAGTATTTTAAGATGTACCCTTGTGATTTTAAGTTGCGTGTTTATGACTTTCATTAAGATAAAAGTATTGACGTCTTAATTACGTCCTATTCTAAATTTTCAAAAATATATCTTTTTGGTTAGTATTTTTTTACTTTCCCTGGAAACTAACGGATTGACCTACACAAGTATGATAATTGAAGCCGTGCCAAAATGCAAATGTAGATGGCACGGCGAAGTGAAGCCCACCAATACCTGTTAAGAGCATCTCCACCGGCACACCCCAAACGGCCCTCCAAAGGCTCAATGGGGGTCCGGACCAAAAAACCCGCCGCAACGGCACCCCCCAAACGTGTCCACCCGCCAAATTTGTGTCCGGCACCCCCAGCCCACCCGCCAAACTTGGGGGCCTGCCTGGGGGAGCCGGACATCGTCCGGTCACCCCACCCGACAGGCGCCCCCCCACCCGTCATTGACATAAACCCCGGCCAAGGCAGTTTAAAGGCGTCGTGTAGAAGGCCGGTGAGGCCGCGTTAATGGCAACGACGGGACGCGACTGCCCGCCAGGCGACTGGGCGCCGGTTCTCTAGTCCACACGCCAGCCAATTACTCCGACGGGACGCGTATGTAGCCTTCCCGGCTCCCCAAGCGGCGCGATTGACGACTGCGGCCGGGACGTGTCGCCGCCATGTACTCCGACGGGACGCGTCCTCGCCCTCCACCGCTTCCCGCCCTCCCGCCGCTTCCCGCGCCATCGTTTCCCGCCCAGAGAGCCGGCTATAAAAGGCACCTCGCCATCGCCGCACTTGCCACTCACGCCATCGCCGCCGTAGCACTCGCCTCGCCTCGCCTGCACTTGCCACTCACGCCATCGCCGTAGCACTCCACCATGCCGCGTCGGCTCCCTACCTGCTGGTCGACGTCCACCCAACAGGCGGCGCGCCGTGGCCTGAACCCGCCGTCACCGGACGACGGCATGGCAGCGACGACGACGACTTCCATTGGCAGGAGGAGCCGGTGGAGCCCATGGAGGAGGCGCAGGAGGAGGAGGCAGCGCAGCAGGAGGATTTAGACACGTTCTAGTGTGTTTATTCACTAATTTTAGTTCATATGTAGTCTATATTGAAATATCCAAAACAATCATGTTATAATTCGAAACGTTGGAGTACTGTTAAATTTGGCTTGTGCATTTTTTTCCTGATATGAGTACCAACCAGAGGAGGAGACAGAGAGGGTAGTTTAGTACTCGTAGTTTACAGTCTACTGGCGAGTGAGTGTTTTTTTAAGAGGGTAGCAGTGGAGTATTGCAAAGTTGTACGCTGGGCTACAATAGAATTGCTGTGCTGAATGGGCCTGGAGGGCTACCTACGCAGCGTTCTCTTCATTTGTAAGTAAAATCCGTTTGGCAAGGACAGGAAAGCCCAACATCACCTGGTACTGAAAAGAAAACCCAAACCATGATGCCATGCGAGCATACAGTCCTACGTGGCATGCCCGCATGAATGCCTGATGTAGGAGTACTATGGTGCGCGTGTGCATGCTTCTCTTATTTCTCTGACGTACACGTCCGCCTTCAGGTGTCGTATCTGAACTTCTGAACTGCAAAAGGTAGAACAAACACGAACAAGTTCTGAAGTTCAGATTGCACTCAGAAAACCGACACACGGCGTTGTGTGATTTACTTGCCTGCTCCAAATTTTGTTGTGCACCATGAGGGTATAGTTTTTGAGCTATTCTTTAACATCCTTACACAAAGTTTTTGCAGAACCCTGCTTTCTTATCTCCTCAAGTTCAGATCACACTCACAAAACCGACACGCACGCACGCACGGCGTTATCTGATTTACTTGCCTGCTCAAAAAAAATTGTGCACCATGCATGAGGATAAAGCTCTCCGGCCTCTTCTTTAGTCTCGTTATTACGCGAAAGGTTCTTGCATGCATGCAGAACCCTGCTTTCTGATCTCCTTTTTTACTACAGTTCGTACCTGGTGCGCAAAGCTTGCACTGGCTGTAGATTAAATATGGCCGGTTCCCAAAGGCAAAAAAAAGGCAGCAGATAGGATAAGCGATGGGTGCAGTCCTTTTTGATTCTGGTACTGATACGTAACCGCACCTAGCAAACCCCCTTGGCTAAGTAAGAAAACATGACCTCTAGTCAATTCTGTGTCCAGGTCGTCATCCGAAGATGAGCGTGATCTGTTTACTGCATCGATCAATGGGCAGGGCAGGGCAGGGCAGGTTCAGATGGACACTCCTTGGTATATCTGATACTACCACTAAGATAACCTGAACTCAAATAAATAAGGTAAAGAGAGAAGAGAGTCTGAAACTCTGCAAGACTGCAAGCATCCTCACCTGCCGTTCTTCTGTCAGGTGTAGTAGCGTGTAGCTGCCAGTGGCATGCCAGGTGCTGCTGGCACCTGGACAGTGGACGCTGAGCCATGGGTTCATGTATCGCCTTTCCGTAGCTTTTTCAGGCAGATCTTTCCCGGTGGTATCTATCGCCCGGATCTCCTTTGCGTGGCGCATCCCTCGCCGTCTCCGTCTACTCGCCTCGCAAAGGGATCGGCAGCCTTTTTCTGCCAAGGAATACAAACACACGAGCGGAAAAGGAGCTGCTAGTCAAGCGCAAACAGAATAGATTCACGCGCCGTGCTTTGCTAGACCTCGTGTTTCTCTGTCACGGGTTAAGACTGGTCTGATTATTGACTATCCTGTGCTACGATCGTGTAGAACTTGGAGAAGGAACATGTAGAGTTTGGAGAACGGGTGCATCACGGTGACTCCATGATTCTCGTCTATCCATTGGCCGCTCGCTTGTCCAATGAAATGCTACGGTGGAACGAGATACACATTCTCCGGCACAGCGGGGATAGAGGACTGATGGCGACCCAAGAGAGCAGTGGTTCGTGTCGACATTTGATGATGGAATCAATCGTCCCACTTCCCAGTTCCCACCCGCTGCTCTCTCCCAACTGCCAACTCAAAAACTCATCCCAAATTCCCTCCTGCTCCGCCTCGCCCGCCGGAATCCGCCTCCATCGAACCTTCGCAGCGATGACGTCCCCCCTGTCGCGGACGCTGTCCCAGGCCGGGCCGATGCAGCCGCCGGGGCCGCCGTCGTCGCTGGTGGAGATCGCGCCCATCCTCCGTGTCGCCAACGAGGTCGAGGCCGCCAACCCCCGGGTCGCCTACCTCTGTAACCTCTGCTTCCCTCTCTGCTTTTCAACAGTATACTACTGGGTTGAAACATCCTTTTGTGAACAGAGAGAGTACTAGAACAGATACAGTTGACACAGCACCACTTACACTATTACCCCTAGTGTTAAAGCTAGTTAATACCATTTATCAAATGCAACCACAGAGTACAGGGCATCCAAGCACAGACAGCCATTGAGCCATCCCAGTTTTTCTGTACCATTTCGTGTTCTGTAAAACGGGTGTACAGACCTACACATTTTCGTTGCCTAATTACGGCATGGGATGGGGACACGAGATGGCGCAATGCCAGTCACATCCTTCCACTTAGGCTTGTTAGATGTATATTTACTGTTCACACATACCTGTACATGTACTGGGCTTTGCCCCCTGGAATCTTCAGTTGCTCACACTGTAACATGGTATCAGTCCCAGGTTCTCCGCGAGTTGCAACTCCGCGCCGTCGCCGTAGCTTCCACCACCGCCGGCCTGCCGCACCACCGCCGCCGTTCCCGGCCTGCAGTGTCGCCGCCGCCGTCCTCACGGTTCTGCCCCTAGCCGGCCGTCCCCGCCCCGTTCCGGCCGCCTGCCGTCCCCATCGTGGCCGCCCCGGACCTTCTCGTCGCCGGCCGCCTGCCGCGCCCGTCGCGGCCGCCCCGGACCCTCCCGTCGAGCTCCGCCCTCTCCACGCCGCCGCCGACCTTCGGCCTGCGCGCATCGGGCTCTCTCCACGCCGCCGCCGACTTTCGGCCTGCGCGCATCGGGCTCCCTCCCGCCGCCGCCTGCTCGAGCTCCTGCTCGCGCTCCTGCCCGGCCGCCTGCTCGAGCTCCTGCCCGGCCGCATCGGGCCGTCCCGCAGGCTCTCTGACCGCCGCCGCCCCGGCCGCCGCCGCTCTCCCCGGCCATCCCCGACCTCCGCCGCCGGTCGCCTGCCCGGCTTGGACCGGCCCCAGTGCCGGACGCCTCGGGTGGAGGCCCGGTCGCCTGCCCGGCTCAGACCGGCCTCTGTGCCGGACGCCTCGGGTGGAGGCCCGGTTTTCTGACCGGCCCAGGCCGGCCCTAGGACCGGCCGCCTCGGGCGGTGGCCCGGTTTTCTGGCCGGTTTTGACCGGCCTCAGGTCCGGTTAGTGTAAAAAAAAAAAAAAAAAAAAAATCAGAGAGCCCGCGATGTCCTCTTCGGGCTATGTTGCTGTTCCCCGGTGCTCCGTGATTTTTGACGGCACCAACTACGCCGAGTTTGTGGGCTTTATGCGCATCCACATGCGCGGCCTCCTGTTGTGGGGCGTTCTCTCTGGCGAGGTCTCCTGTCCGCCGTGCCCCGTTGCTCCTGTGGCTCCTACTCCACCGGTGCCACCAGCTCTTCCCGCTGATGCTTCTGAGGCTGCTCGTGCTGCCGCCAAGACTGCTGATGATCTTGCAGTTAAAGCCTATGACCAGCAGGTATCGGATTACTTAGATTCTCTCTCTCCTTATCGGGATGCTCTGTCTGCTTACACTCAGTGGTGCAATGATGATGCTCGTGCTGCTGCTGTCCTCACTGCTAGTGTTCTGCCACAGTTTGCTTCTGAGTTCATGGGATTAGACACTTCTGCTGCTATGTGGACTTACCTTTGTCAGCGCTATCAGCCCTCGGGTGATGCTCTCTACCTATCTGTGGTCCGTCAGGAGCATGATCTTCAGCAGGGTGAATCTACTGTGGATGCGTTCTACACACAGTGTTCTGCCATCTGGCGTCAGCTTGACTCTCTGCGGACTGTTGTTTGTGGTACTTGTCGCTGCTGTCAGACAGTGAGGTCAGATTTGGAGTTTCAGCGTGTCCATGAGTTCTTGTCTCGCCTGCGTCCCGAGTTTGAGCCTCGGCGTGCACACTTGCTTGCCCGTGGTCGACGTGTTCCCATCTCAGAGGTACTTGCAGAGCTTCGCGCTGAGGAAACTCGGCTCCGTTCTGCTGGGCTGCTTATGGTTCCCACTGTGCTTGCTGCCCGTGCTCCGGTGTCGTCTGTTCCACCGCTACTACCCACTCCTTCGCGGGGGGTGGGTGGGCGGCCCTCTGCAGGGGGGGGGGGGGGGTCGGCGCTCTCACATGTTCTGCGACTACTGCAAGAAGCCGGGCCATCCTGAGTCTGACTGTTTCAAGAAGCAGCGTGAAATGGGTCGCTCCTCTCCTGCGGCTCGTGCGTCTCCGTCTGCACAGTCCTTCACTGCTCAGGATATTGCCCAGCTCAAGCGTATGCTGGCCTCCTCTGGTTCTTCTTCGACGGGCACCGTTGCCTCGCTGACTGCTTCTACTTCGCCACCACCGCCTACTCAGTCAGGTACATCTCCGTGGGTTCTGGATTCTGGAGCTTCCTTTCACATGTCTTCTGATTCTTCTGCTCTGTCTTCTCTTCGACCTCTTGATTCTCCTCTCAATGTTCTCACTGCCGATGGCACACCTCTTCCTGTTGCTAGTCGTGGCACTCTTTCTACTCCGTCCTTCTCTGTTCCTAGTGTTTCGCATGTTCCTCGTCTTACTATGAATCTTTTTTCCGCTGCTCAACTTACTGATTCTGGGAATCTTCAGTTGCTCACACTGTAACAAGGCTATGATGGTCCATTCTTATTCTACTTCCTATTGATTGATGTGTATGTCTGCAATGATGGTCAGGTCGGTTCTATGCCTTTGAAAAGGCTCACAGACTAGATCCAACCTCAAGCGGTCGAGGTGTCCGGCAGTTCAAGACTGCTCTCTTACAACGACTTGAAAGGGTACGAGTTTTCTGTACTTATATTTAGTAAATAGTTGTTTTCATCTAGTCCCCACCTGCGGATGTCCTACCCATTTACCACAAACCCTGCTAATAATCGCATCAGTTTACATGATCTTGTAACTGTGAATCTTGCATTGTGTTTGGCAAGAGTATATGAGATTAGATTGCATCATATAACCGGGATAACTTATTGGTGGAAATGGTTTCTCGCTTCAGTTTAAAACCCCACCATGTTTTGAGATTAGCTAATTTTTTTAAATAATACACTAAATTAATTAAATTCTGGAAATAATACGCGATTTTTTTTTTCAAAACTAGGATCCAGTCGGTCTTGGCGAAGCCGACAGGACCTTGTCGTCCTTGCTAACGCCGACTAGTGCCTTGTCGTCTTTGTGGAAGACGACTAGTGGCGTGCACTCACACATACACGCCACTGGTACGCCACCAGTAATAACCTAGTCAGCTTACACGTGCCTCTCGTCCTCGGCAATGACGACTACATCCTGTCGGCTTCGCCAAGACTGACTGGATCCTAGTTTTGAAAAAAAAATCGCATACTATTTCTGGAATCTAATTAATTTAGTGTATTATTTAAAAAAAAATTGGCTTGAGATTACACATTTCATAGGCTGTTGATTTTTTTTCCATTAGGATAATGTGCCCACCTTGACTGGAAGGGCCCAAAAGAGTGATGCACGGGAAATACAGACCTTCTATCAACACTACTACAAAAACTATATCAATGCACTTCAGAATGCTTCTGACCAAGTCGATCGGTATATTACTGTCTTGTATTTGATAACTCTCCATGTTAATTGATGTTGCCGCTTAGAGATTTTCCTCATGAATGCAGTGCTCAGATTACGAAAGACTACCAGACTGCTAATGTTCTATTTGAGGTCCTCAAAGAAGTCACTCCGCAGCATTGTGTTAAAGTTGACGATGAGGTATAGCCTAATGAGTATACACTTCCCTTTGACCCTGATGCGCCTTGGTGACCAATTAGATTCTGTATGGATAATACTACTACAACAACTGGTAGAAATTTTGTATCTCCTTAGATCTTGGAAGCTGTCGATGAGGTTAAAGAGAAGACAAAAATCTATCTTCCTTTCAACATTCTCCCTCTTGATCGCAATCAGGCAGTCATGAAATTTCCGGAGGTTTCCTTTTTTCTGTCCTTTTTGTGTATCGAAGTATCCTGTTGACTTCTCCAAGAGAAGTATTTGTGGTGTTTTCTCTACCTTTAAGATGCAAGCTGCTGCTACTGCTCTTCGAATACTAGAAAAGTATGAGGGGAAGGTTAATGAGGAGATTGACATGCGTTAGATACTTTGTGTGTGCTGGTGGTGCCTCTTAATTTCTTGATAACTCATAAGAGGTGCACTGCTTCCGTATTTTATTTTGTTGCTACACGTGTGCGCCATGTTTTGCTCTATAATTGTTTTCAGAATATTCAGGTGGGCACCTTTTCTACATTGTTTTAAATGCTGCAGGGTCTGCATATATTTCGATGTATTTGTGAAACAAAAATGTAATCAGTCACACGAAGCGTTGGTCTCCATAACCAACATGTTCTGAGCACTACAAATTTTAGATAATCTTATACATATTCCTTAAACAAAGTAGTATTAAAATGGTAAACCCTGATTTTCAGTTAATTTGTGATTTCTTTGTGCTGTATATGGATCTCCTTAACTATGTTGTAGGTTCACATGTTTTCACTTGTCACGTTCGCAGAGAAATGCCATGGTGCCAGTCAGTAGTTCAAGTGCGAATGTTGCTCCAAAGGAACCGGTCTTCACTTGCCCGGTGTGCCTGAGCAAGATGGAGCAGCCGTCGGCAACGAGCTGCGGCCACATCTTCTGCGAGAAGTGCATCATGGCGTCCATCAAGGCCCAGAAGAAATGCCCTACCTGTAGGAAGAAACTGGGGTCGAGGGACTTCCACCGCGTTTATCTCCCTGCAACTACTATTCAAGGCTGAGCTTGAAGTCCTCCAAAATTTCAGATTCAGTCTTAGCAACAATAGAGATGGTGCGCAGTCAAACTAATAGAGCTGTTCTCTTCTGCAAGTTTTGCAAGAAATATATAGCATGTAAACTGTGTTCTGGAACGGACCAGTGACCAGAGTCATGCTGGGTAGGTTGGGTGCATGGACACCACAGCTTTTTTCTTATTAACAGAGTGATGATCTGACTTAGATCATGGCTCACGATTTACATATGTCCAACTGTTGCTATGGTCATGCGTGTTGTTATCTCGCCAAGTGGCGGTTTTCCTTACGCAAATTGTTGTAGAGTGTCTCCATGGTCGTCAGGTGTCGCAACGAGAAACAAAATGGGGGATGAGGATGTGAGAGTCACGGCCTCACGGGAGGGTGGGAGGGTTTTCGAAACTGTTTTCAAAATGAAATATATTTTGAATCGTTTGTCTATGAACGGTCATCGCTTCGAGAATTCAAAACTAGAACACAGATTGATAGGTTTTGATGAATGCTTTTTTTGTACTTCCAAACCTAGTATATTTGTACTTGGATTTCAGCGTATATGTAGTTCATGATTTCAATATACTTTTGTACTCTGGGCGGGAATTTGTCAATTTTTTTGCGGTCAGGTTACTGTCGTACTTTGGATTTCAATGTAGGTACACTTTTGTACTTCGGGTTTCAGTATTTTCGTATCGAAAATTTGATACATCGAGATTTTTGTATTTCAGGTTTCAGCGTATTCATACTTCTATGTTTTTGTACTTCAGGTTTTTTACTTTGGGACTTTATATTTCAGGTTTTTTGCACCTTTTTTTTTTGGTTGTCTGTTGTTTTTTAATTATTTCATGAACCAACAAAGTACATAAAAAGAGAAGAGAAAAACAATAACAGAAGTACTCAGCGTGGCTAACATGCGGCAGAACGCACGTATCTGAACCTGTGAACCCTGAAAATGCAAAAGGAGAACAAACACGAACAAGTTCTGAAGTTCAGATGACAGTCACAAGACCGACGACACAAACGCACGGGATCCATGCAGTCAGGCATACAGACCCAGCATCGAAAGTTGTCTGATTTACGTACTTGTGTGTTCGATTTTGTTCTGCACGATGAGGATAAAGTTCTCCAGCTCTTCAGGGCGTGTTTGGTTTCCTGGATTCTCTCGTTTTTCACTGTTCGGGCTAACTTTCGACTTGTTTAGTTGCCTGAGTTGCATCGTGTTTTTGTCCAGCACGAAACTTGAAGCACACTTAGGCCAGCCCTGGAGGAACGACCGATTCAGCCGTTTTTCCAGAGCCAACATTGGGCAGTGTATTTTTGGCACTGTTCGAAGATACGCTCACCTCCCACTCCTTCACCTAGGCGCAGCTCCCCGCCGCCATGGACAGCTTCCACCCAGACTGCTTCCCGGCAAGGGCATGGCTTCAGCCGCATCTACCGTGGGAGGCTGGAGGGCGGCGAGGTCGTCGCCGGCAGGTCCGCTCGTGGAGGCGGCGCTGCAGGTCTGCTCCTGGTCCCCCGGAGGTCGTCGCTTGGAGGTGCGACGTCTAGAGGTGCTCCGCCTCTCCCCAGCTCCGGCACCACCTCTCCCCCAGCTCCAGACCCGCTCTACCTCAGCTCCGGCTCTCCTGCACGGACGGAGCGTCTGACGCTTGCCACGCTCGGTCATACGCTTCCCGGCAAGGGCACGGCTTCAGCCGCATTTTCTATTTTGACAAACATATATGATTGAATTTGTACGCGTTTAGACTGCACTTTGTGTACAACCTGCGTCGCTGCTTTTCACCGTCCTGAACTCCGAATTTTTTTAAAATAATATTTTTTAACGCTTATTTGAAAACTAGCCCAAGATTTGAATAAATTTGAGATCCAGCACGCTGTTGTCGTGGGCGGAGACGAAACCCACCTTTCGTCTTTACCAGTACCGAAACTGCATGCGTACTGACACAACAGTGCACTGACACAAATGGCAGAGCAGCCCAAGTTTCGGCTATAGCCTTGCCGAAAGCAGGTTTCGGCTGTACCCTTACCGAAAGAGTGATAAAAAGGAATCCTTCCTTCTTTACTATTTGGTTCAAAATGAAATTGCTCAAGCGTGTCTCGATTCGAGATAAAATATATTCGAGTAGGTTCCATTCCCGTGATTTGTATCGAGTTTCGGCGACTCTAACTTATTAATTTTGAATTGAAGTTTGCAAGATCGTTTAACGAATTTTGTCAAATTCGTCGTACTCAGTCAACTTTTCAAAATTTATTTCTCGAGTAGTTGGATATCGACGTTCCCGTAACTTTTATTTTATAACTTTTTATTTTGATGGACATATACCTGTTTTCTCTTTAGTACGTATAATTTTCTATATATGCTACTGTACATACATATATGTCCGTCGAAACGAAAAAGTTACAACGTAGAAATTGTGGGGAACGTCGAGATCAAATTACTCGTGAAAGAAAATTTGAAACGGTCAACTGAGTGCGACGAATTTGGCAAAATTTGTTAAACAATTTTGCAAACTTTGGTCCAAAATTGATAAGCTAGAGTCGTCGAAACTCGAAACAGATCACGGAATGGAACCTACTCGTCGAAGCGAATATATTTTGTGTATACTTTATCTCGAATCGAGTCACGCTTGAGCGATTTCATTTTTAACCATCTCTAACTATATCAAAGACGGACCCTTTCTCGCCCTCACAGCGCTCGCGTACTGTAGCAATCTACAGTAATCAACCCGCAGTACAGTAAACCGCGAGG
Organism: Poa pratensis; assembly: GCA_947311845.1. NCBI lineage: Eukaryota > Viridiplantae > Streptophyta > Magnoliopsida > Poales > Poaceae > Poa > Poa pratensis. Next base: position 4,200,338 of record CAMZMU010000054.1, read on the forward strand.
CAACAGACCGATTTGCGATTAGAGAAAACTTCACGGACTTTTCTGCAAAACTTCCCGCATAACCTCTCCTTCCCCTTCTCTCTCCCGCACGCGCCCGCGAAGTCGCCGCCGCCGGCGCCGCGCATCGCCGCCGTTCTGCGCCTCCCCGCTCCAATCGAAGCTCACCGCGAGCACGCCCGTCGCGTCCTTCACGTCCTCGCTGAGCGCCGCCTGCCGGACGCGATGCGCGCACCGGAATCGCCGCCACCGCGTTCCACATCCGCCGCCACCGTTTTGGTCGCCGGTCCCCTGGGCGCGGGCGCCGTCTCCGTCAGATGGAAATCCCCGTCAGGCTCGGTACCACGGAGGAGGAGGAGGAGCTGGACATATCGAGGTGCCCAAAGTTCGTTGACCTCACCATGCCCAACGCCTGTGCCCTCTCCCTCCCCGTTTTTACTCTCTCCCCCGTCTCACATCTGTAACAGCTGAGGCTGTACAAGGCGAGACAACGGGCACAAGAGACTGCGGCTAATTAGGCGTTGTCGAATAGATGGGCCGTGTGGTGTGTTGTGTGGGCTAGGCCATGGGCCGCGTGGTGTGTGGGTGTCGCCAGTGTTATAATGGCGTGTACGAGACTTGGTCAAGCAGCGAATGAATGAACTAGAACTCTGCTTCTCTCTCTCGTCTCGTGTCCGATCTTCTCTCTGTGTTCTTCATTAGTTCGTCGCGAATTCGAGATCGAGACTCACGCCGTGCCAATCATAGCCGGCCAGGGGTAGTTACAGTGGTATCAGAGGTCAGTACGTTCGCTGGATTCGTCGATCTACAACTGTAAAATTCCTGTTCGGGTTGGTGAACTCGGCTTGATTCGATTCCGATCGAGTCTCGCTGAGATCCCGTAAGTCCCGATTCGGGTTTGTTGGATCTATCGATTTCCACGACGGCACCTCCGAAGCCTTCCCCGCAGACGCAGTTCGTGCTGGAAGCGATGGGCGACGCGGCGGCGCGCACCGAGGAGGCGCTGACAGCGATCCGTACCAGTCTCGAGCAAGTCCAGTCCCAGATTGGCTCGCTGACTCGCGGATCGGCCTCCTCGACACATCCTACTCGCAGGTGGCGAGCAACCTCGACAACAATTCGCGGGCGGTGGGCGATCACACTCGGATCATGGACGCGATCGAGCGCCGCCAGGAAAACATGAACCAGCAGATGAAGGAATTGGCGGAGGCCGTGGCGCGCCTCGACAAGGCCAAGGCGCCGCTCACGATCGACCTCAGCTCGCCGACCACGGAGGGGGAACGTGGTCAGCGGGATGGACTTCTTCTCTCCCCGACGGCTGCCGGACGTGGGGCGTCTTCACCAAGTGCGTACGTAACAGGTTCTTCATCAACTCCTCGTCCTCCAGATCCCGGCACGGCGGAGGCGACGTTGAGTGCAGACGGTGCGCGTGTGATGCATGTAAAATGCATACATGAACTTTGCACTTTAATTGCTTATATTCCAATCATATTTGCATCATATAAGGGTTATATCAATGTTTTATAATGATTTTTGGGAATATTCATTTATTTCCTATTTTTATGGAATTAACCCTGCACAGGCAGAAAACCCCGTTTTCTTATTTTAATGTTTCAGGGACCCAAACGTCAACGAAATCACCTGGAAATTTACGGGCGTCAATATTTGGAAGGAAGAAGACTTGTGGGCGAAGCGAGCAAACGGAGGCTCGAGGGCCAAACGAGGGGGGCCCACGCGGCCAGGTACTGTAGCCGCGTGGGACCCACTCATTTGGGCCTCGTGGCTCCGTTGCCTTCGATCTTTTCTCCACCGACATCGTCTTGACCTAAAACGCCTATAAAAAGGTCCCCGACGTTCTCTGGAAGGAGCACCGCACAAACACAGAAACACCGAAACGGAGATCAGGAGCTGCAGATTGGAGGGGGAAAACTCCGGCGGGGCGCTGCCGGCGTGGTCTCCATCTTCTCCATCGACTTCTCCACCGTCTCCATGATGAAGAGGGAGTAGTCCACCTCTGGACTATGGGTTTGCGGAAGTAACTTATGTATCTCTCCTCTCTTGAGCTTCACTAATTAGCACCGTATGAGCTGCTGAACATGATTACGGTCACCGTTGTAATACCTTTGTGGTGGATCTTTATGAGTTAATATATGTTTGAGATTACAATGTTTGTTTCAGTTATGAGTATAGATGCATATTATGTACCCCGTTCTTGTCTACTTGTTTTGATCAAGCATGTTTATGAGAGCGTGTGTGGGGGAACGTGTGCATTAGTTGGAGTAACGGGGGGTGGCTAGTGCAGTAAACGTGAGAGAAAGTTCTGCGATCCACTTTGGTATCTTTACCTTACTTTGTTACCTCACTAGGGATAAACTAAAATACCATGCTACCGGGGATGTGGGCGTGACCATTGCCACTACTCCATGACTAGATCTAGCATGTTCTTATTTTCACTTCATGTCATGATACTTAATGCTATACTCTGGGTTATCTTAATTACTGAGGTGTTATGATTTAGTTCGCATCTTGGTGGAGTATAAGAGAGATTAATAACCAAAAGATCTCTATGTTAGGACGTGATGCCCATATATTTAAGTAACTTGTTATCAAACCCTGTGTTGCAATCTCATATGTTAACTGTGTGTGTTCCATTGTCTACCACTTTATAAAGAGAGAGTGCATTTGTGAAACCATGAACCCCAGTCCATTTTTAATCATAAGAAACACCTTTCCAACATCATATACCACTTTTCTATTTTCAGCCATCATTAAATCCGAAAATACAAAAATACTTTTCATCTTGCATACATCATTCAAAAACCCAAAAATATCATTTATCATTGCATCCATCATTGCATATTTATTTCTTGTTTGCATTGCATAACTATCCTGATATCATTCTTACACCTTGTGCTTGACAACCACAGGTGAGGTTGAGGACCAAAACATCTAACCTTATTTTGTAGGTAACCAAAAGAAGGATAAGAAGATAAATCTACCACTTCAGATTCCCGAGAGTTCGATATTAAACCCTCGAGTCACCCCTCGTGGGGAAAACTGTCTTCCACTTACTATACACTCTGCACTTGGAGTCTCAACCTAATCCGTTTACTTTTGCAGGTATCAAAGCCTTGCTCTTCGGGATCATCAGCGTGCCCGGGCCAGACCACCGGACGAACACCTGGGAGGCGGTAGAATGGTGACACCAAAAATGAATTTCCCCAAATTCAATGTGAGTTTCCCCGGTTGTGGAGGGACAATTGTATCGACTACTTTCAGGCGTGCAACATAGCGCCTGCGATGTGGCTGACAATGGCAAGGATGAATCTGGAAGGTAATGCTGCTCACTGGTTCCAAGCGCATAAACTCAGACATGAGATACTCACCTGGCAGCAGTTCATTTCTGCGGTGGAAGCTAAATTCGGTGTTGATGATCACCGTCAGTTCATGACTGCGTTACTTTCCCTGAAACAAAAAGAACTGTCGATGAGTATTGCACAGCTTTCCAAGAACTGATGTTTAAACTCTGCAGCCACAACCCTTACTATGATGAAACCCTGTTTGTTGGGCACTTTCTGAAGGGGTTGAAGCATGAAATACGCATTGGTGTGGCCTCTCAACTACCTGAGACAGTGGACAGGGCGATTCTGTTAGCTCATGTGCAGGAAGACTTGGCTGCTCAGAAGAAACCGTGGACCAAATCAGGGTTCACCCCCTCAGGCGTGGCAAAAGCTGACACTACCAAATCAGTTAGCAAATCGGTGCCAGGAGATTTCTGGAAGGAAAGGCGGCTTAAGGAATATAGACGTGCCAATGGGCTGTGCTTCAGGTGTGGTGATAAATTCGACCCAACTCACGTGTGCACAATAAAACAGTCGGCAACAGTCCATGCTTTGTCTGTGGAAGATCATGCTGTTGAATTGACACCGGCAATACTGAACTTCTTGGAATTACAAGACATCGCTGAAGCCCAGCAGTTATCTCTGTCAATTAATGCACTTTCTGGCTCCACGATGGCAACACAGTCCAGCTCCGAGCACTTGTAGGTAACCAGGTGATGTTACTCTTGGTGGACACAGGCAGCAGTCACAGCTTTGTCAGCTCTGCTTTTGTGGCACGATCGAAATGTACAGTCATGGATATTCCCGCAGTGTCAGTTCAGGTGGCAAATGGAGAGCAAATGCAGTGCAGTACTATGGTACAAAACTTGCAATGGTGGACTAATGGTGAAACGTTTGAACAAGACATGAGGGTGCTGCCTCTCAGTGCATACGATGCTATATTGGGTATTGACTCGCTAGCCAAACAGGGTGATATGTATTGTAATTGGAAAAACAAAACTCTCAAGTTTATCCACAAGGGCAAGGAAGTAGTGTTACAAGGCTTGGCGCCTATCAATCTCGCAACTGTCACTGAAGTTCCAATAGAGAAAGTGGTGAAATGGACAAAGGGCAATGATGTGTGGGCCTTGGCTGTGTTGGCAACCACTGATTCTTCTGGAGCTACTGCCATACCTCCTGACATACAAACGGTAATAGATGAGTTTGCTTCAGTGTTTGATGAACCACACAGCCTACCACCGTCAAGAGTATATGATCATGCAATTACTTTGAAACCAGGAACTGAACCGGTGAATGCACGACCCTACCGCTACTCACCTTTACACAAAGATGAAATTGAGCGACAGGTTAAAACCATGTTGGAAGCTGGTATTATTACACAATCCATGAGCCCGTTTGCATCTCCAGTTCTGTTGGTGCTTAAAAAGGATGGTTCCTGGCGATTCTGTATTGACTACAGACGCCTGAATAAGCTGACAGTAAAGAACACCTTTCCTATGCCTGTTATTGATGATCTCTTGGACGAGTTGGCAGGTGCACTGTATTTCTCTAAACTTGATCTCCGCGCAGGGTATCACCAAATTCGCATGCGACCTGAGGATGAGGAGAAAACTGCATTCAAGACTCATCAGGGACATTACCACTTTCGTGTAATGCCCTTTGGCCTGTCAAATGCCCCAGCAACGTTTCAATGTGTGATGAATGAAGTCTTGCAACCTTGTTTAAGGAAATTTGCCCTGGTTTTTATGGATGACATTCTGGTTTACAGTGCATCGTTGGAACAACATGCTCAACACCTGAGAATAGTACTGACTTTGCTCAAGAATAGTCAGCTATTTGTCAAACCCAGCAAATGTTCGTTTGCACAGACAACATTGGAATATTTGGGACATATTGTGTCCAGGGAAGGAGTGGCCACAGATCCAAGCAAAACAGCAGCTATGTTAGCTTGGCCACGTCCAACATCCTTTCTGGAGCTCAGGGGTATTCTTGGGTTCACTGGTTATTATCGAAAATTTGTTCCCTCGTATGGTATAATTGCCAAGCCCCTCACCAATTTGCTCAAACAGAAAACGTTTGCTTGGTCCACCGAAGCTGAAACAGCTTTTACTCAGTTGAAACAAGCGATGGCTTCAACACCAGTATTGAAACTGCCGGATTTTAATCAGCAGTTCATTCTCGAAACAGATGCTTGCGATACAGGAGTGGGAGCGGTACTGATGCAGGAAGGCCGACCCATTGCTTATCTTAGCAAGGCACTAAGTAAGCAACATATTTCCTTGTCCATTTATGAAAAGGAGTTTCTGGCATTGATCATGGCAGTGGAAAGGTGGAGACCTTACTTACAGCGTGGAGAATTTGTCATTCGCACGGATCATCAGAGCTTAACTTTCCTGGATGATCAAACCCTTCATTCTCCTCTGCAAAGAAAAGCCATGACCAGACTGATGGGGCTTCAGTTCAAGATTGTGTACAAGAAAGGGAGCGAAAACAGAGCAGCAGATGCACTGTCCAGGGTGGCTCATACCCTCGAAGTGCATGCGATATCTATAGCTCATCCAGCATGGCTGCAGGAGATACTGAATTCTTATGCGACTGACGCCGACGCTCAACGCAAATTGCAGGAGCTAGCATTAAACAGTCCAGATGAGAATGGGTTTGAACTCTGTCAAGGGATAATCAGGAAGCATGGCAGAATTTGGGTAGGCAATAACTCAGCTACTCAAACCAAACTGATCAGTGCGTTTCACAATAGTGCGATTGGAGGTCACTCTGGTATTCTACCAACCTATCACAAACTGAAGAAGCTATTTGCTTGGAATGGCCTCAAACTTGCAGTGGACAACTTTGTGAAGCAATGCACGGTGTGCCAGCAAGCGAAGCATGAGCACTCGGCACCGGCGGGATTGTTGCAACCATTACCGATTCCTAAAGGAACTTGGCAAGAATTATCGATGGATTTCATCGAGGGTCTGCCAACATCACAAGGAGCGAATGTGATCATGGTGGTTGTTGACAGACTGTCGAAATATGCTCACTTTGTGCCACTGAAGCATCCTTTCACGGCTGCCACAGTTGCCACAGCGTTCATGGATTCAGTAGTGAAACTGCACACTTTGCCAGTATCCATTGTGTCAGAGAGAGACAAGATATTCACCAGTCAACTGTGGAAGGAGTTATTCAAGTTTCTAGGCACCAAACTCTACTTCTCCACAGCGTACCACCCCCAGACGGACGGCCAAACAGAACGAGTTAACCAATGTTTGGAGATGTACTTAAGATGTGCCGTCCATGATGACCCCAAGAAATGGCGAAAATGGCTTCCATTAGCCGAGCTCTGGTATAATTCGACTTTTCACTCAGCTATTGGCTGCTCTCCATTCAAGGCTGTGTATGGAACTGAGCCGAATTTCATGGCAATACCAATTGTGGACACAACCCCAGACTCTGATGCTGTAGCTTTTCTGCAAACCCGTCAGGCACAATTGGATCGCCTCAAGAACCATCTGGCTGCTGCTCAAAACAGGATGAAAGTTCAAGCAGATAAACACCGCACTGAAAAGCAATTTGCAGTGGGTGAACAGGTTCTCCTCAAACTGCAACCATACACACAATCATCAGTGGCAAATCGACCCTGTCCCAAGTTGGCCTACAAATTCTTTGGACCATTCAGGGTGTTGGAGCGAATTGGACAAGTGGCATACAAATTGGACTTGCCAGCGCACAGTGCTATTCACCCGGTGTTTCACGTCTCCCAGCTAAAAGGTTACACAGCTGATTTCTCACCTGTCTTTGCTGATCTACCTCACATTCCTGCTTTGGATGCTGCTGATACTACCCCGGAACAAATCCTGGATCGCCGTCTCGTGAAGAAGGGCAGTGCAGCTATTCCGCAAGTGCTGATCAAGTGGAAAGGAGTGCCGGCTTCTTCAGCAACTGGGAAGATTTCTATGTGTGCAGGACACGGTTTCCTGCTGCGATTGCTTGGGGACAAGCAATTTCTCCTGCAGGGGGTGATGTAACAGCTGAGGCTGTACAAGGCGAGACAACGGGCACAAGAGACTGCGGCTAATTAGGCGTTGTCGAATAGATGGGCCGTGTGGTGTGTTGTGTGGGCTAGGCCATGGGCCGCGTGGTGTGTGGGTGTCGCCAGTGTTATAATGGCGTGTACGAGACTTGGTCAAGCAGCGAATGAATGAACTAGAACTCTACTTCTCTCTCTCGTCTCGTGTCCGATCTTCTCTCTGTGTTCTTCATTAGTTCGTCGCGAATTCGAGATCGAGACTCACGCCGTGCCAATCATAGCCGGCCAGGGGTAGTTACAACATCCTCTCTTCCTTAGCAGCCGGAGGCGACGACGCAGAGGTGCAACACGTGAGGAACTTGACGTCCTTACCAGCCGGAGGCGACGACGCAGAGGTGCCGGCAGCGCGGTGTCTGGCCGCGAGCGACCGCGTGTTGAAGCGCCTCCAAACGGCATCCGCCTGCAGCAAGCCTCCAGCCTAAATTTCTGGTCATCCTCATGACTTCCTCTCAAGCGAGGTGATGTGCTGCTCTCTCCTGGTTCTCCTTTTCTCTTAGATGTGCTATCTCCCGTGCTTGATCTTCTTTGCTTCTTCAACAATAGATATCTGCTTACTCAGATACCTCATTCATATGCCACCTCCGAGTTCATGGTGTTCATGCTCGCTAGGTATTCGATAAGTTTTCCAGATGAGCTAATGTGTTTTCTCTGAGTGAAGTGCAGACTGGACAAGAGACCTAGAGGGCCCGCCAAGGCCAGCCTGAGCTTTCTTGATTTGAGCTGTCAGTCGCTGCCAAGCCTGCTATGGCATCATCAAAGTACTTTTGTAATGGTGCTATTTGCTGATACATATTGATCCTTATTTGTACTATCTCCCTCACTATTTTCACTCCAGTACAACAAACGGCTGGCCTTGCTGATGGTTGTTTTCTTCAAAAGTGAGTTATGATTGAACTGATTTAATTAATTATGGCCAAGTATGACGATTCTACAAGAAGCGGACAGTGAACTTACTGCTTATTTCAGCATTTTTTGTTACAAGCATAATGGAAGCCGGCAGATATGGTGTACTGCTCTTTCAAGAAAAATGTGGTAGCTATGACAGATGGATGTTTGGTACCCAATATGCTATTTAGTTTAATGGTATCTTAGGGAGATGCTTATCCCATGGTTTTTCCGTAGTCTCCAGCTGTTTCTGGCCTCTCTGAAATTTATTAGATGTCCATCTATTAATGATTCACAGGTATCTTCCTCTACTAATTATTTTGCTGTACCTTCAGCCCTTGCTTATAATCCAGCAAATTCAAGTACTGTCTATATCATGTGGGTGTTACCACGGATATCCCAATTCACCACAGCAGGTAGCATGACTTGGTGTCCTTTTTTTCGTATACAGAAAAATACACGTTGTAGATTAGAAAGTGACATGCTCCTTTAGGCTAGCAGTGATTGCAAAATACTTGCTTTTTGAAACAAGCAACACTTAGTTTGTGTCTGCTTCTTGGTTTTCACTTATTCATCACTTGTGCAACTATCACCGGAAGTATCTGTCAGGTTCACTTTCAAGATCATGATTTATGATTTTATTCTTCTACAGTATTGGTGAACTACGTAAGTTTTATGAGAACATCTGTTGTTGGTGTTATTGTACGTTTATTTAGTGTCAGATGACTTAATTTAATAGCTTTTGCAGCTTCTGTGTTATTTAACTGTGGGTGTTTCAGCCAAAATCTGCTTATTCTCACATGGATGCCAAGGTATGATATTGGAAGAGGTAAAGATGGGAATGTACTTTGACAGAATTTCAGTTCTAAGAAAACGGCGAATATATACTATATATGAGTAAACTGATCACCCCTTAACTTTATAATTTCATTGGCAGATAAACAAAGACCTGCCTCTAGAGACTAGATCTTGAATATAGAGCTTCTTCCAAGTGCTTTGGTTCCTCTTGAATACAAACATGTTTGAGCACTTCAAACCTTCAAACATTTGAATATTGTACACAATATATCAGAAATGCACACAAAAAAATGCTACCTATTCATAAGAAAACAAACAAATGTTGCAACACTCCAATTTAGCCAACATTTTGGTCAACAAAAAAAATTGCACAAAAAAAATCACCAAGGGCGTGGCGTGACGCCACGCCAAAATTCAACTAGTAGTAAAAAAGGAACAATCTTTTTATCACTCTTTCGGCAAGGTACAACCGAAACCTGCTTTCGGCAAGGCTACAGCCGAAACTTGGGCTGCTCTGCCATCTGTGTCAGAGTTGTGTCAGTACGCATGCAGTTTCGGCACGGGTAAAGACGAAAGGAGGGTTTGGTCTCCACCCGTGACGACAGCGCTAGAATTCAAATTTATTCAAATCGTGGGCTAGTTTTCAAATAAGTGCTAAAATAAATATTATTTAAAAAAAATCCGTGAACTCCACTGTCCTACTGCACTTCTCGTCGTTGTCACAGCAGTAGCTACTTTGCTTGTCGCTACAGTTCGCAGCCATGGCCTGAACTGTCACCACAGGTGATAATGGTGATATAGCTAAGTGTGGTGGTGAGAGGTAAGATCACCATCTAGCAAAACTTGCATCGAGGGGAATGGGCCTGGCTCGCTCTTTGTGGGCAACCAAATGAGATGTACAATATGGTTTTTAACCCGTTTCTCCGTGGCCAGGCCCTCGAAGCCACAGATGCAAATAGGCAAAAACGGACGCAGAAACCAAACACGCCCTCAATCTCCTTTAAACATGAACATGGCCGGTTCCGAAAGGTAAAAGGGCAGCTGATAGGATAAGCGTAATCGCCCGGTCCCATCCTTTTGACCCTGGTAAGTAACACATTCTTTTCTCAAAAAAGAAAGTACTCCTTCCGTCCACAAAAGATTGTCTCAATCTAGTTCAAATTTGCATGTATCTACAAACTAAATTATGTCTAGATACATGCAAATTTGGACTAGGTTGAGACATTCTTTTGTATACAGAGGGAGTAACACATATTCGCCAGGCTGGCAAACCCTTGGCTAAGAAAACTTGAGCTCAAGTCAAAGCCGGTCTTTATGTCGAGAAAATGATAGAAAACTAGGATATTTGGGACTGAGTTGTTACGAAACTACCATTTTTAGGGGAAATGACACATGACTATCATTTTTGGGGCTAGGTCGTGACACGGAGCACTGATTGCTTGTCTTAAGCCCGCTAACACAATTTCTGATAGATGGAACCCATGTCAGGTATATGTGGCAAAAAAAGATTAGAAAATAGAGAAAGTCAACGCCTGGCTCGAACCCCTTGCGTGAGCGTGAGCGAGAAGGACACGGCGCCCGCAGCGCTGACCTCGACGGCGACGGCGGGCACGGAGAAGAGCGTGACCGTCGGATGGTTCGCTGGCCAGATTTATCTCAGCTGTTTGATTAGTATTCATTTTATTCCACAAGAAAGTTAGATTTTGCTTGGTAGCGGACACATCATTCTAGTGTTGACTTTAAAAAAATCATTTTCTCATAAAAATTCTGAAATAATATTCATGTTAGGAATTACCGGATCTAGCTAAAATAATATCTTTTATTCATAGGAGGAGATGTTGTATTAGGATTAACAATCACATATATAGAACTTGGAAAAAAGGTTTATCCAAACAAAAAGTTAATGATTGTGAGAATAGAGCGGATTTTTGGTCGTCCGTTGGCTATACCACCCCCACCACTGACGTCCGATCATTAGCTGGAGATTCGGTCTGCGGTGTCTGGCTGTTGTGTGGGCAGAGTTAGTAGTCCGCAAAACACGTAATAAAAGTACTTACCTGCTAATTCTGCGATGATACAGCAGGAAAGCTTGTCAGTGCTAGCAGGCCATGCAGCATCTATCGACATATGGGCACGGTCTGTACAATGATTGTCAGACTTTGCACTCATTGTATTTTCTCAGGTTGGTCTGCCATTACATGCACGTCATTCATTGTATGTTTCAGGTTGGTGCGCCAGTATATGTCTGGAACATACACATACTATTTGCCCTTAAACTATTCTTTGTCGTCAGCGTGTCGCCATGTACGTGACAAAATATAGATAGACTAGTTTACGTACGTAGTAAATGAAACCAAACACAAAATGAAAGGTATACCCCATAGTACCTCAGGTTTGCGCAAAGCAAGGATCACGGACGTGTTGGTCATTGTAGGCGAGTGCGTGGAGTACTGGATACTGCATGCGCCCATGTCAACACTACTAGGCACTAAAAGTTGATCGATTTTGATTTGAAAGTGGAGTATCTACTGTGTTTTTACTGAGGGCATTCAGTATTTTCTACAACCACCGGTGGCAAGCTACGAGTGACATCAGGAACCAAATAAATGGATGCGTAATATTATTGTGACTTTGACCAACGGTGTCAGCTCGGTCATGTACTCATGTAAGCGTGTTTGGCGCCTCCGGCTATGCTGTAATAAAAGCCTGCCGATGTGTCAGCCAGGGCAGTTGATTTGCAGACGATGACTCTAATTACTAGAGGGGAGTTTGTGGGCGGATCGAATCACAAGGTTGGATCGTACGACTATGGAAGGGGTGGTATAGCCAACCGGTGACACAGGCACATTTCCGTTGTGAGAAATGGAGCCACCGTTGTAAACGAAACGGTTTGGAGTAATTAATATAAAGGTGTTTTCATAAATTGGTCACGCATGAAGGATCAACCCTAAAAAACAGGGCACAAAAACAATACGATCTTAGAAAGATGAGTCGTACTCGCTAAATGCTAAAAGAATATCCTTTATTCATAGGAGAGGATGTTGTATTAGGATTAGCAATCACATAGAACTTGGAAAAAGGTTTATCCATGCAAAAAAAATAATGATTGTGAGAAATGAAGCCGCACTTATAAATGAACAGTGAATGCTATAATGTCCCAACAGTTCCGAGTAATGTATATAAAGGTGCCTTCATAAATCGTTCACTCGTGAACTATTAACCCTAAAAAAGTGGGCGCAACAACTATATGATCTTAAAAAAGATGAGCCGTACTCGCTAAAAGATAAAATAATATATTTTAATTTAGTACAAGCTAACCTAACTCACTTCGCAGGTAGGGTGTCGGGTATGCAACACATCTATGCATCGACAGTACCCTTATGTTGCTAACCAGTTGTTGAACCCGTAGAAATATTAAATACATAATTACTCATAGAATAAAGAAAAACTATCAAAGTCAGTGATTCAAGGACTAACCAATTGTATACCTCACACACTCTGGAATTTTCAGACATATCATTGTAAAAATCTCTGTCAAGATATTTATTAAACCATGTTTCTTAGAACTCATACAAAAGATTTTAAGAATACAAGTATATGGTGAGACTTACATAAACATCATGATACATATAAGTGTAAAAAAAATCAAGAAAGGAATGTGGTTTTATTTTTCTTGGATTGGAGAGATTCTATTGAATGAATTTTTTAATCGAAAAAATAGAAAGGAAGCATCTGATTTAATTTTCTTTGCCGATCAGTGTTCAAAATCACAGCAATTGTAAACGAGTCATCAAAATTGTGTAACAAAGAACATTATGTTTTGTACATCACTATTATATCATTAATTTGTTAGACGTTGTATGAATGTATACCATTTCAGAATGAAATATAATGAGTGATTTATAAAAAAGTTTAGTATAAATGTGCATCGCCTTCTGCCGGCCGCGCCTTGTATCGCCTATAAACCTTATATAGCGCCGCACCCTCCTCGATCTCATTCCATCCCATACGCTACACCACGCAGACTCGGTCGCCATGAAGCCAAATCGCTTAGCCCTCCTATTAGGTATCCGTTCAGGGAAAGCACTCTGGCGCCCCGCTCCAACTCGCCGCGTTAGCTCCATAGTGATAGCGCGGACTTTATCATCACGCTCGGGCACCTCGCCCATGCCAGCCTCACCACCGCCAGAAGCAGCGGGCGCCTCCTTCCCCGGCTGGTGCTCTGTCCGTCGTGCAACAACAATATGAAAAGATAAGTCGTACTCCGTAAAGAATAAAATAATATCCTTTATTCATAGGAGAGGATGATTTATAGGAGAGGAATGGACGCAAAAACAATACAATCTTAAGAAAGATGAGCCATACTCGCTAAAGGCTAAAAGAATATCCTTTTATTCATAGTAGATGATGTTGTATTAGGGTTAGCAATCATATACAACTTGGAAAAAGGTTTATCCAGAGTGAAATGCACGGGAGGTCACCAAGTTGAAAAACCTCAAAACATGGTCACGAAGTTGTAGATTAGTGAAAGATTGGTCATTCCGTCGTGTCTCCGTAACATCGCTGTTAGTTTTTTGCATGTACCACCTTCACATTTTAGTTCTTCTAATTGCTAGTCCTTTATCTCAACATTTTGTTTTACAAATCGATCCCTGTTAGGCGAGGTCGTCCCCGTGCTCCAGGGCGAGCGCCTCGGCGACCGCGGCTGTCCGTGTCGACGAGCTGTGACCTGCACCCGGAGGATACCTACACCGGCTTCTGTACCGCCCACCCACGTGCGCCTGTCCCCTTCTTCCTGACCCGCCGCCACGGAGCTGTGCTTGCCGGTCGCCGCCACGGAGCTGTGCATCCGACCGAATGGCGGCAACGAACAGAGCGAGGAGACGGGTCCGTAGCTCCCATGTCGTCTCTCCCCACCTTATCCGCTGCTGCTGCCTCCCTCCCGCGGCCCCAGGTCCGCTACAGGTTCAGGAAACCCGCTTCCTCCTGGAGATGCTTCAGCGAGATCAATGGCCGCTGCGGCGCGAGTCTGCGGCTGCGGTGGAGGGACCCGGTCCGCGCCAAGGTCGGCGAGTCGGACAAGGTCGATTTGGGGCTCCGCGCGGATCAACGCAAGCGGCGCCTGCGGCTTAGGCCTCCGGTGGCGACTCCAGCGGCTCTCCTCGCCGCTCGAGTTCGTGGGCGACGTTGCGGCCGCGTTCCGGCGGGCCCTCCGCCGCGTGCCGCTGCAGCCTGCACACTGATACCTACAAGTATAGGGGATCGTTGAAATCTTCAATGTGTAAGTATAGTATCGATCCCACGAGGAGTAGAAGGTATAAGTTATTTATCCTCTCAAATAAGAGTGTCACTTCCCTTATTATCTATGCACTAGACAAACTAAAATGATTAAATGATGCAAGTGTTTTTGGGTTTTTGGTGTAGAGTTTGCAATAAAGTAAAAATGCAGCAGATAAATAGTAGCAGGTGAAAGCTCTCAAAGAGAGAAAAGCCCAATCCTCTATGCAGCAAGAGGACAAGCTCAAGTGTGTGTTTCTTATAAGTGGAGAACGTTCCCAGGGGCTACCTAGATTTCATGGCATAAATATTTCTAGAACAACAAGGTAGCATTTTGTCAAGTTTTAATCTTCTTCGGACGGAGCCATTATTAGGTATAGCTAAATAAATATACTAAACCCCTTATGATGGATCATGTGGCCAAGTAAATGACTGCACAAGATTTATTAAGACATAAAGTCCCACCATAGCATTACACTCTAAGGTCCCCGATACTAATACCCTCATAATGTAACTTCATGACTCGGTCTCAGGTTTACATGTCCTCCCAAGTCTCCCTCAATTCATTACACTACGGTGTTCTCCTATGAGCCCATCTAGGTGAAGTGATGTGCAGTCGACGTTCGCACAACACCATCATAGAATTACATAAAAAGATAAACACTAGACAAAATACCAACACATGTTATATATAGATCATTGCCAATCCATCCTATGCCCCCAGGAACATGAGAGAACTACTCACAACGTGAAGACATGATATGATTCAGTGGTATAAATGATACAACACAATCTGAAATTATAGTCTCACCACAAAACAATGACAAGTAACTAATCATACACAGGTAGAATAGCACTTAAACAATAGCTAGGGTTCAACAATCTCAAACTATGAGGGGGATGAAGTGGATCACGAAGATGGTGATGGAGATGGTGCAGGTCTTGACGTTGGTGTTGATGGAGACTCCGGAGGGGGGATGGAGGAGCCTACCGGAGGTGATTCCGGCAGCGTTTCCCCCCTCCGATCTTCTCCGGCGGCAGCCTTCTGTCTTCTGTTTCGTGTGTTTCGTGTTTCTCCGCCGCCTCCTCGCGAAACTCCTCGGGGGACTCTTTTTATAGTTGGTTTTAGGTCAAGACGAAGCCACGGAGACGAAAACGGACGGCATCGGAGCCACGAGGGGGAAAAGAGGTGGTCCCACGCGGCCAGGGAATCTGACCGCGTGGGACCCTCTAGTTTCCAGCTGGCTGGGCTGCTGGTCTTCATTTTAGGCCCATTGCGTTCGTCTCGAAAATTCTGAACCGTGCTCTTTGGCCTTGCCCTTTTTGGAGTCCCGAAGCTCCCGGAAAGTCCGAAACCCTAAAAAAGACGTTTTCTGGAAAACAGAGTTAGAACCAAAAGAGGGGGATTGTTTAGAAAATCCCCGAAATCATTATAAAACATGAATATAACATCATATAAGTTGCAAATAAGTTGGAATATCAAGTAATAAAATGTAAAGTTCATGTATGCATTTTACATGCATCAACATCCCCAAGCTTAACCAATACTCGTCCTCGAGTATGAAGGTGATAAAACTAACATGGACTTTGCATTTTAATACTATCAATGGATATCAAAGATGATTATTATTGCTACATAGAGTCAAATGATTCATTCTTCAAAGGAGTAGCAATATACAAGATAGATTATGAAGTGATATCAAATATTCAATGTAAGGATGTTCAATGATAATTCACAAAGTGTAACATAGAAGAAAGTACTATGGTCCAAATGTATGCATAATGAAAAGTAAAAACATCCTATAATGGTCATAGAGTATTCTTGCAAATCTGAATATAAAAGGTGGACACATTGGAAAGATATATAAATAAGTAGAGGTAAAGCATGAATAAGTTTCATCTAACTTCCAAACACTTCTACTTAAGTTAATGCTTGCAATGTGGTAGTCATTGGTGTGGAGCTCTCATTACCCCTATCATAGCATCTTGAATGATTAATGTTTAAAGTGAAAGCAAATATGAGTGGTGTGCTTGACAATGTATTGGTTGAATGTCTCATGTCCCTTGAATACAAGTACCTACACCATGTGTTACTCACTTTGGTCCACAAAGTAAATTCAAATAAAGGTCATTGCAAGTAATAATAGTATCATCAAGAACTGCACTGGGGTACCTCTTGCCCCTTGACATGAACAAGCCCATGTCAAAACAACAAGACAAACAGACAATGAACAATCTCAGCACTCTTTTATTTACTATGGGTATAGCTTTTTATTATGAGGTGCATCACTGAATGAACATTATGGTTATGCTGTAAATTTCCACCATGAATGATGCATGGCTTAGATTAGCGGCCCAGGCATTTCTCTAACCATTTATACAAACTCTTTGAACTTACTAAGTATCCACATTCATTTCACCCATGATAGGCATCCATAAACAAAAGTACATGACATCAACTAAATATAAATAAGTGCAATGTTGAAAGCTTGCCATGTGACAGCACATATGGGCTAACTCCCAACCAAAACTATTGTCAAGCCCACAACTTCATAATTTTAATCACAATGGTTCATGCTTATTAAGTGCAATAAAAGTAAAGTGTGCATCAAGTTCGTGAGAGCTTTTTAACCAACTTTTCCCATAACAATCAATAACATAAGCATTTTAATTCAGAAGTATAGATAATACAATATAACATGATAAACATACTCGGAATAGCATAAAGCTAATAGGTAGATATGGTGGACTCACTAGAAAAACTTTGGTTGAAGGTGTTGGAAAACAAGTTTTTACTTGTTGGAATTTTTGGGCTAGCAAGAGGGAGAAAGTTGACCGTCTAAATGCATGCATAAGTGTCCATAGAACTAATCAATCCATGTTAAACAAAGTAAAGTAACATTCAGCATCGAAACATGAATAAAAGATAGCTCTTGATAAAACACTTGCAAATTAATACTCATTAAAAAGCACATGAATCATGCAACTATATGTATCTTTTTGAATCAACTCAAACATCCCTATCCCAATATTTTTAATAGCATCCAACATAATTCAACCCAATTTTCCAGTAGCACTCTCATAACATAAATGAAAAGTGGTGGTCTCAAGAAAATAAACAAAAATCAAACCGAAATAAAAAGCAAATAAAAGACGCTCCAAGTTTATGCGATAAAGTGCATTGATCGAAAAAAGAAGTTAGACGTGTGCAAACCGAGAGTGTGTTGGTCCAGTGGGGTTGTCTTCACATCCCCAAGCTTATGGTCTTCACCATCCTTGGATAGCTCTTGGTGCATCTCCTCTAATCCCTGTGAAAAAACTTCAAAACACCGTTTCTCCCATTTCTTTTCTGTGGGGTGACATTAGTAGTGATAGACAAATGAATTGCTTGCTGCATAAAATCCTTAAACAAAAATTCATATGAATGTCCAGAAAGTGTATAATGTTGTATGCCTACTTATAAACTCAATTGGATCAAAAAGATTCAAGTTAAAAGTTCAAAGAATGCATCAAACAAAATGGGACAGAATCTGTCCAGAAAAACAGCAGCATTTTTCTACCCTACTTAAATATGTCGAAAAATTCTGAAAAAATTCATGATTACAGAGGATGAAAAGTTGCAACTACAGTTAAAATATCAGCTCATTCGGAGTTACAGAATAGAAATGAAAAATCATACCGTGCACAGATTCGTGCTGGAATAAAATCTCCGAATACAAATAGCAACTTTTTCAAACCAAAACGGGTAAAACTTGGCACTTTATTAAAAATTCCAGAAACAAAACTAAAAACTAAGTCTCTTGTTACAGCAAGAGGACACAAAGAAAATCAAAAATAAAACAACCGGGTTGCCTCCCGTAAAGCGCTTTCTTTATAGCCATATAGCTAGGCTTACTTACTTGGTATCAAGATGGTTGGAGTGAGGTGGCTTGGCATCCCCAAGCTTGAGTTCTTGTACTTATTTGATACATGTAGGGTGAGCCTAGGGGTAACATCCCCAAGCTTGAGTGTTTGTCCCTCTTGATCTTTGTTCATCACCCTCAACTCTTCCACTTGACAATTCTCTTCACACAAAACTCATCATAAAACTTGATTAGAGGGGTTAGTGTCTCCATAAATTAAATCCACATAGGTACAGCAAAGACATATCATGATTTGATTCTAAACATTAACTATTGTTACTATGGTTGTGTATTGTTCATTGATCAAAAGAACCACACAAAACACAAGTAATGAGGCTAATGCAAAATAAAGACAGAATCTGTCAAAAACTGGACAGCCCGTAAAGAGTGAATTTTCAGAGTCACTTACGTTGCTCAAATCAGAAAACTTTTAACTAATGAAATGCGTAATAATAACTGAAGATTGCTGTCGTAAAATTTCAGGTCAAAATTCCTTTTCTGTGATTTTTAACATTTTCCGCAGTGAAGCTAAGGAATCTGTTTTCTGGACAGCAAATCACTATTGTCTGATCCCACCTCTCAAAAGAGGTTATTCTTGCCATAAAGATGAAAAATAAGATACAAAGGTGATGTTACAGTAGTAAACAAGCACCTTGACTCAAAAACCAAAACTGAAACTGAAGATAAAAATCAAAAAGAAGCAAAAAGAACCAAGAAAGAATTCAAGAGAAACAAACAAGGAAGAAAGAAAATATTTTTGTTGTTTTTGATTTAGCACAAAGGCAAAAGAAGAAGCAAATATATACAACATAAACACTCTTTTTATTTGGTTTTAGCTTTGGGAAAAGTTTTAATGATAGAGACTTTGCAATGGTTCCATTGGCATGAACAACACATGTTCAAGGTCGACCCCAACATCTCCATTACTCATCCTTCTCATTTACTTTCCCAAATTTTATATAAAGTGAAAATCTTAAACTAGCAATTAGATAACAGTAGGTAAAGTTGTTTCACATGTTTTCATGATATAAAGGTGTGCCCAAACTGAATAGGAAATGAAAGCATAAGGAGCACACCACAAAACATTAAACCATTAACTTTTAAGTCTAACCCACTTCCTATGCATTGGCATTTTATATATGAATAAATAGCAGCAATTTTGTGGTAACCAATGCATGTGGTGATCAGTAGGTTGCATTTTAAATAACATAGAAACATAAAGACAAGTCTTTCTTCCTCTCTCATAATAGTTACAAGTAGTGGAAGCAAATTTGATAAAAGAACTATTAGATTGGTGCAACTTTGCAAACTTAGGAACATATAGAGGATTATTAAAACTATTATGTGAGCTATTAGTGTGTTTTCCTCTCTCAAAATAATTGCAAGAAGCACCATAAACATGATGGTTATGGGTGAAATGATTATTAGTGTAAGATAATTTCAGCCCACATAAGTACTTTTCAACCCATAAAAGCTTCTCCTCCACGGTGTGAATGGGAGAGTTCAGAAATAAAGTAGGACTCTCATAAGTAAGAGTATTTTCACCAACAGCAAGTATGTCATTTTTATCCTCACATGAAGTAGTAAGTTCTAAACATGGAGGATCATCATCTAGAGTACTATCATAAAACATGTCCAAACCATACTCCTCATCATTTTTAAAATTATTATCAATAATGTTCTCATTAGGCATAGGTTGATAGTCCTCCTCATCATCAGAATCATAAAAGCAAAGTTTATCATCAACAAAATTTTGAGTGTTACCCTCATCCATAGGTGGTGAAGGTGGATGGTTCTTCTCTTCATTCTCTAGTTGTTCATCAATTTCATCATCTTCTTGGGGTTGCACGGGCATCCCCAAGCTTAGGTTGTTATCCTCTTCTTCACATTCTTCCTCTTCCAAGCTTATGTTTTCATCATCTTCTTCCTGCAAAACATCAGTGCTCTCTTGGGGAGCCTCATTATATTCAACAACATAAATATTTTGAGAGAAGTTGTCTATGCAATATTCAAGAATAAAATCTATCTCTCTTTCAAATTTAGCTATAAGGCAAGTTTTATTTTCATGAATGAAGGTTTGCAATTCAAAAGATGCCTTGAAAGTAACAAATTCCTCTACTTGTTCCATTCCTAAATAAGCATAATCACCAGTAAGGTAAGATGCAATAACACATTCTTCATGGAACCTACATTGAAATTCAAAATGTCTATCTTTTTGTTCAGAGCAAAAAATACAAGTTACATCATGGTGTAAAAGCAACTCCTTAGCAATATAATTTAATTCCATCATGAAACCTTTTAGTATTTTCCCTTCCTTTGATTCTCTATATTCCTTGGCAATCTTAGCAGCATTCAAGTGTCTAAACAAAGCATCTTTTATATCCATACTTATGCCCAAAACACGAGTTTTTTTTGGTATTTTCCATTTTCTAATTTTTTTGTGTTTTCGATATATATAACTGAAGGTAAAACTAAACTAAATGCAAAACTGAAAGTAAACTAGAGTATATGCAAAACTGAAAATAAAAATCTAGTGCAAACAAGAATAAAAACTTAAGCGCTACACTCCCCGGCAACGGCGCCAGAAAATGTCTTGATACCCACAAGTATAGGGGATCGTTGAAATCTTCAATGTGTAAGTATAGTATCGATCCCACGAGGAGTAGAAGGTATAAGTTATTTATCCTCTCAAATAAGAGTGTCACTTCCCTTATTATCTATGCACTAGACAAACTAAAATGATTAAATGATGCAAGTGTTTTTGGGTTTTTGGTGTAGAGTTTGCAATAAAGTAAAAATGCAGCAGATAAATAGTAGCAGGTGAAAGCTCTCAAAGAGAGAAAAGCCCAATCCTCTATGCAGCAAGAGGACAAGCTCAAGTGTGTGTTTCTTATAAGTGGAGAACGTTCCCAGGGGCTACCTAGATTTCATGGCATAAATATTTCTAGAACAACAAGGTAGCATTTTGTCAAGTTTTAATCTTCTTCGGACGGAGCCATTATTAGGTATAGCTAAATAAATATACTAAACCCCTTATGATGGATCATGTGGCCAAGTAAATGACTGCACAAGATTTATTAAGACATAAAGTCCCACCATAGCATTACACTCTAAGGTCCCCGATACTAATACCCTCATAATGTAACTTCATGACTCGGTCTCAGGTTTACATGTCCTCCCAAGTCTCCCTCAATTCATTACACTACGGTGTTCTCCTATGAGCCCATCTAGGTGAAGTGATGTGCAGTCGACGTTCGCACAACACCATCATAGAATTACATAAAAAGATAAACACTAGACAAAATACCAACACATGTTATATATAGATCATTGCCAATCCATCCTATGCCCCCAGGAACATGAGAGAACTACTCACAACGTGAAGACATGATATGATTCAGTGGTATAAATGATACAACACAATCTGAAATTATAGTCTCACCACAAAACAATGACAAGTAACTAATCATACACAGGTAGAATAGCACTTAAACAATAGCTAGGGTTCAACAATCTCAAACTATGAGGGGGATGAAGTGGATCACGAAGATGGTGATGGAGATGGTGCAGGTCTTGACGTTGGTGTTGATGGAGACTCCGGAGGGGGATGGAGGAGCCTACCGGAGGTGATTCCGGCAGCGTTTCCCCCCTCCGATCTTCTCCGGCGGCAGCCTTCTGTCTTCTGTTTCGTGTGTTTCGTGTTTCTCCGCCGCCTCCTCGCGAAACTCCTCGGGGGACTCTTTTTATAGTTGGTTTTAGGTCAAGACGAAGCCACGGAGATGAAAACGGACGGCATCGGAGCCACGAGGGGGAAAAGAGGTGGTCCCACGCGGCCAGGGAATCTGACCGCGTGGGACCCTCTAGTTTCCAGCTGGCTGGGCTGCTGGTCTTCATTTTAGGCCCATTGCGTTCGTCTCGAAAATTCTGAACCGTGCTCTTTGGCCTTGCCCTTTTTGGAGTCCCGAAGCTCCCGGAAAGTCCGAAACCCTAAAAAAGACGTTTTCTGGAAAACAGAGTTAGAACCAAAAGAGGGGGATTGTTTAGAAAATCCCCGAAATCATTATAAAACATGAATATAACATCATATAAGTTGCAAATAAGTTGGAATATCAAGTAATAAAATGTAAAGTTCATGTATGCATTTTACATGCATCACACGCTGCCGCATCGGTCGTCCGGGGGCTCTCCTTCCTCGCCGCGCGGCTCCGCTCGGGCGCCGTGACCGCCGTCGCCTTCGAGGAGGAATCACGCCGCATCTACTTCAGCAAGGCCGAGGAGGATGTTGGCAGCGGCGAGGTCGTCCCCGTGCTCCAGGTGCCGCACGACGAGGGTTTCCTGCTGGGGCTGATGCGTGCTCCTCTCCATCCAGCCCCTCTTGCTTCTTCCTCGCCTTGGGCAGTGGCTGGCACGCCACGGGAGGGAATAGTCCTCCACGGACGAGCTCGGCCGGGCGAATCCTCCATGGAAGATGCATGCAAGTTGTTTGACAAAATGTCTGCACTTATTTTATCCATGGGGATGAATAAATAGGAAGAAAAAAAGTATAGGGTGCATTGTGTAAAAAAATAAACTGCCACGTCAGCGACTTAACGTCCGCCGTGATGGAATGACCAAACATTTGCTATTCCACAACTTCGTGACCATGTTTTGAGGTTTTTCAACTTGGTGACTGATGCATGTAAAATGCATACATGAACTTTACATTTTATTACATGTTATTTGCATCATATAAGGGTTATATTCATGATTTATATTAAGTTTTGGGGATAATTAACAACTCCCCCATTTTTCTGGAATTAACCCTGCGCTGTCAGAAAACCCCTTTTTCTATATTTTGATGTTTCAGGGACCCAAACGACGTCCAAATGACCTGAAACTTTACGGGGATCACTTTTTTGGAAGGAACGAAACGTAGGCGCAAAGGAATCGAAGAAACGGAGACCAGAAGGCAGAAAGGGGTGGGCCCACGCGGCCAGATTCCCTGACCGCGTGGGGTCCCCCATCCTGGCCCTCGGGCCTCCGCTGCCGTCGATCTTTCTTCCCGAAGCTTCGTCTTGACCTAAAAACGACTATATATAGACCCCCCAGGGCTTTTGCGAAAGGGAGCGCCGCCGAAACTCAGAAACCACGAAACAGAGACCTGGAGCCGAAGATTGGAGGGGGAAAACTCCGGCGGGGCACTGCCGGTGTGGTCTCCTTCCCCTCCAACAACATCACCACCGACACCATGATGAAGAGGGAGTAGTCCACCCCTGGACTATGGGTTTGTGGAAGTAACTTATGTATCTCTCCTCTCTATGAGCTTCACTAATTAGTACCGTATGAGCTGCTGAACATGATTACGGTCATCTATGTAATTCCTTTGTGGTGGATCTTTATTATGAGTTAATACATGTTTTGAGATTGCAATGGTTTTGTTTCAGTTATGAAAGTAGATGCATATTATGTACCCCGTTCTTATTTACTTGTCATGATCAAGCATGTTTATGAGAGCATGTGAGGGGGAACGTGTGCATTAGTTGGAGTAACGGGGGGTGGCTAGTGCAGTGAACGTGAGAGAAAGTTCTGCGATCCACTTGGGTTTTCTACCTTACTTTGTTGCCTCACTAGGGATAAACAAAAATACCATGCTACCGGAGAGTGGATGTGACCTTGGCCACTATCTCCATGACTAGATCTAGCATGTTCTTATTTTAACTTCATGTCATTGAACTTATTGCTATGCTCTGATTTATCTTAATTACTAAGGTGTTATGATTTAGTTCGCATCTTGGTGGAGCATAAGAGAGAGAACAACTTATACTTGAGATCTCTATGTTAGGACGTGATGCCCATATTATTAATAACTTGTCAAACCATGTCTTGCCATCTTACATGTTAATTTTAGTGTTCCATTGTCTACCACGTTATCAAGAGAGAGTGCATTTGTGAAACCATGAACCCCGGTCCATTTTTAATCATAAGAAACACCTTTCCAACACTTTTATCACCACTTTTGTTTGCTGCCATTATTAAATCCGAAAATACAAAAACACTTTTACATCTTGCATTCATCATAAAAAAACCAAAAATATCATTTATCATTACTACCATCATCCTTGCATATTTATTTTACCATCATTGCATATTTACTACTGTTTGCATATTTATTTTATTATCATTCTCACACCTTGTGCTTGACAACCACTTGGTGAGGTTGAGGGCACAAAACAATTTATTTTGTTGCAGGTTCTCAAGAGAAGGATAAGGAGATAACACCTGAAATACTGGTTCCCCGAGAGTTCGATATTAAACCCTCGAGTCACCCCTCGTGGGGAAAACTGTCTTCCACTACTACATACACTCTGCACTTGGAGTCTCAACCTAACCCATTTACTTTTCACGCAGGTAACCACACGAAGGGCCGTCAAGACCGTTTTCTGGCGCCGTTGTGGGGTAACTACGTGAAGGGCCATCAAGACGTTTTCTGGCGCCGTTGCCGGGGAACCATAGCTGAAAGGTTTATCCAAGGATCACTCACATCAAGTCAACTTCATCACCAACTTGTGTAACAACCTAAGCTTGGGGAAGTTGCACCTACGTGAGCATCATCTTATCCATCTTTACTTACAATCATTTTATTTTGTTTTGTTCTTGTCTTGCATATCATCTTTATATTTCGGTTTGCATTTTATATTCAGTTTTGCATTTTGTGTTGCATTTGTTATTTCGAGTTGCATTAGTGTCATTTTACTTTCAGTTTTGCATAAAAAATTAAAAACACATAAAAACTTGCAATCATGAGTCTTGAAAACAAAAAGAAAGTGAGTCTTCCTTTAAGTTCCATTTCTAGTTTTAAACAACAACCTGGAGAAACATTAAAAGATGCCTGGGTTAGAATTAATAGGATGCACTATGAAGATCCTACACCTTGTGAAGATGAAAAGCTAGATCTTTACTTTTATTATGGAATAGATCCTTGGTATCAAAATGCTTTAGATGGGGCTACAGGTGGAAGTTTTGTCCTGTCAACACCATCCTGTGCGGCCATGACACTTAGAAGAATTTTTGGTAACTTTGTTGGTAGAAAGAAAAAGGTAGAGGATACCACAGTAGCACTTGCTTTGTCTAAAGATAAATTCGAAGCTGGTTTAGAGAAACTACCAAATAAAGAGGATTTTGAACAACTAGCATCTGTTTCTAAAAATATTATTCCTAAGATAAATGATGAATTAGTTAATGTCATGCATAAACTAAGATTATGTGAGAAAGAATTTCTTGAAAAAATATTAGTCTCAACAGTATTGAGGAAAAGTTGGTTTGTGTTAGTGATTTATTAAGGAAAAACCCATCATTTAAACATGTGAAGGAAGTTCCTATTAAGAAACAAGTTTGGATTAAAAAAGAGAAAAAGTTGAGGAAGTTAAAATGCTTAGTGAAGTTAAGGAACCATTTGTTGATTTAGAGAAGTGTAGCTTGCATGAATTAATTTCTATCTTACAAAAATTTGCAAGTGATCCTTCTGTTAATATTAACCAGGCTGGTTTTGGTTCCTATATTGCTAATCATGTCTTAAAAGAAAAGATTGCTAGGTACAATCAAGAAGCTATGATACCACCTAAGCTTGGGGATATCTGGATCCCTAAGGTACTAGTAACCATTGGAAAAGAGACACACCATGCTATACTTGATCTAGGATCTAGTGTCTCTATATTATCTAAAGAACTATATGAAGTCCTTGAACTTAAAAATATTGAGAAATGCTCTATTGAACTTGCACTTGCTGATGATTCCATTAGACATGCTCTATGGTGTAGAGTTACACATGACTTTTGTGCCTGTTGATTTTCTAATCATGGACATGGGGAATAAAACCTCTAGTCCTATTATTTTGGGAAGACCTTTTCTTCGTACTACAGGTGCCATTATTGATTCAAAGGAAGGGAATGTGAAGTTTCAGTTTCCACACAAGAAGAGCATGGAACACTTCCCAAGGAAGAGGGACACACCAAGGTTCAAGCTCCCTCATGAGCTACGTCCCCTTTGATTATCAAGTAAGTAAGCCTAGCTATATGGCTATAAAGAAAGCGCTTTACGGGAGGCAACCCGGTTGTTTTTGTTTGAGATTTTCTTTGAGTCCTCTTGCTGTAACAAGAGAGTAGTTTGTTAGTTTTGTTTCTGGGATTTTTAATAAAGAACCAAGTTTTACCTATTTTGGGTTTGAAAAGTTGCTATTCATTTTCGGAGAGTTTTCTGCCTGCACGAAGTCTGTGCACGGTTTGATTTTTCATTTTTTATCTGTAACTCCGATTGAGCTGTAATTTGAACTGTAGCTTCAACTTTTCATCCTCTGACACACTGATTTTTTCAGATTTTTCTGACGAGTTTAAGTAGGGTAGAAAAATGCGTTTTGCTGCTGCTGTTTTTCTGGACAGATTCTGTCTTGATATTGTTTGATGCATTCTTTGAGCTTTTTGCTTGAATCTTTTTGATTCAATTGAGTTTATGAGTAGGCATACAACATTATATACTCTCTGGACATTCATATGAATTTTTGCCTAAGGATTTTATGCAGCAAGGAACCTATTTGTTTATCACTACTAATATCACCCCACAGAAAAGAAATGGGAGAAACGGTGTTTTGAAGTTTTTTCACAGGGATTAGAGGAGCTGCACCAAGAGCTATCCAAGGATGGTGAAGACCATAAGCTTGGGGATGTCAAGACAACCCCACTGGACCAACACACTCTCGGTTTGCACACGTCTAACTTCTGTTTTTCGATCAAAGCACTTTATCGTATAAACTTGGAGCGTCTGTTTTTTTTGCTTTTGTTATTTCGGTTTGATTTTTATTTTCTTAAGACCACCACTATCATTTATATATGAGAGAGCTACTGGAAGTTTGGGTTGAATTATGTTGGATGCTATTAAATATATTGGGATAGGGATGTTTGAGTTGATTTTAAAAGATACATATAGTTGCATAATTCATGTGCTTTGAATGAATGTTAATTTGCAAGAGTGTTGTCAAGAGCTATCTTACCATGTTTAGATGTTGAATTTTAACTTTACTTGGTTTAACATGGATTGATTAGTTCTATGGACACTTATGCATGCATTTAGATGGTCAACTTTCTCCCTATTGCTAGCCCAAAAATTACAACAAGTAAAAAGCTTGTTTCCCAACACCTTCAACCAAAGTTTTTCCAGTGAGTCCACCATATCTACCTATTAGCTTTATGCTATTCCAAGTATGTTTATCATGTTATATTGTGTTATCTACATTTCTGAATTTAAATGCTTATGTTATTGATTGTCATGGGAAAAATTGGTTAAAAGCTCTCACGAACTTGATGCACAATTTACTTTTATTGCATTTAATAAGCATGAACCATTGTGATTAAAATTATGAAGTTGTGGGCTTGACAATTGTTTTGGTTGGGAGTTAGCCCATATGTGCTGTCACATGGCAAGCTTTCAACATTGCACTTATTTATATTTAGTTGATGTCATGTACTTTTGTTTATGGATGCCTATCATGGGTGAAATGAATGTGGATACTTAGTAAGTTCAAAGAGTTTGTATAAATGGTTAGAGAAATGCCTGGGCCGCTAATCTAAGCCATGCATCATTCATGGTGGAAATTTACAGCATAACCATAATGTTCATTCAGTGATGCACCTCATAATAAAAAGCTATACCCATAGTAAATAAAAGAGTGCTGAGATTGTTCATTGTCTGTTTGTCTTGTTGTTTTGACATGGGCTTGTTCATGTCAAGGGGCAAGAGGTACCCCAGTGCAGTTCTTGATGATACTATTATTACTTGCAATGACCTTTATTTGAATTTACTTTGTGGACCAAAGTGAGTAACACATGGTGTAGGTACTTGTATTCAAGGGACATGAGACATTCAACCAATACATTGTCAAGCACACCACTCATATTTGCTTTCACTTTAAACATTAATCATTCAAGATGCTATGATAGGGGTAATGAGAGCTCCACACCAATGACTACCACATTGCAAGCATTAACTTAAGTAGAAGTGTTTGGAAGTTAGATGAAACTTATTCATGCTTTACCTCTACTTATTTATCTATCCAAAGTGTCCACCTTTTATATTCAGTTTTCATAAGAAGTACTCTATGACCACCATAGGATGTTTTTACTTTTCATTATGCATACATTTGGTCCATAGTACTTTCTTCTATATTACACTTTGTGAATTTATCATTGAACATCTTTACATTGAGTATTTGATATCACTTCATAATTTATCTTGCATATTGTTATTCCTTTGAAGAATGAATCATTTGACTCTATGTAGCAATAGTAATCACCTTTGATATCCATTGATAGTATTAAAATGCAAAGTCCATGTTAGTTTTATCACCTTCATACTCGGGACGAGCATGGGTTAAGCTTGGGGATGTTGATGCATGTAAAATGCATACATGAACTTTACATTTTATTACATGTTATTTGCATCATATAAGGGTTATATTCATGATTTATATTGTTTTGGGGATAATTAACAACTCCCCATTTTTCTGGAATT
Source organism: Poa pratensis (assembly GCA_947311845.1). Classification (NCBI taxonomy): domain Eukaryota; kingdom Viridiplantae; phylum Streptophyta; class Magnoliopsida; order Poales; family Poaceae; genus Poa; species Poa pratensis. Next base: position 4,229,161 of record CAMZMU010000054.1, read on the forward strand.
AACCCTGCGCTGTCAGAAAACCCCTTTTTCTATATTTTGATGTTTCAGGGACCCAAACGACGTCCAAATGACCTGAAACTTTACGGGGATCACTTTTTTGGAAGGAACGAAACGTAGGCGCAAAGGAATCGAAGAAACGGAGACCAGAAGGCAAAAGGGGTGGGCCCACGCGGCCAGATTCCCTGACCGCGTGGGGTCCCCCATCCTGGCCCTCGGGCCTCCGCTGCCGTCGATCTTTCTTCCCGAAGCTTCGTCTTGACCTAAAAACGACTATATATAGACCCCCCAGGGCTTTCGCGAAAGGGAGCGCCGCCGAAACACAGAAACCACGAAACAGAGACCTGGAGCTGAAGATTGGAGGGGGAAAACTCCGGCGGGGCGCTGCCGGTGTGGTCTCCTTCCCCTCCAACAACATCTCCACCGACACCATGATGAAGAGGGAGTAGTCCACCCCTGGACTATGGGTTTGTGGAAGTAACTTATGTATCTCTCCTCTCTATGAGCTTCACTAATTAGTACCGTATGAGCTGCTGAACATGATTACGGTCATCTATGTAATTCCTTTGTGGTGGATCTTTATTATGAGTTAATACATGTTTGAGATTGCAATGGTTTTGTTTCAGTTATGAAAGTAGATGCATATTATGTACCCCGTTCTTATTTACTTGTCATGATCAAGCATGTTTATGAGAGCATGTGAGGGGGAACGTGTGCATTAGTTGGAGTAACGGGGGGTGGCTAGTGCAGTGAACGTGAGAGAAAGTTCTGCGATCCACTTGGGTTTTCTACCTTACTTTGTTGCCTCACTAGGGATAAACAAAAATACCATGCTACCGGAGAGTGGATGTGACCTTGGCCACTATCTCCATGACTAGATCTAGCATGTTCTTATTTTAACTTCATGTCATTGAACTTATTGCTATGCTCTGATTTATCTTAATTACTAAGGTGTTATGATTTAGTTCGCATCTTGGTGGAGCATAAGAGAGAGAACAACTTATACTTGAGATCTCTATGTTAGGACGTGATGCCCATATTATTAATAACTTGTCAAACCATGTCTTGCCATCTTACATGTTAATTTTAGTGTTCCATTGTCTACCACGTTATCAAGAGAGAGTGCATTTGTGAAACCATGAACCCCGGTCCATTTTTAATCATAAGAAACACCTTTCCAACACTTTTATCACCACTTTTGTTTGCTGCCATTATTAAATCCGAAAATACAAAAACACTTTTACATCTTGCATTCATCATAAAAAACCCAAAAATATCATTTATCATTACTACCATCATCCTTGCATATTTATTTTACCATCATTGCATATTTACTACTGTTTGCATATTTATTTTATTATCATTCTCACACCTTGTGCTTGACAACCACTTGGTGAGGTTGAGGGCACAAAACAATTTATTTTGTTGCAGGTTCTCAAGAGAAGGATAAGGAGATAACACCTGAAATACTGGTTCCCCGAGAGTTCGATATTAAACCCTCGAGTCACCCCTCGTGGGGAAAACTGTCTTCCACTACTACATACACTCTGCACTTGGAGTCTCAACCTAACCCATTTACTTTTCACGCAGGTAACCACACGAAGGGCCGTCAAGACCGTTTTCTGGCGCCGTTGTGGGGTAACTACGTGAAGGGCCATCAAGACGTTTTCTGGCGCCGTTGCCGGGGAACCATAGCTGAAAGGTTTATCCAAGGATCACTCACATCAAGTCAACTTCATCACCAACTTGTGTAACAACCTAAGCTTGGGGAGTTGCACCTACGTGAGCATCATCTTATCCATCTTTACCTACAATCATTTTATTTTGTTTTGTTCTTGTCTTGCATATCATCTTTATATTTCGGTTTGCATTTTATATTCAGTTTTGCATTTTGTGTTGCATTTGTTATTTCGAGTTGCATTAGTGTCATTTTACTTTCAGTTTTGCATAAAAAATTAAAAACACATAAAAACTTGCAATCATGAGTCTTGAAAACAAAAAGAAAGTGAGTCTTCCTTTAAGTTCCATTTCTAGTTTTAAACAACAACCTGGAGAAACATTAAAAGATGCCTGGGTTAGAATTAATAGGATGCACTATGAAGATCCTACACCTTGTGAAGATGAAAAGCTAGATCTTTACTTTTATTATGGAATAGATCCTTGGTATCAAAATGCTTTAGATGGGGCTACAGGTGGAAGTTTTGTCCTGTCAACACCATCCTGTGCGGCCATGACACTTAGAAGAATTTTTGGTAACTTTGTTGGTAGAAAGAAAAAGGTAGAGGATACCACAGTAGCACTTGCTTTGTCTAAAGATAAATTCGAAGCTGGTTTAGAGAAACTACCAAATAAAGAGGATTTTGAACAACTAGCATCTGTTTCTAAAAATATTATTCCTAAGATAAATGATGAATTAGTTAATGTCATGCATAAACTAAGATTATGTGAGAAAGAATTTCTTGAAAAAATATTAGTCTCAACAGTATTGAGGAAAAGTTGGTTTGTGTTAGTGATTTATTAAGGAAAAACCCATCATTTAAACATGTGAAGGAAGTTCCTATTAAGAAACAAGTTTGGATTAAAAAAGAGAAAAAGTTGAGGAAGTTAAAATGCTTAGTGAAGTTAAGGAACCATTTGTTGATTTAGAGAAGTGTAGCTTGCATGAATTAATTTCTATCTTACAAAAATTTGCAAGTGATCCTTCTGTTAATATTAACCAGGCTGGTTTTGGTTCCTATATTGCTAATCATGTCTTAAAAGAAAAGATTGCTAGGTACAATCAAGAAGCTATGATACCACCTAAGCTTGGGGATATCTGGATCCCTAAGGTACTAGTAACCATTGGAAAAGAGACACACCATGCTATACTTGATCTAGGATCTAGTGTCTCTATATTATCTAAAGAACTATATGAAGTCCTTGAACTTAAAAATATTGAGAAATGCTCTATTGAACTTGCACTTGCTGATGATTCCATTAGACATGCTCTATGATGTGGTAGAGTTACACATGACTTTTGTGCCTGTTGATTTTCTAATCATGGACATGGGGAATAAAACCTCTAGTCCTATTATTTTGGGAAGACCTTTTCTTCGTACTACAGGTGCCATTATTGATTCAAAGGAAGGGAATGTGAAGTTTCAGTTTCCACACAAGAAGAGCATGGAACACTTCCCAAGGAAGAGGGACACACCAAGGTTCAAGCTCCCTCATGAGCTACGTCCCCTTTGATTATCAAGTAAGTAAGCCTAGCTATATGGCTATAAAGAAAGCGCTTTACGGGAGGCAACCCGGTTGTTTTTGTTTGAGATTTTCTTTGAGTCCTCTTGCTGTAACAAGAGAGTAGTTTGTTAGTTTTGTTTCTGGGATTTTTAATAAAGAACCAAGTTTTACCTATTTTGGGTTTGAAAAGTTGCTATTCATTTTCGGAGAGTTTTCTGCCTGCACGAAGTCTGTGCACGGTTTGATTTTTCATTTTTTATCTGTAACTCCGATTGAGCTGTAATTTGAACTGTAGCTTCAACTTTTCATCCTCTGCACGTGATTTTTTCAGATTTTTCTGACGAGTTTAAGTAGGGTAGAAAAATGCGTTTTGCTGCTGCTGTTTTTCTGGACAGATTCTGTCTTGATATTGTTTGATGCATTCTTTGAGCTTTTTGCTTGAATCTTTTTGATTCAATTGAGTTTATGAGTAGGCATACAACATTATATACTCTCTGGACATTCATATGAATTTTTGCCTAAGGATTTTATGCAGCAAGGAACCTATTTGTTTATCACTACTAATATCACCCCACAGAAAAGAAATGGGAGAAACGGTGTTTTGAAGTTTTTTCACAGGGATTAGAGGAGCTGCACCAAGAGCTATCCAAGGATGGTGAAGACCATAAGCTTGGGGATGTCAAGACAACCCCACTGGACCAACACACTCTCGGTTTGCACACGTCTAACTTCTGTTTTTCGATCAAAGCACTTTATCGTATAAACTTGGAGCGTCTGTTTTTTTTGCTTTTGTTATTTCGGTTTGATTTTTATTTTAAGACCACCACTATCATTTATATATGAGAGAGCTACTGGAAGTTTGGGTTGAATTATGTTGGATGCTATTAAATATATTGGGATAGGGATGTTTGAGTTGATTTTAAAAGATACATATAGTTGCATAATTCATGTGCTTTGAATGAATGTTAATTTGCAAGTGTGTTGTCAAGAGCTATCTTTTACCATGTTTAGATGTTGAATTTTAACTTTACTTGGTTTAACATGGATTGATTAGTTCTATGGACACTTATGCATGCATTTAGATGGTCAACTTTCTCCCTATTGCTAGCCCAAAAATTACAACAAGTAAAAAGCTTGTTTCCCAACACCTTCAACCAAAGTTTTTCCAGTGAGTCCACCATATCTACCTATTAGCTTTATGCTATTCCAAGTATGTTTATCATGTTATATTGTGTTATCTACATTTCTGAATTTAAATGCTTATGTTATTGATTGTCATGGGAAAAATTGGTTAAAAGCTCTCACGAACTTGATGCACAATTTACTTTTATTGCATTTAATAAGCATGAACCATTGTGATTAAAATTATGAAGTTGTGGGCTTGACAATTGTTTTGGTTGGGAGTTAGCCCATATGTGCTGTCACATGGCAAGCTTTCAACATTGCACTTATTTATATTTAGTTGATGTCATGTACTTTTGTTTATGGATGCCTATCATGGGTGAAATGAATGTGGATACTTAGTAAGTTCAAAGAGTTTGTATAAATGGTTAGAGAAATGCCTGGGCCGCTAATCTAAGCCATGCATCATTCATGGTGGAAATTTACAGCATAACCATAATGTTCATTCAGTGATGCACCTCATAATAAAAAGCTATACCCATAGTAAATAAAAGAGTGCTGAGATTGTTCATTGTCTGTTTGTCTTGTTGTTTTGACATGGGCTTGTTCATGTCAAGGGGCAAGAGGTACCCCAGTGCAGTTCTTGATGATACTATTATTACTTGCAATGACCTTTATTTGAATTTACTTTGTGGACCAAAGTGAGTAACACATGGTGTAGGTACTTGTATTCAAGGGACATGAGACATTCAACCAATACATTGTCAAGCACACCACTCATATTTGCTTTCACTTTAAACATTAATCATTCAAGATGCTATGATAGGGGTAATGAGAGCTCCACACCAATGACTACCACATTGCAAGCATTAACTTAAGTAGAAGTGTTTGGAAGTTAGATGAAACTTATTCATGCTTTACCTCTACTTATTTATCTATCCAAAGTGTCCACCTTTTATATTCAGTTTTCATAAGAAGTACTCTATGACCACCATAGGATGTTTTTACTTTTCATTATGCATACATTTGGTCCATAGTACTTTCTTCTATATTACACTTTGTGAATTTATCATTGAACATCTTTACATTGAGTATTTGATATCACTTCATAATTTATCTTGCATATTGTTATTCCTTTGAAGAATGAATCATTTGACTCTATGTAGCAATAGTAATCACCTTTGATATCCATTGATAGTATTAAAATGCAAAGTCCATGTTAGTTTTATCACCTTCATACTCGGGACGAGCATGGGTTAAGCTTGGGGATGTTGATGCATGTAAAATGCATACATGAACTTTACATTTTATTACATGTTATTTGCATCATATAAGGGTTATATTCATGATTTATATTGAGTTTTGGGGATAATTAACAACTCCCCATTTTTCTGGAATTAACCCTGCGCTGTCAGAAAACCCCTTTTTCTATATTTTGATGTTTCAGGGACCCAAACGACGTCCAAATGACCTGAAACTTTACGGGGATCACTTTTTTGGAAGGAACGAAACGTAGGCGCAAAGGAATCGAAGAAACGGAGACCAGAAGGCAGAAAGGGGTGGGCCCACGCGGCCAGATTCCCTGACCGCGTGGGGTCCCCCATCCTGGCCCTCGGGCCTCCGCTGCCGTCGATCTTTCTTCCCGAAGCTTCGTCTTGACCTAAAAACGACTATATATAGACCCCCCAGGGCTTTCGCGAAAGGGAGCGCCGCCGAAACACAGAAACCACGAAACAGAGACCTGGAGCTGAAGATTGGAGGGGGAAAACTCCGGCGGGGCGCTGCCGGTGTGGTCTCCTTCCCCTCCAACAACATCTCCACCGACACCATGATGAAGAGGGAGTAGTCCACCCCTGGACTATGGGTTTGTGGAAGTAACTTATGTATCTCTCCTCTCTATGAGCTTCACTAATTAGTACCGTATGAGCTGCTGAACATGATTACGGTCATCTATGTAATTCCTTTGTGGTGGATCTTTATTATGAGTTAATACATGTTTGAGATTGCAATGGTTTTGTTTCAGTTATGAAAGTAGATGCATATTATGTACCCCGTTCTTATTTACTTGTCATGATCAAGCATGTTTATGAGAGCATGTGAGGGGGAACGTGTGCATTAGTTGGAGTAACGGGGGGTGGCTAGTGCAGTGAACGTGAGAGAAAGTTCTGCGATCCACTTGGGTTTTCTACCTTACTTTGTTGCCTCACTAGGGATAAACAAAAATACCATGCTACCGGAGAGTGGATGTGACCTTGGCCACTATCTCCATGACTAGATCTAGCATGTTCTTATTTTAACTTCATGTCATTGAACTTATTGCTATGCTCTGATTTATCTTAATTACTAAGGTGTTATGATTTAGTTCGCATCTTGGTGGAGCATAAGAGAGAGAACAACTTATACTTGAGATCTCTATGTTAGGACGTGATGCCCATATTATTAATAACTTGTCAAACCATGTCTTGCCATCTTACATGTTAATTTTAGTGTTCCATTGTCTACCACGTTATCAAGAGAGAGTGCATTTGTGAAACCATGAACCCCGGTCCATTTTTAATCATAAGAAACACCTTTCCAACACTTTTATCACCACTTTTGTTTGCTGCCATTATTAAATCCGAAAATACAAAAACACTTTTACATCTTGCATTCATCATAAAAAACCCAAAAATATCATTTATCATTACTACCATCATCCTTGCATATTTATTTTACCATCATTGCATATTTACTACTGTTTGCATATTTATTTTATTATCATTCTCACACCTTGTGCTTGACAACCACTTGGTGAGGTTGAGGGCACAAAACAATTTATTTTGTTGCAGGTTCTCAAGAGAAGGATAAGGAGATAACACCTGAAATACTGGTTCCCCGAGAGTTCGATATTAAACCCTCGAGTCACCCCTCGTGGGGAAAACTGTCTTCCACTACTACATACACTCTGCACTTGGAGTCTCAACCTAACCCATTTACTTTTCACGCAGGTAACCACACGAAGGGCCGTCAAGACCGTTTTCTGGCGCCGTTGTGGGGTAACTACGTGAAGGGCCATCAGTGACCAATCCTTTCATTTCGTGCAACTTGGTGACCTCTGGTGCGTTTCACTCGTTTATCCATGTAAAAAATAAATGATTGTGAGAACTGGAGCCGCGCTTGTAGATGAACAGTGCATGTTATAATGTCTCACCTTGGTTTTCTTACATTTTCTAACACAATGTGAAGACATGATATAATTTTCATTCAACAATAAATTTCAGCTCATTTTCAACAATAAATGACACTTCAGAACACTACCATGACAACAGTACCATGTCAAAATAAGAGCTTACAAGTCCATTACATCATACCCAAAATTTACAATCATTTCTGTTAACACTCAGTTTCATGTATTGTTTATAAATATTGTCAAGACAGAATCATGAAAGTGTTTCTGGATACCTTTTTCTGTCATTTAATGTCAATCATTAGGATCTACTACTACTATCTCCCTAAGGGCACCTCCAACGGGCTGGCGCATACGGACCAGCCCAGTCCGCTTTTGTCCGAACGGACAAATGCCCTTCTCCAACGGGCTGGCGCATCCGGACTGGTGTCCGCCCGCACACCAGTTTTCGACCCAAACGCGGCCCAACTTTGGGGCGGCTTTGGGGCGGGACGGACAGGCTCTCGGTCCGCCTCTTTGTCCTCCCTGTCCGCGTCGGGCCCAAGGTCCAGCCACAGAATCCCCTCCCAAACCCTCGTTCGGCCGCCCATTCCCTCCCCAGCCGCCCCCAGCCGACCTCGCCGCCGCCGCCCCCAGCGCCCTCGCCGCCCCAGCCGTTCATGGAGGACGGGCTGTCCAAATCCACGGCCGCTACCGGCACCGCCCTACTCACGGTGAAGAAGGAGCCGAAGCCGGCCTCGGTCAAGCGACAAGGCCGGAGGGAGAGGACTCGGGAGAAGAAGGCAGAGGAGAAGGCCGCCCTCGCAGCGGCCAAGGAGAAGGAGAGGCTCGCCGCCATCGCGCATCAGGCCAACTCCGACCTCATCGCCGCCCAGGCCGCCGCCCGAGCTGTCCTTCTCCTCAAAGGGGAGGTTTTTGCAGGGGCCTTCGTTGCTGCCACTGGCCTCTCCCCCGACACGGTTCCGTCGGCCGGAAGCTCGGTCTCCTCCGCCAAAACGAAGCCGCCTAAATCCTCGTCCCCCGGCCTCTCGACGCCGTCGCCGGCGGCCGCCCATCACCCAGTGTCGCGGCTGGGTTCCCGCGAGGACTCGCCGGAGATTTCGTCGGTCCCGGTCGAGCCGAAGTCGCTCGACCTCAACGTGACCCCGAGTGCCGGCGACGGGCGGCCCCGTGGCAAATCGAAGACCACGGCGGGTGGCAGGATGACCATGCCCGAGGCCCGTGCCCTCATGTTCGACGGGAGCGAGTTCCCGCCGACGACGCCTGCCAACCCGGCCTACTTCACTGAGGATGTCATGGACGACATGATCAACGGCCGCACCTACTTCGATCCTGCCGAGGCCGAGACACAAGAGGCCAACACCTACTTCGACCCGGCCGACCTCGACACACAAGACCCCGACGCGACCATGCCCGAGACGGAGGCCGATGTGGTCGACATTGAGGAAGAGCCACTCGATGTCGACGAGGAGCACGCCCTAATCGCGGCGAGCCTCAAGCGGAAGAACATCCGCACGGCCTCGTACACGGACAAGGAAGACAAGGTGCTATGCGAGTCAAGGATGACTTGTGGGCAAAATGCAAATGGGGTGCCCAACAAAGGGGCATCGCATTTTGGTTTAGGGTGCACAAGCATTTCCATGAGCAAAGGAAATTGCCGCCCTACCGGATTGAGAGTGATCGCAATGAGGGCTCACTCACAAAGAGGTGGCAACACAGCTCGGCGAGTGTTGCAAATTCCAAGCGGCCTACGAGCATGTGAAGAACCGGCCGGTGAGCGGCTACGGGTTGAGGACAAGATGAATCAAGCTTTGGAGTACTTCAAGGTGGCCTTCAAGACCAAGTTCACCTTGGGCCATTGTTGGGACATGATCAAGGGTTGTCCAAAATGGCAAGAGAGCTACAACGCCATGAAGAAAGGGGGCCTTGAAGGCTCGAAGAAGAGAGCCAACGATGACCCCAATGATGATGTGAATCCCGGCCAAAGCTCGGTGGCCGGGCTGTGCGGCCGAGAGGACACAAGTCCTCGGCGCAAGACGTGAAGCGTGAGGCGGCACAAGCACAATTGGAGGAGACCCTGAAGACGTTGATCGCCGGCAAGGAGGAGTCCACCGCCGCTAGGTACGTGGAGAAACGCAAGGACAAGGAGGAAGCCATGGCAAGGTATGTGGAGATGACAAGGAAGAAGCTCGAGATCGAGAAAGAGAAGATCAAGGCCGAGAGACCCGGCTCATGCTCGAGGCCAAGGCGGAGGAGAATCGCGTGAGGCTTGCGTTGCTCGCCGAAGATAACCGGATCATGATGGCCGACTTAACCATCATGGACCCGGAGCAAAGGGCATGGATTCTCAAGAGGCAAAAGATGATCCGTGAGCGCGAGGACATGTGATGTCCTATTTATTTCTATTTATTATGTGTTGAACTATTTAAATTTTGAAGAATTTGTATTTTGAACTATTTGGATTTCGAACTATTTGGATTGAGGCCAATTTGAGTCATTTGAATGTTCCAATATTTTTTGTTGACCCATTTTGCGCCAGGCCGTTGGGGACACCCACCCCAAACGGACAAAGGCTCAAAATGTGTCCGCTGTCCGCCCCCAAACGACCAAATCGGACACATTGGGGTGTCCGTTTGCTCCACCCCGTTCGAGGTGCCCTAAACATTGGGCCGGTGCACGGCTAGCTAGTGATGATACTGTAACAAACTGGGGTTTTGCTCTATCTACAAACTGAACTGGGTTTTGCACATCCGGCGAGCGCATCAGCTCACGCACGCACGCACCCACCCGACGGCCCATCCATCCAAGTCACAGTGTCAGGTCGCCGTAAATAACACAAAGATTCTGCCCCAAACGCGTCTCCACCTCCACCACAGTCTTGTCCTCCTCCTCCACTTCCCACCCGGAGCTCCCATCCCAACTGCCAACTCAAAAATTCCACCCAAATCCCCTCCTGCTCCGCCTCCCGCCGATCACCTCGCCCGCCGGAATCCGCCCCCAGTTGCTCGCCCCCATCGAACCTTCGCAGCGGTATCGACGGGTTCCGGCGCTCCCATCTCGTGCGCCGGACACGGGGAGGACGCCGCGGCGGACTGGGTGGGGTTTTTCCCTGCACGCCCGCGGTGCTGCGATCGAGGTGCGTAATCGCTCGCTCCGGCGACCCGCCTCATCGCTTACTTCCGTAGAAGCTTCGTGGACGTTTCTGGAACTTCCCGAGTTGAGCTTCTCGTCTCGTGTCATGTGCAGCTTCTCTGGAATTTCGGGAAACCCGGTGACGGGAAGCGGCCGCCGCGATGACGTCCCTGATGCAGACTTCCGTGAACCTCGGCGAGCCTAACATCTTCGACAGCGAGGTGGTTCCGTCGTCGCTCGAGGAGATCGCGCCCATCCTCCGTGTCGCCAACGAGGTCGAGGCGGCCAGCCCCCGGGTCGCCTACCTCTGTAAGCTAGCCACAACCTTCTACTTAGGCTTTTATCATGGCTCATTATACATCGCATTGATTCATGTGTATGTCTGAATAGGTCGGTTCCATGCCTTCGAAAAGGCTCATACACTAGATCCAACTTCAAGCTATCCAGGTGTCCCACGGCTCATGACTGCTCTCAAAGAACGGCTTGAAAGGGTACGAGTTTTCAGTACTTCTGTTTAGTAGTTGTGTTCATCTAGCCCCCACCTGCAGAGGTCACTCCTACCGCCAACCATGACTGATTTTCATATGCCTCCATAGCATCTCTCACACGCTCCATTTTTCTGTACATGTTTGTTTTATGTTTTTGTAATATTTTCTGCACAATCGCATCAGTTTACATGATATTGTAAGTGTGAATTTGGCATTGTGAGTATGTGAGATTAGCTTTATCATATAACCTGGATAACTTTTAGGTGAAAAAGGTGTCTCGTTTGAATTTAAGACCAACCATGTTTTGAGATTACACATTTCATAGGCTGATTTGTTTTTCCTATTAGGAGAATGTGTCCACCTTGAACGAAAGGGCCCAAAAGAGTGATGCACGGGAAATACAGACCTTCTATCAACGCTACTACAAAATTTATGTCCACGCACTTCGGAATGCTTCTGACCGAGCCCATCGGTATATTACTGTCTTATATTTGATAACTCTCCATGTTAATTGCTGTTGCCGCTTAGAGATTTTCTTCATGAATGCAGTGCTCAACTTACTAAAGCCTACGAGACTGCTAATGTTCTATTTGAGGTCTTAAAAGCAGTCACTCAACAGCATTGTGTTAAAGTTGGCGATGAGGTATAGCCTAATGAGTATTCGCTTCCCTTTGACCCTGATGCTCTTTGGTGACCAATTAGATTCTGTATGGATCATACTCCTGTAACAAGTGGTAGAATTTTTGTTTCTCCTTAGATCTTGGAAGCTGCCGATAAGGTTACAGAGAAGACAAAAATCTATCTTCCTTTCAACAATCTCCCTCTTGATCCAGAAAGTGGCAATCAGGCAGTCATGAAATTTTCGGAGGTTTCCTTTCTCTGCCCTTTCTTTATATCGAAGTATCATGTTGATTTGTCCAACCAAATTATTTTGTGGTGGTTTCTCGAAGTTTAAGATCCAAGCTGCTGCTACTGCTCTTCGCAATACTAGAAAATTATGAGCGGAAGGTTAATGAGGAGATTGGCATGCGTTAGATACTTTGTGTCTGCTCATGCTGCCTCCTAATTTCTTTATAACTCATAAGAGGTGTAGTGCTTCCGTATTTTGTTGCTTACTAGGGGGTCCAGAATTATGCTACACTTGTGCGCCGTGTTTTGTTCTTTTCTTTTTCTTCAGAATATTCAGGTGGGCACATTCTCTATTGTTTTAAATGCTGCAGGGTATGGATTTATTTCCATGTATTTGTGGAACAAAAATGTAATCGGTCACACGAAACGTTGGTCTCCAACTCTCCATAACCAACATGTTCTGAGCACTACAAATTTTAGATAATCTTATATTTGCAATACGCTACTGATAATCTTAAACATATTCCTTAAACAAAGTAGCATTGAAATGGTACACCCTGATTTTCAATTAATTTGTGATTTCTTTGTGCTGTAGATGGATCTCCTTAACTATGTTGTAGGTTCACATGTTTTCACTTGTCTCGTTCGCAGAGAAATGCCTTGGTGCCAGGATCAAGTGCGAATGTTGTTCCAAAGGAACCGTTCTTCACTTGCCCGGTGTGCCTGAACAAGATGGAGCAGCCGTCGGCAACAAGCTGCGGCCACATCTTCTGTGAGAAATGCATCATGGCGTCCATCAAGGCCCAGAAGAAATGCCCTAACTGTAGGAAGGAACTGGGGTCGAGGGACTACCTCCGCGTTTATCTCCCTGAAACTACTGATCAAGGCTGAGCTTGAAGTCCTCCAAAATATTCAGATTCAGTCTTAGCGACCAAAGATATGGTGCGCAGTCAAACTAATAGAGCTGCTGTCTTCTGCAAGTTTTGCAAGAAATATACAGCATGTAACCTGTGTTCTGGAACTGACCAGAGTCATGCTGGGGTAGGTTGGGTGCATGGACACCACAGCTTTTTTTCTTAATAACAGAGTGATGATCTGACTTTGATCATGGTTCACGATTAACATATGTCCAACTGTAGTGCTATAGCGATTGGTCCTCCACATTGTTATCTCGCCAAGTGGTGGCTTCCTTAGGCAAATAGTTGTAGAGTGTCTCCATGGCCGTCAAGAGTCGCAACGAGAAAAAAAATGGGGGATGAGGATATGAGAGAATCACGGGAGGGTGGGAGGGTTTTCGAAACTGTTTTTCAAAATGAAATATATTTCGAATCGTTTTTCTACGAACGGTCAATCGTTTTGAGATATTCAAAACTAGAACACATATTGATATGTTTTGATGAATGCTTTTTTTTGCACTTCCAAAACTAATACATTTGTACTTGGATTTCATCGTACTTGTAGTTCGTGATTTCAATATACTTTTGTACTCTGGGCGGGAATTTGTCGGTCTTTTTGCGGCCAGCCTACTTTCGTATTTTGGATTTCAATAGAGGTACACTTTTGTAATTCAGGTTTCGAGGACCAGGCGCTGGCCTGGCGGATGATGCTCTGGGTGTGGAGCCAGCCCGCCCGGGTTTGAGTCCAGTTGTGGCATACTCGAAAAAATCGAGTCCAAGCTGAGGCATACTCGAATAAACCGGGTATCTCACCTATCTAACAACGTATGACCATGAGAGTGATCATTCCCCTGTTGGCAATGTTTTTTTACTTCGGGTTTCATATAAAAAATTCCGTACATCGAGATTTTTGTATTTCAGGTTTCATTGTATTTTTAGACTTTGGGGTTTTATATTTCAGGTTTTTCGTACCTTTTGTTTTTCAATTATTTCAGGAACCAACAAAGTGTATAAGAAGCAAAGAGAAAAACAGGAACGGAAGTACTCAGCGCGGCGGAACGCGCGCATCTGAACCTGTGAACCTGAAGGTGCAAAAGGAGAACAAACACGAACAGGTTCTGAAGTTCAGATGACACTCACAAGACCGACACGCTGGCACGGGGTCCATGCAGGAAGGCACACAGACCCACCATCGAAAGATGTCTGATTTTACTTGTCCATGCTGGTATCGCCTTTCCGTGTCTTTCCCGTTGGCAGTCGATGCGGATGCGTGGGCGGTGGGCCTTTCGTTCCGTCTACTCACCTCCCAAAGGGATCGGCATCCTTTCTTTGCGAAGGAAAAAGAAGTACACATCGCAAAAAAAAAAAAAAAAGAAGTACACGTACGAGCGGAAAAGTGGAGTTCAACTGGAAAAGGAGGAGCTACTGTACTAGTCAAGCTTTCACGCGCCTAGCTGCTTAACTGCTGGCGGGCCATTCCCGGAAGTTTAATGTTCTGGCTAGTACTCTTCAGTGTTCTCTGTCAGGGTCAAGTTAGGATCGTAGATGTAGGATTACAGCGGCTAGTTAGCTGATAAGTGTCTGGAGAACGGGTGGGTAAGTGGGTTCGTCATGGTGATTGCATGATTGTGATTTTGTGACGCCATCCTTGAGTACTACGTCGATCGGTTGGCCGTTCCCTTGTCCAACGTATGTGTGCCTACAAAACTGTCGTTGTTCAGCATTTGACAATCGTAGCCCCAAGTGATGATAGGCCCAGCGACATTCCGAACCTGCCCGGCAGACGCATTATTTTCCACACAGTGGGGATCTCTCGCTCACTAATTAATCTTCCTTGTCTTGTCGTCAGAAAAGAGGATACATGCATATCGCCTACACACAAGATTAGCTTCGTCTATCTTGGGATCGATCGATGAGCTGTTTTCTCTTCTTCTTCTCAGGAGCATGGGAGAACCCATCTGTTTTCAGGGGCTTTGGGAGCTGATGATAATTGCACAAGCCAGCAGAACGTACGGTAACTGATATTTTTGAGATGCGTTTTCTCGGACTCGGACAACGTAAACGGTGATCCAAGACACCGTTGACCAAGAGTAACAGACTCCCCTGCGCTCCACAATGAATATATTGCAGGTAGGTGGACTCGCGCGAGATGCGCCTCTGTAGAGATTACCTTATACGTACTACCTCCGATCTATATTAGTGGGCACAACTTTGTCTAGATACACATGTATCTAGTCTAAATACTTAACTAGATACATATGAATTTAGACAAATCTATGTCCACTAATATGGATCGGAGGGAGTATTATTATCTGCGCAGGATAAAATCCGACGGTGGCGCGAGATGCACATTCTCCGGCACAGCGGAGAGAAGCGATCCGATGGCGACCCAAGAGCGCAGTGGCTCATGTCGGCATTTGATGCTGGATTCATCGTATCCAACGACGTACGTATTCCTGTCCCCAAATATCTTTCTCCTTTCCCCTGCAAAATAATATTAATAGTATATCTTTTTGAACTTTTAAATAACACATATTGGTGGAAGAACCGACCGGGGTTCGTCAAAAGAAATGAAAGTGGTTAGGGGTGTCACACACGCTGGGGTCCATGCTATCCTCCCATGTTCGGCGAAGTGACAGAGGAATACTTTGTGAAATTATAAAATTATAAATTATTTTGAGGAAAACCAAGAGCATTCTAGAAATTAACTGGAAAATACGGATTTATATTAAACAAAATTAGGGAGAAAATCTTTATTAAATTTACCTACTCCGTGTTTTTTTGGGCGTTTTGTGAAACATCTCCACTGCATATGCGTAGTTGCGTGGAACATTATCCTAATTAATTAAATGAAACAATATTCATATAAACAAGGGCTATAAAGCATAGCACAACCACATCTACGTGAAAGAAAGATGATGAACCGAAAAAAAGAAGGCCGATAGCAAGAGCTATGTCCTAAACAAGCCCCACCAAGTTGCATATATACTCCATCTGTCCCTTTTTCTTGACGTGGAGGGAGAACTAAGCTAGTGCAATTTTGTATACAAATGGCGACAATTAAATCGGAACAGAGGAGTACTTAAAAACAAACAGTGCAAGAACACTTCCGCGAAGTGCAAGATGGAGTGTTGCTGCCATTACCGAAAGGAAATGAATTACCTCGTTGAGACCACACAAAAAGAAACCTAACACCCGTCTGGTTACAAGGTTCTGCAAAATCTTACCGTGAAATAATTTTTATTCCGACCTACACAAATATGGAAAATCCTGGTAAATCTGAAGGTTTTCAAAATTGGGATTGTTTAGTACAACCTTAGATCCCGAAATTTGTCAGTTTTACACGGCCCAAAATATAGAACATTTCACATTGGTGT
This sequence comes from Poa pratensis, assembly GCA_947311845.1. Classification (NCBI taxonomy): domain Eukaryota; kingdom Viridiplantae; phylum Streptophyta; class Magnoliopsida; order Poales; family Poaceae; genus Poa; species Poa pratensis. Next base: position 4,245,410 of record CAMZMU010000054.1, read on the forward strand.
TGTTTGCACACCGGTAAAAGCCATCATTATCTATATTTAGGTTTTTGTTTGAAACTTAGAAGTACCATTTTTGAATTTTTCAAAAACGAGCTCTATGGTGCCATGGTGCCCATCCTCACTCAGAACCAACCGGGAACCGGCGTAAGTAAACTCCAATAAAGAAAGGTACTGACACGACGGGCACCAAACTCTTTCACAGTTTCTGTTTTGGCGAGACAGTGGCTTGGCTAGCCAGCAGGGCAAAATAACTTTGGCCATTTCCGGGTGGGCGCATGGTAGAGCATGAATATGGTGTGTAGCGGTTGGCGTGCGAAATCGCCGTCCGGAATTTATATATGTGCACCTGTCTCGATCGCTCGCCCACGCTCGATCGACACTTGTGCCATGACGGATCATCATCCCAAGTGTACACCAGTACAGATTTGCTCCCTTGGACTGTTGGACAATGGACACCATTCGTTTTCTGTCCTGTCAACCTCGCCGATGGAATATCTTGCTCCCTCGAGAGCGCGGAGGCTGAAAGAGGGTGCGCACGGCACGGCACACTGATCACTCAAGATTTATTTATTGTCAATCATTAGGATCCATCTCTCTGAGCACTGCACTAGCTAACTAGTGATACTACTCCAAATCAGGGACGGAGCTGCCCTGGGATTGGGTCAGCTGACTCCAATAAAATATACTGTAGAAATTTCTTCACAAATTAGTACTACTACTAATTACTCCCTCCGTTCCATAATTTAAGATGTTTTAGGTGTTACACATGCATGTCTACATTCATACTAAAAGGAATGTGTGCACATACCACTACGGGAAAGACTCAAGACGCCGACGGCCAGGACCTACGCCGAGAGCCAAATGTCGGGGCCGTCGGCGTAGACCCCGACCAGGTCAGCCTAGATCTTTCCTCTCTTTTTTTAGCTACGCCGACGGTATTTTTTTAGCTACGCCGACGGCATGCCGTCGGCCTGGCTAATCGGGCTAGCTTTTTTGTTTTTTTAGCTACGCCGACGGCATGCCGTCGGCCTAGCTCTGTTTTTTTACTTACTCACCGTTTTGAGCATAACTTTTGCATTGGAACTCGGATTTCGATGTTCTTTAGCTCGTTTCGAAGAGAAGAAGTAGATCTACGTCATCATACACATTGTTCAAACTATATTCTTCAAAAAAAAAATCCATGAGCAAGGACAAAAAATTCCATGTTCAAACTAGGGTTTCGCCGAAGAGGGGCTCCGGAGCGTCGGAATCCAACCAAAAGTTAGGTGGTGGGTACAAGTGTGTTTTGGGTTGTATATGTCATACCATGTGTGTCAGGATCCATACCATGTGGGTATAAGCCTGGTTTTTCTCCAGCGGGTCTAGGTTTTCACCGGAGAGGGGTTCCGGAGCGTCAGGATCCCACCACAAGCTAGGGGGTGACATACCATGTGTGTACAAGTGTGTTATGGGTTTTGGATGGCAAAGATTACACTCCGGGGTGTGACCTGCTTCACCGGCATCCACTTCTCTCTTGGGAGTTTCATGACTTATAGCCTGAAAGTCCTAGATCGGACAAACATGAGGAAATCTTGTCAAGGGTTGGGTTATACCTTTGTCTTGTGACTTCCTAGGGCCTAGCCTAACACAACCAAGCAACTAGTTACACTTTGCTACCCCATTTTGACGTCGGTACCGGATTTAGTCGTATAAGTCTGGTTTTTCTCCAGTGGGGCTAGGTTTTCACCGGAGAGGGGCTCCGGAGCGTTGGGATCCCACCACAAGGTAGGGGGTGCCATACCATGTGTGTACAAGTGTGCTATGGGTTTTTGGATGGCAAAGATTGCACTCCGAGTTGTGACCTGCTTCACCGGCATCCACTTCTCTCTAGGGAGTTTACATGCACTTATAGCGTGATAGTCCCCGATTGGACAAGCTGGAGGGAAACTTGTCAAGAGTTGGGTTATGGATGATATGGATGTCATATTTGGATTTCTCTCATTTTTCTAATCGATTTAGACATATTATTTGTCAAATTTCGATTTACGGATTTGTAGATATGAATTATTCAATATTAAATGGAAAAAGGCAAATAAGTTAATTATTATTTGAATTCAAGAATATTTTAATTCAAGATTATTATTAATGATTCATTTCTTTTTATTTAAATAATTATTTGGATTCATAAAATAAAGGTGTGTGACATGATAGTCCATGGGTTAATAGGATACTATTGTCAGTAAAACATTTGTTGTTTCTAGGTAGCTCATAGGGAAGGAACTAAGAAGTTAAGCGTGCTGGGGCTGGAGTAGTCTGAGGATGGGTGACCTGTGGGGAAGTGTTAGTAGAAGCGAGTAATTAAGATTGGAATTAAGAATGATTAGAGATAAATGTGTCTCTAGTGCGATTAAGTGGTTAAACAATTCAAAAAATTGGAAAAAATTTGAAAAAAAATTTAAACAAAATTCTGCCAATTCATAGGCCGGCGGCTTTTCTACGCCGACGGCAGCTAGGCTATGCCGACAGGGGTATACGCCGACGGTTTTCGGCCTTTCGGCCACCATCGGCCTACCCCTACGCCGACGGTTTTCGGCCTTTCCCCGATGGCAGGGGGCCGTCGGCGTCTTGGTTGTTTCCCGTAGTGTACACTAAAAGGTGTCTACATACATGTATATGCATGTGAAAGTGGAAAATGGCTAAAACATCTTATATTGTGAAACGGAGGGAGTCAACTACTCCCTCCGTTGTAATTACTTTGCATTATGGGTTTAGTCAAAATCATTTTTATGAAATTTACCAAATATATAGGAAAAAATATAAATATTTGTAACATAATTTTAATATTATTAGAATCTTCATAAGATATATTATCATATTATATATATTTAATATTATAAATTTTGATATATTTTCATATATACTTGGTCAAACTTTAGAATTTTGACTTTGAAAAAACCCAGAACACGAAGTAAATAAAAAAGGAGGAAGTAATTATACCTACACCATAGAGAATGACAATGTAATAGAGAAAATACAGAGATGACCCCATGGCCCATTCACATTTTCCGATCTGAAGCACCGCGGTTCAAACGTTGGGCATTAGAAATGGCTTCATAAGTGTCTATATATGACGTTAACATGGCGGGAATAATGTCGGTATCCTTAAGTTCGTTGTGAGTTTTGTTCCTCCACCTCTGTCTGGTCGAAGTTGAGATTATCTATTGGCCCACGTTGGAACTAGCTTATCTGAGAAGGTGATCTCTTGAGATCGTTGTCATTCATATTTGCTGTCTACATCGACGACTTTCCGGATGCTGCTTATACAAGCGCCTATTTTTTTCAAGTTTTCCCGACATGAGGTTTGCTACGCCGGAGGCCCACAGGCGGCTTCAAGATTTGATCACAACGCGCCATCGAGGAATGCATAAGAAAGGTGGTGCTAAACATTTCAAAAACTTGTGTGTTATTTTTTCTTCAAGTAAGGATTTTTTTATAAGGTCTGGTTTCAGGTAATATACGGGCATATACCTTTTCCAGAATAAAAAATAGTAATTGCGATGTGAACAGGACCCGTATAACAAAAATACTACTCGTATCGTTTTCCTCCTAACCTAGCGCCGCCACAAGGGACTAGGGGGGCGGAACTTTTTTCCACCGATCTCCACCGGCGGGAGAGCTGGGTCTCCCTCCCTCCGCTTGCTGCTTCGGCGGCGGGAGGGAGGGGGACTCCGTTTTCTCCGTTTTCTGCATGGTAGTTAGGGTTTGGAAGGTTTTGACATGGTGCGTCGTTGGGGTGGTGGGAGCGGCGTCTGGGCAAATAAATCTGCCTCAACTCCACTCGCACACCGACGTTGTCCTTCATGGCGGCGTCTCAGAGTTGGTAGCATTGTGTGATTGCTGATCTTTCAGATCGGTGGCTGTAGGGTTCATGGATGGTGTCGGCGAGGCGGTTGCGGCGACTCCATCAGATGGGTTTTTTCCTCCTGTTCTGTCCCCGTTGTTGCGGAGTTGTCTCCGGCGCCATGGTGGAGCAGAGAGGATTCGTCCAGGAGTACGTGCAGACGGTGGTCTGCACTGGTGACAGTTGGAAGATGGTGCACCTTGTGCTGGGTTCGTGGTTGGAGGCTGACGGTTCTGGTTCCCTAGTCCGACGTCGTCGTGCGGGGGTGCCAGTGCTGAAGTTCGATGGCGTGTCCGGGATCGTGCTGCCCCCGGTCTGATTCTTTCAACGACAATAGTTTGTCCTTTGGCAAACTAGTTTGGAGGTCCGAAAAGCTGATGATCAGCGATGGAGCCGCGTCGAGCTCGGGTGAAGAGGTGATCTGTCTCTTTTTTCTTTGGTGTCTGCTACGGTGGTTCCGAAGAAGAGAGATATGCGTTGGTTTGTCACGTAGGTTTATCCTATCTTTTCAGATCTGTAACATGGTGTCAATAAGAATCGTATTACCATAAAAAAAAGGGAACGACTATGTGTAAGGCGCCTTATATTTGGCATAACCGTAAGGCCTTAGGACAATTTTGTTAATCACCGAACTCACGCATGCATGCCCATGTGCGCTGGCCGGAACGATACCTCTCTGATGCATGCACTAGAAAACAAAATCGCTGATGTCATCCGCATTAAATGCGAGATTCGAAAATTTAAAATGTTTTGTAACTCAAACCGTTTATCCGATTTATGATCCGTTTTCACCGTTGGACTAGTCGCGTCGAGATCTTCGAAACTAGATCCCATGTTGATATGTTCCGACGATAAATTTTTTGGATCCAAAAGTTACCCACCCATTAACACGTAAATTATCAGGCTATAGTATGTAAGTTACACATCCAAGTAACGATTAATTTTCGGTTTGATACTATCTTCCATTGTTTGTTGTTCTTTTCGATTTTTCCGTGTTTTGAAGTTACAACCTAATTTTATAAGTGAGTTACCACTTTGGACGATAAATTTATTGTGTGCAAGTGTATAACTAACTAAAACAATTAGTATTAGGGTGATAACTTTGTCGATTTCATGATAAAAACTACACTCCTAAAACAGATGGATAACTCTATCAGTAGTGGGTGGGTAACTATTATTAAGAGATCATGGTAACTATACGATTTTATGATGAATAATTATAGCATGAATAAATGGACAACTCAATCAGTGAAAGAAAGATAACTCTATATGTACTGGGTGGGTAACTATATCATTAACACATGTGTAACTTTATCAGTACTAGGTGGGTAACTATTACCAATAGAGTCTTTTTTATGGTGTAATTGTCACTATGAAATCGAGAGTTATCATTCTAATACTTATGAAGTTGAACGGGTATTTTAGTGTATAGTTATCAACTTATGCATGATACATTTACCATCCCAACATGATATTCACTTATGAATAACTTGGCGTGGTAATTTCAAAAATCGAAAAAAATCGAAAAGAACAACAAAAATGGTTCTATTTCAACTTGAAAACTAATCGTTAATATGGTCGGTACCTTACATACTACAGGCTGGATAACTTATATGTTACGGGGTGGGTAACTTTGGGTCCGAAAAAAAGTTGTCGGAATATGTCAATATGGGATCTAGTTTCGAAGATCTCGTCGCGATTAGCTCAGCGGTGAAAACGGATTCTAAATCGGATAAACGGTTTGGGCTACAATTTTTTTTGAATTTTCGGATTTTACATTAAATGCGGGATGATATTAGTTTTTTTGGCTTTTGTTGCATGCATCCATGCATGCGGATGAGGCAATTTCTCTAACTCGCACGTCCGCATGGAATGTCTTAACGATTCCGCACCGTACGATCGAAAATCAACGTGTCATGTTCCGTCTCGCGTTAAGCTAACCCCTTACGACTAGATTTTCCCAAAAAAAAATACTACTCCGGCGCAGGTGACGCATCTTGCTCCGTACGGATAAGCATCGTGCGTGTCTCGGTGGACTGCCTACGAAACCAAGGAAGGCGTGGCGTGCTTGGAGGTGACGCGAAACGCTGCACCTTTTTCGGCGAGCGCATCCCCGTCCATCCAAGTCACAGTGGCAGGTCTTCGTAAATAACTCCAGGATTCTGCCCCCAAACGCGTCACCACCTCCACCACACGGGTCCACAGTGTTGTCCTCTTCCCACTTCCCACCCGGAGCTCCCAACTGCCAACTCAAAAACTCCTCCCAAATCCTCCGCCCCTCCTCCTCCGCCTCCCGCCGATCACCTTGCCCGCGCCCACCGGTTGCCCGCCGCCCCTTCGGAAGCTTGCGCGGTGGTTCCTACCAGTTCCGGCGCTCCCGTCTCGTGCGTCGGGCGCGGAAGGACGCCGCGGTGGCCCCTGGAGGCGGCTGACTGACTGACCGGCTGGGGTTTTTCCGCGCGCGGCGCCGTGAGCCTGCGAGGTGCGTAATCGCTCGCTCTCGCGACCCGCCTCGGTCCAGAAGCTTCGCGCAGGTTCCAGAACTTTCCCCAGTTGAGCTGAGCTTCTCGTCTCGTGCCATGCCAGGTCAGCACGCGCCGCGGAGCGCGCTCTAGCTTCTCTGGAATTCCGGGGGGGAATTCCGGTGACGGGCAAGGTCCGGAGCTCAGTTTGGTCGAACTGTTCGGGGGAATTCAATTCCTCTCATGCCCGAACCGGTTGGTGGAATTGGCGTGACACGAGCACGAGCAGCGAGGTAATGCTTTATGCCGCCGTCTTCTCGAACCTCCTGGCGCGTTCTGGAACCGTCTCTGTGCTCAGCTATGTTCCAATCTCGCTGTGTGCGTGTCCAGGCTAGGGCGGTGACGGGGAGCGGCCGCCGCGATGACGTCCCCCCTGTCGCGGACGCTGTCCCGGGCCGGGCCGATGCAGCCGCCGGGGCCGCGCCGCATCCTGAGGACGCAGACTGCTGTGAACCTCGGCGAGCCCATCTTCGACAGTGAGGTGGTGCCGTCGTCGCTTGTGGAGATCGCGCCCATCCTCCGTGTCGCCAACGAGGTCGAGGCGTCAAATCCCCGGGTCGCCTACCTCTGTAAGCCATGCTCTGCATCCCTCTCTGCTATTCTAGATTCTAGAACAGATACAGTTAACACAGCACCACTTACACTGTCTCCTAGTGTAAAAGCTAGTTAATACCATTTCGTTTTCTGTAAAATGGGTGTACAAATTTTCGTTGCCTAATTATGGCATGGGATACGAGATGGCGCTATGCTAGTCATATCCTTCCACTTAGGCTATGATGGTCATTCTACTTCGCATTGATTTATGTGTATGTCTGCAATGATGGATAGGTCGGTTCTATGCCTTTGAAAAGGCTCACAGACTAGATCCAACCTCAAGCGGTCGAGGTGTCCGGCAGTTCAAGACTGCTCTCTTACAACGACTTGAAAGGGTACGAGTTTTCTGTACTTATATTTAGTAAATAGTTGTTTTCATCTAGTCCCCACCTGCGGATGTCCTACCCATTTACCACAAACCGTGCTAATAATCGCATCAGTTTACATGATCTTGTAACTGTGAATCTTGCATTGTGTTTGGCAAGAGTATATGAGATTAGATTGCATCATATAACCGGGATAACTTATAGGTGGAAATGGTTTCTCGCTTCAGTTTAAAACCCCACCATGTTTTGAGATTACACATTTCATAGGCTGTTGATTTTTTTTCCATTAGGAGAATGTGCCCACCTTGACTGGAAGGGCCCAAAAGAGTGATGCACGGGAAATACAGACCTTCTATCAACACTACTACAAAAAATATATCCAGGCACTTCAAAATGCTTCTGACCAAGTCGATCGGTATATTACTGTCTTGTATTTGATAACTCTCCATGTTAATTGATGTTGCTGCTTAAGAGACTTTCTTCATGAATGCAGCGCTCAACTTATCAAAGCCTACCAGACTGCTAATGTTCTATTTGAGGTCTTAAAAGCAGTCACTCAACAGCATTCTGTTAAAGTTGACGATGAGGTATAGCCTAATGAGTATTCACTCCCCTTTGACCCTGCTGCACTTTGGTGACCAATTAGATTTTTAATGGATAATACTCCTATAACAAATGGTAGAATTTTTTTATCTCCTTAGATCTTGGAAGCTGCCGATGAGGTTAAAGAGAAGACGAAAATCTATCTTCCTTTCAACATTCTCCCTCTTGATCCAGACAGCGGCAATCAGGCAGTCATGAAATTTCCAGAGGTTCCTTTTTCTGCCATTTCTTTCTATCGAAGTATCCTGTTGACTTGTCCAAGTAAAGTATTTTTTGGTGTTTACTCTACCTTTAAGATCCAAGCTGCTGCTATTGCTCTTCGCAATACTAGAGGTCTTCCGCTACCCAAAAATTATGAGCGTAAGGTTAACGAGGACCTCTTGGATTGGCTACAAGCTATGTTTGGATTTCAGGAAAGGCAGCCTAAATTTATTTTCATTATTGTTTAGCTTTAGGCTTTATATTGTTTATGTTGACTTTTGACCAATTTGTTCTCTTGTATCTGATGTTTCATTAACCTCTCAACATGCAGACAGATAATGTCTCTAATCAGAGGGAGCATCTGATTTTACTTCTTGGTAACATACATATACGCAAAAATCCAAAGACTGATGAACATTCAAAGGTTTTTTATTGTCTGTATTCAAACACCTAGATTGAACATATTTTTTTCTTGTCATTCTTATGTTTCTGTAACATTAGACATTTACTCCTGGTGATATGCCTTTCTTATTTTCTGTGAGATCTGATGTTTCACAACTTCCACTGCAGTTGGATGATAATGCGCTGAATGAAGTGATGAAAAAGTTGTTTAAGAACTACAAAAAGTGGTGCAAATATCTTAATCGCAAGAGTAGCCTTTGGTGACTTCCTCAAAACCCTTTTATTATCTTATTGTTCATTTGTGATTGTCAATTTTTTCTGCTTTGAATGTTTGTATTCAAGTTTTTTGGTTTGGAGATGGACTCTTTTGCCACGGTTCCTTATGTCTGCTTACTGGAATGAATCTCCATCACCAAGCAAATCATTAGGAAGTTTTTTTTCCGATAAAAAATCATTAGGAAGTTAGTAAAATTGCTATGAAAATCACGCACAAATCTATTCGATAAATGGCATTTTATGCATAAACTAACCAAACTACCATCTTTATTTTTTCTCTGGTACTCAAAATTTGTAAAAGTCCACTCATTGTAAAGCATATTTATCACGAAGGTGTACACTGTGGACACATGTAGAGAATATCTGAACGTGGTTACAACTGTAATGTTTGTTATGCCAGCCAACAGTTCCTAACCACAGGTGGTCGTTGGCGCAACCTACCAAGTCAAGTAAGACAATGTCTGTCACATTCTTTTCTCGGCCTCCCTGTCTGGCAGCAAAATGAACACCTGGGTATACACCATAAATACACAAACAAGGAAAGAAGTAAATAGAAAAAGTAAAACATTTCCTTAAACATGTTTCGCTCAGTGCCTCTAAATCTTCATAGGCAACCGCCATAATGTTTATCCACTCAAAGGTGTTTCAGGTGTTTGTAGTACTTATAAGTCATGACTTATGACCCATATGGAGAATTAGATACTAGTGGGCCGTGGGCACATGCATGGAGCCGGAGGTGTGAAGTAACTAGCAGACACCAAAATTATTAGGGTAAAACACTGCCTGTTCATGGAATTCCATTGTGTGTGCGTCTGGATTGGACATCAGTCTTAGGGTACACACTCAGTTTGATTAACTATTATAGTTACATGCTGGGGACATATCTAGTGTGAATCATAAGAGATCAAGTGTTGTTGATAATCTGTTGTTTCTGCTGTTATGATCTTAATCAGAGATAATGAAGTGAAAGTGCAAATCTGCTTTGAAATGTTTTGCCCTAAAATACACCAGATACCTACTTTGGAAAACCAGTATTGGATTTGTCTCGAGAAGGGAGAATAAACCTGCTGTACTCCACAACTACTCACATCTGATTCTCTGCTGTGTATTTCTCAACAATAGGTTGCCAACAATTCAGCAAGAGGTGCAGCAGCGAAAACTACTGTATATGGGTCTGTACCTTCTTATCTGGGGTGAAGCTGCAAATTTGCGATTTATGCCAGAATGTGTTTGCTACATATATCATCATGTATGGAGTGGACAAACATAACTTTCTTCACATTAAGTTCTCATTTTCCGTCATAAGTTTATGTATAGTTAGCTGTCAGATGCACTTTACCAACATCTTATAGTCAACTGGTTAATGCTTGTCATCTCTTCTTAGGACTCTATAGACTATATGAAAAAAAAAATCATTAACCTCTTTGATGAATATCAGTAAGTAATGAAGTTCTTTGATATAAATGGATATATGCAACATGCTGCCAAGGAACTTGTTTGTGTTAATACTTGGTACTGAGAGCGTTAGCGGTGCCTTTCGTAAGCATTAACTGACTCCCATATGAGTCCAGTGAACGACCTGCATTTGACCTGTGAACAACACATTCTGGGTTGGTGCAAGAAAAAAAATAGTAGTGTAAACACTTTGGGCGTATTTTCATTATTTGTGCTATATCCTACTTGAAATTGTTATTTATCAAGGTAACACTAAATAACCAACAACTCCTTAGGGGATGCATTGGCTTAATTGTACAGTAGGGCTTATTGAGGCATAATCTAATGGTCTGTGAATGTGTGATTTGGAGTCCAGTGTCATCTCTGTGTTAATGTAATAGTTTTTAGAAGATTTGTTGACCAGATAATAGTGCTTATCCTGTTTCACATTGTACTGATAATATTGAGTACGATCATCAAGAAAAAAAAATATGTGTAGCATTCATTTTATACTGATCTACAATATTGTTATCAGTATCACAATAAAATTCTTGGAACAGTAAAATTATGGAAACATGAGGTACATCATTTTAGATAAATATCTTTATGGGAATGTCATATATTTATTCTCGGATAATTTAAAACAAGGGTGCAGTCTACAATTCAGTTTTATGGTCCGTTCTGCTAAGATATCATGGCTCCTGTAGAGTTTTGATTATGCAACCTTACTAAGTGATATTAATGGACAGTTCGCAGAGTTCTGTACCTGCATCATGAAATTATACAATGTTTTTTCCTAGTTTAAGATCGTACTCAGCTGTACAACTTTTGTTCTAGTGTACCCACAAAAATGTTCATTTTTAATTATGACAACAATTCTAGCGCATCCATTTTTGTAGATGGCATTTGAAATGTATGGTATGCTAGCTGGAAATGTGAGTGCCTTGACGGGTGAATATGTGAAGCCAGCCTATGGCGGTGAGAAAGAAGCTTTTCTGAAAAAGGTTGTCACTCCAATTTACAATACCATTGCAAAGGTACATTTTGGCTTTGCTCTCAACGATCATCTGACGCTCTCACTTGTGTTTCATACTTCTTCAGTCGCTACAATTTAAGTTTTCCACCATCATTTTCAGGAAGCTGAAAGGAGCAAAATAGAAAAAGGAAATCATTCTCAGTGGAGAAACTATGACGATCTAAACGAATATTTTTGGTATTAGTTTTTCCTGACTTTATAGTTTGTACCTCTGCTTTCTAGATTTTATATCTGTTAAGTTGCAGGTCTGCTGATTGCTTTCGGCTAGGTTGGCCTATGCGAGCTGATGCTGATTTCTTTTGCCAACCTATAAATCTACCTGATGAAAGAAATGAAGTAAGCCCATTTTTTGTACTCGCGGTTGCTAAACTTTGAAACATTTTACATGCCATTGCAAATGCTAACTTATTATTTTGCATGCTACTGCTATCAGCTTTTCCTCTACTAGTATTACTTTTTTGCATGAGAGAACTATGGTAACCCTCCAACTTAGGTGGTAGCATCTCATGGTCTTTGCAAAAAAAAGGCATCATTGCACGGATCAGGTGCAGGTGGTTCATCTGCAACAAGTGACACCTTGGAGTTTTGAGAAATCGTGTACCTCTTGTATGTAGAAAGTGCTATAACATGCTGCACTTTGTTAAAAATTTAAGACTGTCATGTAAAAAAAGAGAGAGATAAATGGATAGGGACTCACTATTTAGCAGTGTTATGCTTTTATTTCGTTGAACTACAACAATAGCTAGTGTTACTATGTTATATTCTGTTCTTATTTCGTTGTATACGATCCATCGTAGTATTACCATGTTATGTTCTTATTTCGTTAAACTACAACAATAGCTAGTATGTTTATTTCCAGGGCACAGGAAGAGCTTTTAAGCAGAAAGGGAAGGTCAATTTTGTCGAGCTAAGGTCATTTTGGCACATATTTAGAAGTTTTGATAGAATGTGGAACTTCTTTATTATATCTCTTCAGGTATTTACTTTCATTTCGGTGTTAATTTCCTGTTGTTACAGATTTCATAACAATTCTTTCCTTTATTCTGTTGAAGAGTCAAATGCATTTAGTTCAGAAATGATTTATATGGAAGGCACTTACTTGAACAACCTATCATCTGTTAGATATCTGAATTATTACTTTCAGCTAAATATACCTATCCTTTTATTCCAGATTATGGTAATTCTTGCTTGGAGTGAAGGAGGTTCATTAGGTAATATTTTTGATCCTCTGGTTTTCAAGCAGATCTTGAGCATCTTTATCACTTCTTCCATACTAAATCTCGGACAAGGTATGCAATCTTGGTACCAACCTGCTACAATGGCTCTCTTGTTACTCCTCTACCTTTTTTTTACTCACATCCTTATTTACTTGAGTTTTGTATGCTTTCCTCACTCGTTCTCCTTGGGTGCTAGCATGCCGCATGTTCTCTTATCCCTCTTATATGTATTTTTCCATGTAGCTTGTCTAATTTCATTACACAAAAGGGAGTTATGAACAAACAACCAAAAAAAGAGGAAAATTGCAGGCCAAGATATCCTCCTCACATAATAGTTCGTATGTATTTAGCAGCGGCAATTTAGTTGCCTCATCTTTGATATGGGTTAAAATCATGGGTGGCAAGGTGCTGAAGTTTTGGAAAATGCTCGCATCGCGTTCTTCTTAAATCTCTCCTCAGACAAGCATATGACTAGGGTTGGCGGTAGAATATCACTTTTGAATATGAAACATAATAAGCTACGCATATATGCTTTTGCCATTGAGCACGAGTTTGATTATGTTTACTAAGTTTGGAAAGGAATGTATCATAGGATAAGTTTAACACATTTATATAGACTTGCTATGGAAGGAAGTTCTACTTAGGGTCACCAAGATTATAATTGTGTATCAATAAGATATTTCAGTGGGCGTAAAGCTGTAATAACATCCCTTCATGATTGTTATGTAGTTTGGTCAAGTTCATCTTTGACTTGAATACTTGTTGGTATTTACAGCTACACTTGACATAATCTTTAATTGGAGGGCCAGGAGAACCATGGAATTTGCAGTCCAGCTGAGATATGTCCTGAAGTTTATATTGGCAGTTATGTGGGTGATATTACTGTCGATTACGTATGCATACATCTGGGAGAATCCAACGGGGATTATTAGGGCCATCAAAAACTGGTTCGGAAATGGTCGAAATCAACCATCACTCTTTGTCATTGCAGCAGTCATATACTTGTTGCCCAATATGCTAGGTGCTGTACTTTTTGTTTTTCCATCTCTACGCCGGATTCTTGAAGGTTCAGATTACAAGCTCATGAGGTTGATCATGTGGTGGTCTCAGGTAATATACATTTGAGTGAATCGTGCTATATTTCACTTTAGTTTGTAAACAACAACATTGCCTTAAACCATAAAAAGCAGAATTATTTGTGAAATTCCTTTATTTTCTATATTTTTCTCGATTGCTGATGAGGAATAAAGGGTGTATCTCTTCAACGGTAAGATGTAAAAAAAGTAACTGTAGATTGGAAATGAATTTATTTTTGCTAAGGTTCAAAAATTTCTGGTAAAGTGAACTGATATAAAGAAAAGGTAAAGATTTTAAAATTAAATATATACAATAATGAATTTTGAAAACGCACAACAAAGATATAAAGTAATTATGTCAAAACTATATAAAGTATATAATGTGTAGAAAAATACACTATGTTCGAAAATATTGACCTTCTGATTTATTTTTACTTTTGGTTTGAATTGTGTTATTAGTTTCTAAGATACCTCTTGGTGTAATTTACTTTTTGAAATTGATGCCACAAATTGAGATTTTTCCTGAAGCTTCAGTACAAGTTGTACAATTTATTTACTAGTATCTAGTTGAACATTGTAAACTTATGTTGTGCGCATTTTTGCAGCCACGCCTTTTTGTTGGTAGGGGAATGCATGAAAGCGCCTTTTCACTTTTCATGTAAGAGCGCACATGTTATTTCTCACTACATATTGGATCCATGATAAATAGTAATACATATATAATTGCTAGGTTGCATATTGACATGTTCTTTTTTGTGTGTTTCTAGGTACACCATGTTTTGGCTTACTCTTCTCTTGACAAAGTTCTTATTTAGCTACTATGTCGAGGTAAAATTATACACACTACCATGTTGTCCTTGTTTATGTCAATAACATTTAGTCTATATAGTGAAACATTTTTCCCGTTTCAGGGTAAAACTAATTGTGTTTGGCCACAATGAGGTCATTGGTAGTTATTGTAGATCTACTATTTACCATTTTGTTTAGGAATAAACTTACTGAACACAAGCGAGGCTAGCGTCTTGCATGCAATAACAATTTTTGAGTGAACTTCCTATTGCTTTGTGATAAATTGTTGGCATAGCAGATGGCAGCGAGTGCACCATACTACGCTAGGTTTGTGAAAATAGGATGCTACATAGTCAGTCAATAATTAAGTAAAGCATCTAAACTGAGGCTAATATAACTATTCTACATACTTCAAGTTGGTCTTTCAACTTCAAAATTTGCACAGCCTTACTTACCAGAGAATTGTTTGCACCATGATTTGGCATTGAATAAAGTATGGGATTAATGATCCTGACATGACTTTCTAGTGCTGCTAAAAAAGCCACGTTATTGCAAGCATACCATTTAAAAAGAGCCAAAAGGTCTGTTTTGATCATCCACCTAAATGTTTCACAGCAATACTAAACCTTAATTTTCAATGCACTTATAGCCAACTAATAGTTATAATACCACTAGATTTTTGCATTGATCATCCAGTTTAAGGGTCGACATTAGTTTTGCGCCTCATTAAGTTATTATGTTGTCATCCTAGCACTGTTTAACTAAATAGATGTTGTAATGACGTAAGTGAAAAAAACTTACAAGTCTATGAACCTAAGTGAAATCTCAGAGCCAGGGATCTTCCAAGTTCAGCAACAGAAGCCACACTTTTCTACAAATACAGGCTAAGGACCCTCTAGTGCTGGTTAAAAAAAAGGAGCCTCTAGTGCAGTTGTCATAAATTTATTTGCTAGACACTTTGAACACGTTGCACCTTAGGGCCCGCTTGGATTGTCTTTCAAATTTATGATCCTTAGAACTTTCCTGGCCTAACCACGGCATCGGTCGGATTTCCAGGAGGACCTGAGAAGGTCCTGGAATTTTATGCCCGTTATTGGTTAATATATGGTGAACCAATCGGGCCCTTATTTTGTCATAAATAAGATGGAACACGCAGAAACCATGATGATCTGATACCTCGAAGCAACATATCCCAATAAAGTGGTGGCTTGCATTTTAAAGTCGTGGTAGTATTTGAACCTAATTGATTTTAAGCGCCGTGAATTTTAATATTTGTTCAGATAAATCTGTTTACTCTGAAAACTGTATCTCCAACTTCCTTGTTTGTGCTTATTGTTGTAGATCAAGCCTCTTGTTGTTCCCACCAAGGATATCATGAAATTCCCTATAAATAATTTCCGGTGGCATGAGTTTTTTCCAAGAGGTATTTATCTCATGCATAGGTTATTTGTTTTTTGTTTGTTTGTTTGTAACATTCCTAAATTGTATTATGCAGCGAAGGGCAACATTGGTGTTGTGATTGCACTTTGGGTCCCAATCATTTTGGTATATCCTTTTTCCTTTGTTTTGCTGTAAATGTCAATATCTACTTATAGCCATATAATTGCTTATGAAAAGTATAATGCAGCCACTGTATGACAGTTGAAAAATGTGCAGTAGATGGGAGCACTGCAATGATTATGTGCATTTTTCTTTGCTTTTTAGGTGTATTTCATGGACACGCAGATTTGGTATACAATCTTCTCCACTCTACTTGGTGGAATCTATGGTGCTTTCCAACGACTTGGCGAGGTTGTTTATTAATTGTTCATTCATGTCTATTTATGATTTTTCAAATAGACTTTATTCTCAGAAATGGTTTTCTACTGTTGGTTATTGAGTAATTTCTCAACATTGTTCCTTTCAAGAATGATTTATCCACATTTTATATATGCAACGTAGTGTATCTTTTCTTGCAGCCATTTTCCTGTGAAAGAGGGAAACCTTTTCAGAGAGAACTTGGGCTAATTGTTATAGAGATTAGAGAAGTGTCAATAACTTGCCTGTACTTACATGGTTATAGATAGTGCTCGTGCTCAATGGGTGGCTTAGACTCATGTACTTGAGCTGCTAATTGAAACGATCATTTGTCACCATTTCCTGATTATTTATTTTCATGCTATACATAGTACTCGTGCTCAACGGTGGCTTAGATTTCTATTGGGGGAGGTTTCTATTGGGCAACTACAACTCTACAAGGGAATGCATGTACAGAAAGGTGCTGGGATAGGGAGATTGGTTAACTCGGGCTTCTCAATAGGCACTACTTCTCCTAATCGTATGCCACAGGGGTCAGGGCATAGCCCTTCTGCATGCTATCCCTAAGACAAACTTGGCTTGATTCCTGCACAGCACCAGGATCTGGACATGACAGGATTTTTTCGTGTTGATCGAACAAATTGTTTGTGGTGAATGGAAAAACAAATGCTCATTAAGCTACAGAGGTAGCCCAAAATGTTCTTGAGTTGAAAGTGATACACTAACATCCAAACTAGATTTCTTTTCTGGCTACCTAACTACTGTCTCTAAGTTTCATATGAATGATTGTTGTTTCGCAAAAGAAATTATTTACAAATACCTTTCGTTTTCTGGATGAGACAGATCCGCACCCTTGGAATGCTGCGATCTCGCTTTGATTCAATACCTTTAGCTTTGAATGATTGTCTAGTTCCGGCTGAAACATCTGATCCAAAACGGAAGAAAAGTCTAAAGTCTAATTTACACAATCGTTTTAAGGAGGTACTCCTACACTTCGTTTACATATCCTTGCCACATTCTTGCACTTTGTTGTTTGATTTCTAACTTTTTGAAAATGTATTGTTACTGATGTGACATTTTAGATGAAGCATGAAGACAAGGAGAAGGTAGCTGCCAGATTTGCACAGATGTGGAATGAAATTGTAACTAGCTTTCGAGATGAAGACCTTATAGACAACAGGTGATTAAATTGTATGGACTATAAGTTTTCAATTGCACTTATGTTTTCTGACCATAAGTAAGTGCTCCATTTTTAACATAGGGAGAAGGAGCTCCTGCTTGTTCCATATGTGGCTGATAAGGGTCTTCGTGTCATGCAGTGGCCTCCATTTTTGCTTGCTAGCATGGTTCTTCTCTTCTTTTACTTTGTTTATTTTATTTCTAGTTTAAGCAGTTTTTATTCCTTTCTATTAATCTTGTTTTGAATAATGTGAATGGACAGGTCCCCATAGCTGTTGACATGGCTAAAGATAGTGATGGCAAAGACAGTGACCTGAAAAAGAGGATTGCAAATGATTACTATTTTTCCTGTGCAATTGAAGAATGCTATGCATCATGCAAAAACATCATCAATGATCTTGTACAGGGTGAACAGGAGAAGAGGTACCCCTCCTATACCTGTTTTATGAGTCCTACTCTTTATCTGTTAAACTTGGGAGAAATAGTATATTTGATCCACGGTGTACTTGATGCTGTTTTCAGGGTCATAAATACTATATTCATGGAAGTTGAAAAGTTTATTGCAGAAGACAAAGTTATTACAGATTTGAATATGCAATCCCTGCCAGATCTGTATGATAAGTTTGTTGAACTGGTAGAATACTTGGTATGTATGACATATTTTCAATTGCAGAATTGGTAGAATACTTGGTATGCGTGACATATTTTCAATTGTAAAAAACAAAGTTATAAATCCACTATAAGCTATAGCTTCTTTTCTACTTTCTAAAAAATTACTGGAAAGGGTGCAATTTATTTTGCTCATTTTTAGAAGTACAAATATGTTACATTCCTGGAAAGTATGCATCCAATACAAAGCAATATCATTTACTATTTTTGGTTTTAAAGTGGCATTCTTCCTTTTCCTTATTAAGCATTGGCAGTGTGCACAATAGCAGATTGACCTGATGTCTAATCATGCTACCTTAGAACTCTGCACCGGAGGACTAAAGTTTGAGATGTCGCTAATCTGGTCCGAAGTGGATGATCATTTTAGGTTGTTAGTTTGCGACACAATACTCTATTAGCAGCAGTCTTTTTTCTTAGCGTGAATCTGAGCCAATCAAGATGGTCTGTCTTTGCCGTAACCAGCTCGAAATCGGGACACCAGACGTCCAGAGCCCACCATGAAGCAGAGCGATGTTGGTGTTCGGAATATTATTCATGATACATTTTGGTGGTTCTAATGATTTGTGTCAGTACATGACACCTTGTGTTTTTCGGACAATACATAGTTGCGCTTGCAGTCTGCAGACATACTATAGTCAGGACATTGTGCAGTTTACCTAACAATAGAACAACATTGCATGTATGGTGCATTAAGGAAATATCTACTCCCTCCGATTCAAAATAAGTGTGTCAGTTTTGAACTGGGGTTAGTTCAAAACTGCGAACACTTATTATGGATTGGAGGGAGTAGATCTTTACAAAGTTGCCCATTTGATGGCAGTTGGTTTACTCGCATCATCTAAGGCTAGATGCATCTCTGGTGCAGAGGCCGGGGGTAATAAAGCTTCCATTTTCTTAAAAAAGGTTCACGTTATCCTTTTGAATATCGTCCATTGCATAATGCTTGTTAGACATACTAGCATAAATGTAGTCTCCATTCACATATTTGTGCAACAAGATTCTGCTGTTTTTTCTTCATCCATCTTTCTTTTGTTGTTGATATCAGAAAAGGAATGAGGATAAAGATAGGGCTGCTGTTATAAAGATTTTTCAAGACATGCTGGAGGTTGTAACGAGAGATATAATGGAGGACCAACTTCCTAGGTACAAATGATGTTTTAATCGTCTGTAATATCACTGACGATGAAGTATTATACCATGATAGCTTACTGTTTAGGGTTCATTCTGTGAGCAACTTCTTTTTGCGTTTTTTCATTGCTTCTTTTGCAATGTGGCAGTATTTTTGAGTCAAGTCATGGGGGTTCATATCGAAGACCTGAGGGCATGAACACATTGGATCATGAATATTTATTCCAACCGTCTGGAGCTATCAAGTTTCCCCTACAAGTCACAGATGCTTGGCTAGAAAAGGTTCAAGTGAAGAAGTATTTGAAACTTCAAAAACCCTGAATATCTGTTATTTTTATGAGGTGCACTATTTCCTAGACTAGGCCACAAGGGACAATTTACTGACCAAGTTGCTCCATTCTAAATATTTGCCAATAATAAAATTATTTTTGTTCCCATTTTTTTTTTGACTTGTCGTTCCCATTCTTGCTCCAGGTAAAAAGGCTGGAATTACTGCTCACTGTGAAAGAATCTGCTATGGACGTTCCTTCAAATCTTGAAGCTAGAAGGCGTCTTACGTTTTTCACCAATTCTTTGTTTATGAATATGCCTGATGCTCCTAAAGTCCGAAATACACTTTCATTCTCGTAAGTTCTTATCCTTGCATCAATTTTTTGTCAAACTCTGGTCAAGTTTATAGATCTACTTTAGTGATTTGTTTCTGGATGTTGCGAGTAGAACTGTAATATCAGCCTGAAAAGATAAGATTTTGTTAACTTCCTCCTTTTCTTTTCATCTTGCTTTTGTTTCACATGTCAGGAACTTGCCCTTATTAATGATGAAATTTCATTTTTTATCTGTAGTGCTTTGACCCCGTATTACAGTGAGCCTGTTCTTTTTTCCATCAAAGAACTTGAGGAGGAAAATGAAGACGGAGTTTCCACTCTGTTCTACCTACAGAAAATTTACCCAGGTGGAGGAGGAAGAACATTTCTCCTTGTCCTGTCACAAATAATGAAGTATATTGTGGAACAGCCAGGCATTTACTGTGTATGGTTATGCTTATGTATGCAGATGAATGGAAAAACTTCCAGGAAAGGGTTGGTTGGGAGGAAGAACTTAAAGATAATGAAGAACTGAAGGAGGAGCTTCGTCTATGGGCTTCATACAGAGGTCAAACGCTAACTCGAACAGGTACTACTGGTTAACATTTATTTGTTTTTTAGGGAAATTGACATTTGCTTGTTGAGAAATTTTTAGACACACCCAAACTAATATGAATTGTTAATTCTTTGTGATGCAACGGCTAATAGATATGTCAACGACTACACATGGACAATATGAGCTTGCACTTTGAACAAATAAGGAAGTAAATATAATCAATAACACACTGATAAAGAAGTAAGTAAAACGAGGTTACTTAAGACCTGTCCATGCATCATCGGATTTATTGCGTTGAGACTATTTCCCATGTTTTGCATATATACCATCTCCTGCATGTACAAGGCTGGATTCATGTTTACAAAAATCAATTAGAATTACCGTTTGGGAGTTTTGATAAAAAGAATCATTACTACTCCGTTCACTTTTATAAGGCACACTAGCTATCCTTTCCATTTTGGCCACATACATATCAAAATGAGTGAATCTAGACTTATTTTGTACATAGATTCACTCATTTTAGTATGTATGTGGTCAAAATGGAAAGGATAGCTAGTGTGCCTTATAAAAGTGAACGGAGGGAGTAATATACTTGTTACATTGAAGTCCATAAAGGATAGATTCATGTTTTTAACTTTGAACTCTCCTATGATGTGAACCGGTAAAAACGGTAATTCCACTTGATGATTTATACGTACGTGAAATTATCATTATCTTTACCACTGCATGAACTATATTTCAACAAAAAAAAATGCTAACACTGCGTACAAAATGATGGCAGTTTACCAGCGCTCTATAATAATACAGTTATTGTGAATCATTTTATGTGTTAGTAACTGAGTGAATAGGAAAATGATAATTTAGTGCATTGAAAACCTTTCCTCTTCTCTCAAACGCTAACTTTTTATATTTGGAGCGCTTGAATAGACAAACTTACCCTTGATAAACGGATGGTTGTGATTATTTATTTGTGTTACTTCTAAACAGGTAAGTTGGAGCATGTTCACAGAGCTCTTGTTTGTTGAATTCAGCTACATTATCACCCTTTCTCAAACAATTTCTACAATTTTCACCTGATAATTCTTAATTTTAATTATGCGAATGATCTGAAACAGTTAGAGGGATGATGTACTACCGAAAAGCTTTGATTCTTGAAGCATTTCTAGACATGGCCAAAGATGAAGGTAATATGCCATAGTTATTTTCTTGTAATAAGCTCCATTATCTCTCCAGCAAACCCAAACCGAAAGAAGATAGGTGTGATACCATTAGCAGCACACTGTTACTAGTGCAGACATGGTTTAATGATTGTAACATGAGTTTTATGCAGATCTCATGGAAGGATATAAAGCAGCTGAGTCAATATCGGATGAAGAGTGGAAGATACAGCAGAGGTCCTTGCATGCTCAGTGTGAAGCTTTGGCTGATATGAAGTTCACATATGTGGTATCATGCCAGCAATACGGAAATGACAAGCGTTCTGCTCTTCCGAATGCCCAAGACATATTGCAGCTAATGAGAACGTAATGATCCTTTTGCATATGCCTGAATACAATTTGAGGATATATTTAGTGGAATACCATTCAATGTTGCATATCTTGATGTACGTTGCAGTACAAATTTTGAAAAAATCTCAAGTATTGCTGAAGGGATGTTATGTGGCCCTGAGAAATTTCTTGATCAAACTAGATTCCATTTGGGAGAAACAAAAATATAGAAGCAGCTCAAAGGAATAGTGCCAGAAGCTCTTAACAGTATATCCCGTGGAAACTTTATTTTCTTTTGTTCTCCCTGATGCAACCTCATTCGATCATGAAATTATGAAGGACTAAAAACACACTTTATCCATTTTACAATTTGATAATATAGGTTTGTCATCTGTCTTTAGAGCTTACATTCGAAGTATAAACTTACCACTCGAAAAAAAAGTGTAAACTTATTGCTTGAGTTTCATTTCTCGCAGGTACCCTTCTCTCCGTGTAGCATATATTGATATGGTGGAAGATAGAGTAGGAGAGAAGAAAATAGAGACAGCTTATTACTCTACTTTGGTAAAGGTTGCTCTAAGTAAAGACTCTGAATCTGCAGATCCTGTACAAAGTCTTGATCAGGTAACTATAGTTCAATTTGATCATTTTTGTGAAACTAGTATGGATCTAAAACAAGTGATGGAAGGTGCAAAAAACACAAACAATGCAATTCAGCTCTGAACAAAGAAAGAAATTAGGAAAGCAAGATAGGTATTCTCAATCATCTTCTAGGTGCCGAAAATGGTGGTACTAATCTTTCTTAGCCTGACTTAGCTCATTCGGGTCATTAGATGGGTAATCTAGTCTACTAGGTTTTCGAACTTACTTTCTGAAATTTAGTCTAGCTAGGAAAAGTGTCATGGTGAATGTGGAGTCCCTAAACTTGCAGTTTTAATTCACGAAACTCCTTTTCCATGAAAATGTCAAGATTTCTAGACGAGTACTCCCTTTTGTTGATATAAATGAGTTTGAAATCTCGATCTTGACTCTTTCTATCAAACATCTGGTCAGTCATATTGTAAGCATGCAACATTGCTCATGTGAACACATCTTTGTTTCCAAGGTTATCTACCGGATAAAGCTTCCAGGCCCTGCACTATTGGGAGAAGGAAAGCCTGAAAATCAAAATCATGCAATAATTTTCACCCGTGGTGAAGGCCTGCAAACCATAGATATGAACCAGGTATCTCCCACCATGCGTATGGTGCTTTTTTGTAAAGTTGTGTTAATTATTTTAGTCAACCTCGTTTACTTGTCCTCATGCCTTTAATTTCGTAGGATAACTATTTGGAAGAAGCACTTAAAATGAGAAACTTGCTCCAAGAGTTCCTTAAAGTACATGGAGTCCGGCATCCATCTATACTTGGAGTTAGGGAGCACATCTTTACTGGCAGGTCGATTACTGGTGTAATGCACAGTTGAGATTTTATTTTCTGTTCTCTATGCATCTTATACCTTTCTTTTCTTCAATGATGCAGTGTCTCCTCCCTTGCATGGTTTATGTCTAACCAGGAGCACAGTTTTGTGACTATTGGGCAACGATTGCTTGCAAACCCACTGAAGTGAGATCTTTTCCTATTAATTATTACACGATCACATTTGCTTCTTACATGTTTGAGTAAAACAAAATATCCTGCAATATTTATTCTGACAATGTTATCAACCACAAAAGGAAAATGGCTAGACAATTACATCATAGATTTCATATGAGGAATAGGCCATGTCACGGTCTAGTTTATGTGTATTAATTAGTGATTGTTCCATAATTAAGCATGAATGAGAATAAAACAATGTGAGAATAAAACCATGATATTTTGAAGTTTCCCGTATAGAAGTTAAGCCAAATGGAAAAGTGCAACAGCTCAAACAATGTATAGACACGAGTTCTGCTACTTTTCTTTAGTTTGGATAATTATTATGCTTTCCTGTCTGAAAACTCGTTTTGAGCATATTCAGAGTTTTCTTGTTGTAAATTCAGTTCAGCTTCAATTTGGTGTACTGCTGAGCCACCATTCTGTTTTGACAGAAACAGTAAGACTCAGATAGTAGAAAATATATATGGTTATCTTTGGGTGAAGAAACATAACTCGGAGTAATAAAGGCTTCATTGGTAACTTGATCTTTGCATTTCTTTTCCTTAGTCAACTATAACAAGATAACAGGCTTCAAGTAATGCCTTACAAAAGCCTTATTAACAAAATCAAGACTCGTTTGCAAGAGTGAATCAGGGAGAACATGACTCACATATTTGTTTCCTATATCGCATAACTTCCTGTTATGTACTAAGTTTCATAATCTAATCTTCATTAATGAATTTCCTTTTTAGACTGCATCTAAGTCAATTACTGGATTTTTCTAGGGTTCGGTTCCACTATGGCCACCCCGATGTATTTGATAGGCTTTTCCATCTAACAAGGGGTGGTGTCAGTAAGGCATCAAGGAGTATCAACTTAAGTGAAGATATTTTCGCAGGTTTGTTTTATGATTTAATCTAGTGATCAGTGATGTTCTTAAGAACAAGTTCGTCATGGTGTTTATGGAGTAATTTTAATGTTCTCTTCGATGCCAATGGAGTTTATGTTCATGCCCACACCCAAAATAAAGCAGCAGGCTAGTTAGAAATTAAAGAGATTATTTGCGAGAATAATAAATTATAAGATAGATATCCGTGGTATATAGTAATTCCACTCGTCTTCAACATTTCAGGTTATAATTCAACTCTCCGTGGAGGCAATGTAACACATCATGAATATGTGCAAGTTGGTAAGGGAAGAGATGTAGGGCTAAATCAGATCTCAAAGTTTGAGGCTAAGGTGGCAAGTGGAAATGGTGAACAGACCCTTAGCCGTGATATCTACCGTCTTGGGCACCGGTTCGATTTCTTCAGGATGCTTTCATGCTACTTCACCACTGTGGGGTTTTATTTCAGTACACTGGTATGTCCAATTGTGTTGATTCTACTCATTTAAGTTTATCGGACGATTGTGAATGTTGTTTTTGCCCTACAAACTGCTCTCTAGATATAAGTTGTTCTATAATTTGAGGGCCATATCTGCCTTATTTATATTATACACTTATAGATTCATGTTGATGTTCCCATAAATGTTCATTTGCCAAAGCTAAAACAACTTGTATTAGCAATTGGAGCATATCGGCAAAATGAACTACAATTTTTCTAACACCTTTTACTCCTCTCAGTTGACAGTTGTCACGGTTTATGTATTTCTGTATGGACGCCTTTATCTTGGTCTCAGTGGACTTGAAGAAGGGCTCTCAACACAACGGAAATTCAGTCATAATCATGCTCTTCAGGTTGCTCTTGCCTCGCAGTCTCTTGTTCAGCTTGGTTTTCTGATGGCCCTGCCCATGATGATGGAAATTGGCCTTGAAAAAGGATTTGGCCAGGCACTAAGTGAATTTATAATGATGAACTTGCAATTGGCAGCTGTGTTTTTTACATTTTCACTTGGCACTAAGACTCACTATTATGGGCGCATGCTGCTTCATGGAGGTGCTCAGTACAGAAGTACTGGTAGGGGCTTTGTTGTCTTTCATGCTAAGTTTGCAGAGAACTACAGGCTATATTCTCGCAGCCACTTTGTTAAAGGCCTCGAGTTGATGATTCTGCTTATCATTTATGAACTATTTGGTCAATCTTCCCACTCAACCATTGCCTATATTTTTGTTACGTTCTCAATGTGGTTCCTGGTGTTGACATGGCTATTTGCACCTTTTTTGTTCAACCCCTCGGGATTTGAGTGGGCGAAAATTTTGGACGATTGGTCTGATTGGAATAAGTGGATCAGTAATCGTGGTGGGATTGGTGTTTCACCAGAAAAGAGCTGGGAATCTTGGTGGGAGTCAGAGCAGGAGCATCTGAAGTATTCAAGAACAATTGGAATCTTCTGCGAGATAATTTTGTCCCTGCGGTTCTTCATATATCAGTATGGCCTTGTTTACCACTTAACTATCACAGGCGAAAAAAATATCAAAGGAGACAAAAGTATCTTGGTATGTTTTTACGTCCGTTGAAGGCAGTATTCTGATTGTGCTAGGTGGTTGGAAGGGCCTTTAACATTTTGAATTTTGTTATTTCCAGGTATACTTATTTTCATGGCTCGTAATTTTGGTGGTGCTGGTTATTATGAAGGTGAGTGAGTGATTGCTTTGTCAACAGAACATGAATCATACAATACTACTCCCTCCGTTTTTTAATATAAGATGTTTTAGCTAGCTCACATGTTGTTTAGGTGCACACCCAAATAAGTGTACATACATATTAAAACATGTCTACATACATGTTGACACATATGAATGTGGACAAAAGCTAAAACATCTTATATTTATAAACGGAGTGAGTATGTCCTTAGCTTAATAGCACCAAATCCTGTTGACACCATACTTGTAAGAGTTATGTTCGCTAAATTCCTCTTGTAAATTGGTTTCTCTCTTTTCAGATTATATCTGTCGGAAGGCGGAGATTCAGTGCGAATTTTCAGCTATTCTTCCGTCTGATCAAGTTCATGATATTTGTTTCATTCGCGGCTATTTTGGTTGTGTTGATAGTAATTCTTCACATGACCATACGAGACATACTTATCTGCTTCCTGGCATTCTTGCCCACCGGATGGGGAATACTACTAGTGCGTCTTTCTCCTGCTTGTGTCGTGTCCATCTACTTGTTGTAACAATATGCCTTCTCCTACCTGGGGTTTATGCTTCTGTTAGTTTCTTACCATTGCTTCGTCACTTTCAGATTGCACAAGCTTGCAAGCCTATTGTTCGGCTTGTAGGACTATGGGGATCTGTCCATGCCCTTGCACGGGCGTACGAGGTAATCATGGGAGTGCTTCTCTTTACACCGATCACAGTTCTGGCGTGGTTTCCCTTCGTCTCCGAGTTCCAGACGCGGATGCTGTTCAATCAAGCGTTTAGTAGAGGGCTTCAAATTTCCCGGATTCTCGGTGGTCAGAAGAAGGAACGCGCCGCTAGCAGCAAAGACTAACTTAGCTCTTGTGCTCACAACTGCCGCCTGCCAGTACAAGTTATGAAATGTGTCTTCTCTCTGTTAATTGAAAGAACAAGAAGTCGTAATTGGACGTACACCGATTTCATGTGTAAATGCTACAGGTATTAATATGGACATTTTACCAATGAGGCAGGAGTTGAGAACATTGGTCCTTAGTTACTTTGATCGTGTGATGCGGTACCGTGTTACCTTTTTGAGCTTTCCTACCCTTTTACCGTATCACAACTTCACAAGTTCATATGGTGGCTCATCACGGAGGAGAGTCCTGTCCTGTCTTCTGGTTGTAAATAGCTGCAGTATGATCTGAGTTTACCTGCTGAAGATGGGCCGTTATTATTTGAAAAGCGATGATGGTCCTGAGTCCTGAATCGTATTCATAGAAATCCGTAGGAACTGACAGCGCCAGCTCAACCGGTCGGATCTCGCTACAGTGGAATGGCGGCAGCGCTAGCAGTCTGGCCCTTTTTTAAGCGCCCGGCAAATGGGCACTTGTTGCATTCAGTGCCTTCAGTGGGGCTGCCTCGGAGAACAAACCAAAATCACATGCATGATCAGCTCCATCCAAATAGCCCATAATAAAGAATAAAGTCACCATGGTTCCGTGGTATTATTTTTAACTCGGAGCACGATCCAGTTCAGAGTGGCGTACGAAATGGTAATGGTGTAGTAGCTGCCCGATCTGCAGCGGATTCGTGTTTCTGAAATAAGCCAGCATGAAGAAGAACAGAATGTACACATTGTTTCATGGAAATTGCAATCAACAATGGCCGGAACAGCAGCACAAAAGAAGAGAAAAATCTTCCAAGGAGACGAGACGACGACTCAGACGAGAAGGAAGCAACACGCGGCCGCGGCCGCGGCGAACGCGCCAATCGACCACCGCAATGCGGCGGCGGTGGCGGACGATGCCTTCAGGTCCTTGTGTTTGTGGTCTGCGGGCTCCGATGACGACGGCTCGTCGGCCGGTGGTGGCGCGGGAGGAGAGCTCAACGTCGCATCGGCGGCGGGGGATGGCGCCGGCGCCGGCTCTGGTGCCGCCGCGGGCGCGCCGGCGAAGAGCTCGAGGGCAGCAGGAGGCTTTCCACCGTGAGCACGCACACGGGCGTGTCGTCCAGGACCGTGTCCGCCACGCGGGACTTGCGGACCCCAGTGTTGAGCGACAGGTCGTCGACGTGCGCCACCACGGACACGTTGTACCCGCCGGACGCCGTGGATGCCAGCGTGCGGAGCGGGCGGGCCGACGCCTTGATCAGCTTGAGCGACGCCCTGGGGTTGTACGACGGCAGCGCGTGGTACAGCAGGAGCGCGACGAGGTCGGCGCGGGGCATCTTGTCGACGTCCGGCGCGCCTTTCGCCATGAAGGCTGCGTCGTTGGGCGCGAACAGGGTGAGCCCCTTGTCCATGGCCGCCTGGTACGCCGTCAGCACACCGGGGGTACCGGCGACGAGCGCCGCGAACCGCTTGCACCCGGCCTTCTCCAGCAGCTTGGTGAGGCTGGCGACGGAGGGCACGTCGAAGAGGCCGTCGAACTCCATGGGCGCCGAGATCTCGAGGACGGCGAAGTCGTACTCCGTCTGCTTGAGGGC